>OY101449.1:8179049-8294269 GCA_956483635.1 Panzeria rudis
GGAGATTGCTAACCAGTGTAGTAAGAAGCATTATCTTATATGCATCCCCTATATGGTCAGGCTCACTGAAATACTCTACATATGTGAATCTGATATCCCCTGTGTATAGGCTGGCCGCCCTGCGAGTATGTAGCGCATTCCGAACTGTATCGGACGAGGCCGCCTTTGTCATTGCCGGCATGATACCCATCGAGCTAGAAGCCGTTTCGGACAGTACGAATGGTGTGACTGATATGTGTCTACGGAAGTGGCAAGAACGATGGACAGCGACTGACAAGGGAAGATGGACTTACTTACTGATACCTGACATTAGGGTATGGTTATCAAGAAGACACGGCGACTTGAACTTCTACATTACACAGTTTTTGACTGGACATGGTTGTTTTAGGTCGTACTTGTACCGTTTCGGACATGACAGTGTTCCGTTTTGTCCGAGTTGTGGTGGCAATGTCGTGGAAGATGCCGAACATGTGTTCTTCATCTGTCCACGATTTGATAGTGGTAGAGCGTATTTAGAAGTAGTCTTAGGGCGTAGTATTAGGCCGGACAACATCGTTCCAATCATGTTGGAATCTTTGTATAACTGGACGTATGTATGTAATTTTATAAAATTGGTTCTGTTGGAACTTCGTAGGTTAGAAGAGATTCGCAGAAGAATCCATGTAGTTTAGATTTAGGGTCTAGGACCCTTTCCCACCCCGAGACGTATAGCCTTGCGGTAGTACCACGGGGAGCATTTGGGTCAGTGTGAAGGGGTGTTTTTAGCGTGTTAAAGTCTCGCACTTCTTGCAAACACCACCACTGCCAGAGTCTTTCGATGATTTTCATCCCACAAATAATAAAAAAAAAAAAAAAAAAAAACATACATACATACATACATACATACATACATACATACATACATACATACATACATACATACATACATACATACATACATACATACATACATACATACATACATACATACATACATACATACATACATACATACATACATACATACATACATACATACATACATACATACATACATACATACATACATACATACATACATACATACATACATACATACATACATACATACATACATACATACATACATACATACATACATACATACATACATACATACATACATACATACATACATACATACATACATACATACATACATACATACATACATACATACATACATACATACATACATACATACATACATACATACATACAGTGTTCCGTTTTGTCCGAGTTGTGGTGGCAATGTCGTGGAAGATGCCGAACATGTGTTCTTCATCTGTCCACGATTTGATAGTGGTAGAGCGTATTTAGAAGTAGTCTTAGGGCGTAGTATTAGCCCGGACAACATCGTTCCAATCATGTTGGAATCTTTGTATAACTGGACGTATGTATGTAATTTTATAAAATTGGTTCTGTTGGAACTTCGTAGGTTAGAAGAGATTCGCAGAAGAATCCATGTAGTTTAGATTTAGGGTCTAGGACCTTTCCCACCCCGTGACGTATAGCCTTGCGGTAGTACCACGGGGAGCATTTGGGTCAGTGTGAAGGGGTGTTTTTAGCGTGTTAAAATCTCGCACTTCTGGCAAACACCACCACTGCCAGAGTCTTTCGATGATTTTCATCCCACAAATGAAAAAAAAAAAAAAAAAAAACATACATACATACATACATACATACATACATACATACATACATACATACATACATACATACATACATACATACATACATACCTTCACACATACCCAGTGGTAAAAGTCAACAGGCCTGCAAATTCCAGGCCTTCTTGAAGACCTGCAAGATGGTAGTACTACCTTATTTTTTTAATTTTTCGTTCAATACACATTCCAATCACCTTCTTTAAGCAGGGAAGATGGAAGGATTATTATCTTTTCAGATAACAAAAATAAACAAATTGCTTTGGAAATAACAAACATTCTCGTATTCTTTTTTCGCATGTAATTTGTATATAAGACTGAAATTTACATACAAGAGACATCACACATGCTGCTATTATGTCGGAGCTGATTAATTTATAGTTATTCCACCGGAACTACATTATGTTCAATTCAATGTATAAAAAATTACTTGGGATGAAAAGAAATAGTTCGACATAAAAAATCACATTAATCATATCGAAAGAAGCTGCTATGAAAATATATACTGAAAGAGAAAAAAAATTTGAACCTGCGTTTACTTTTTAGCAGACCTTCCTTTTTAGCAAACCTTCCTTAGAAGGTGTATGGCCTGTAAGAAGTCCTACATTGGGAAGTGACTGTGGAAGGTCTGTGCTGCAATGACAGCATGAGTAAAAATGATATGAGTATGGAATACGGATTGGTAAGCCTTATGTCTACTAAATAGGCCTTCTAGAAGGCCTCTTTACTCCTGCAATTTACCGCTGGGTAGTTATATATCTGGATGTGTATTTGAGAGCTTGAGTTAAAATCATGTATATTATTAATAATAATTATAGACCAGTGATTGCCAAACATACACTCTCATAGTCTTTGTTTGTGTATGTGCTTCGCGGCTATTTTAGATAAGCTGTGTGTCTCATACCCAGTGTACGTGTGTTGATAGTAAAAAAACAGCCTATACTCGCGAGCATAGGAAATTTAGAGAATGGCCACTACTGCTATAGACTCATACATACAAACACCCACTATTCGCTTATATTCCAAATATCATTCCATATCCAACATATAGTTTGATTTTATTTAATATCCTTCCTGCTCTTATGTAATTTAATACTGCTTTTCTTTTTGCTATTACTTTCCTTTGAGACTTATGAAGGAAAATCTTCACTTAAACAAAAGAGTAATATTATTCTGGGTTATAACTGGGTAACTATGACAGCAGACTCAAGGTGCAGCCAAGAATATCGTGTGGTTAAATAAGAAAAGTAAAAAATAATAGTTATATATATTTTTTAAATATACTGAAAACAGATTTCAGCTTAACGTATTAAACGTTGTACATTCCACATATTTTTCTTTCAAGGCTATTTTGCAGATTAGAGAAATTTAAGTACATTTTCTAAATTAATTTTTTTTACCCTCTGATGTTTTAAACTGGCGCTATACTATAAGAAAATTTTAAATTTCCCTTGCATATCTTGATAATATAGTTGGCATTGGCGTTTATTTTTCTTTTGCATTTTTGGAAAAAGAAATTCGCCCCTCCAGCAGATTTACAAAGAAACCCCTTTTATTTTAAAATTGTCATTTTCATTATCACATACGCAAAACAATATTTATGACTCAAGATAAAGAGGACCTTTGGGGCAAGTTGTTTTTATTTTCGTCAATATTTGTTTCAAACACACATTCGTAAATGTAAATATGAATGTGTTTTGTGTGATACAGAGTAAAGGACTTTCAAAATTTCCTCTCTTTCTTATTGTATTGTTCAACAGTTAAACTAACAAAATATATGTAATCGTATGCAGTCTGTTTGTATCTGTGTACTTTATTGTACTAAAATTGTAAAATTGTAAATGTGTAAAACATTTAACCATAAAGAAAATAAACATAAATATTTTAAACTTTTTTTTGAAAACTGCTACAAACGGGGGAAAAAATATGACAAAATAAAATGAATTGCTTTTTAAAAACAAAACAGTAATACATTTCTCGTATGTAAATTTCCTTAAATAATAAATAAAAAGAAATGTGTCTGCAACAGTTAAAATATTTATTTTTATGATTATTGTCAAATGATGATGAAGGTTAAATAATGTTTGTCCCTGTGATACCAAGTCTGTCTGTTTGCTTTACAGGCAGTTGAAAGTATTTACAATTTGGTGAAAGTATGTGGTTTATTTAGTGGTCGTTATCGCAACTAATATTGCAAAAAAAAAAACTAAAGGAAATTTATATGCCATTTTTATATATGACAATTTTAGCGTCTAGCTCATAAATTTTATACAATATGCTAAATTTTAATTTAGAACATTTACATGAATGCCATAAATAAAAGTAATTTAGGAAAATAGGTATAAATTTTTTTTGCCCCTTACTTAAGAAAGGGGCAAAAAGACCCATATCACGAAGAGATAGAAGGTTAAAATGTTCTATAAAAGTGCCGAGCCAGTGTAACTATACAGTAATAAGTTTGGTTTTTGATAACAAAAATCTCGTTATTCAATATTTTTTTTTCAAATTCAAAAGAAAAAATATATAAATTAAAAAAATGTTGATACGCCTGGGATACGAAACCGGGCTTCCCGAACGTAAAGCTTGCTCTCTATAGCCGAACCATGTCCCAGTTATTTTTTTATGAGATAAAACTTGTTTTAAGTTATTATGTATAAAAGAAAAAAAAAATATAACCGGCATGGGAAAGCAATACATACAACGAAATATTGTATTAAGAATCAGTCGTTAGAACTATGTAATTGAAAAAAAAAAAAAGATTTTGTTACACCGTGTAAATATTCACAATTTTCGCAAAAATCAACAACTTTATTTTATTATGAATCGACATTTATCGACCGATTTTCGTGGAATATAACATAATTAATTTAAGTTACACGTAGCTTTATGATCCACACAAAGAATACAGATTCTTTGAGATAACCGAATTTGTTGTCAATCGAATTTTGCCAGTTGCACCAGCTATCATATAATTCTTATTGAAAAATATGTTATTTTGGAATAATAAATAATCAAATGAAATTTATTTGTTGATGGTTAAGCATTGTCTATATGCATTTCATTGGTGCTTTACCAAATCTTCAGTGGACTTCAAAATTATGACAATATGTTAAATAATATATTTCTTAAAGGTTTAATTTGAATTTTGTTTTTCATTTTGCCTTATAAATACTTTTATTGTGATCCAATGGATTTCTAATTGTATAATGTTGTCGAAAAATAAAATAGATTCATATCGAATACAAATTATCTGTTGGGTTTTCCATAAGTTTCAAAGCCTACTATGCTTATTTTTGAAAATCATTTGTAAGTTCTCAAATGGTTTTTGAAAGACTGTATATAAGATAAAGGGTTTTTAAATGTTCATAAGTGTGGCTGAAGTCTACTGAAGACTTGGTAAAGCACCAATGAAATGCCCATCAAAAGCAAAAACAAAAATAGCAAGACCTTGTGAGTGTTGGATTATTAAATCAGATAGGGAAAATTTCGGCTAACAAAGTTGAATTGCGATAAAAATGAGTGCAAGAATTTACATGACAAAAGTCTTGTATTCTATTTCGCGACAAAAATTAGTTAAATAGCTGAGGTTTCCTTGTAAAAAGAATACACCTTCATAAGTGGTAAAAGTAAACAAGAACGCTGAAGAGACGGTGTAGCGGCCTGTCGCAATCAATTGTACTGATCCGTTCTGCTAATCTGATTTTAATATTACAACACTCCAATCTTAATAAAAAATAATTTGAATTTACATTAATTCAAATATTGAATTAAAAAGACGAAATAGCAAATTTTAAACTTATACCTATTCAGTCCAAAATAAAATTACTTAAAAATAAATAAATTTTATTTAAAATAATATTGTGGTAATATGTCATATAATAAATTTCTTAAATGTAATAAATAATTGCTACTGCCAACCATTTAATCGGTTGCGTGTATCAATGATAATAAAATTAACTACTAGTTAGTTGCAACAAACGATAAAAAGTAAAGTGAAGCTAGAAAGACAATTTTTTTTAGTTGCAAATATCAATAATTAGTACTAAAATCTCATTAATGTTATTTTAGTAGGTTGTGCTCATCATATTCATTAATTAGTTGTGACAAAAGCTTACGATCGGTTAACCTAATCAAGTTAAGATTGCCAGAATCATATCTTTATTATAATAATGATCTTATGGTTTTGAGTACGGATAGTTTTTTAAATACAGTCTATTCAACTAATATTTTATCATCCTAACCTTTTTTCAACCAATCTTTTTTCTGGTTGCAGTAATCAAATTTTCAACTTTTTACTTTATTAATTTTTTATGAATTTAAAAATGTTATTTCTCAATATCCAAAGAAATTAAATTGTTTTGTCTTGAGTTCGGTTTTAATTTAATTTTTCAATTAAATTATATTTTTATATATCCAAATTGATTATTAGGCTAAGGTTCATAACGTTATATTCAGAAAGAATGGGGCATGATTAATATTCCAAGGAACAAGGGAAAAATTAATGTCAACTTAATTTTTCAAATAGTTTTATTTATTTGGTCGAGTGGTCAAGCGGAAAATAGTTCTGAAGAGATTAGCGGGAGCTATCGAAACGTCAGTTCAACCCTCCGTGCAGTAAAAAATTTTCTTTGCCTATATGCTTCACATTTATCTCTAAATAAAAATATAATTTAATTGAAAAACGAAACTTATCACTTAGTTATTTTAAAATTTTACAAGAAATATTGCTGTATAAAAATAATATTAAAATATCTAAAAGACGGCTAAAATTCAAACTATTTAAATTACTTTTTAACAAAATTGGACGAGTCTTTCTCAAATTATAATAAAATCTGCGGATCAGCCTCTTGAAAAGCCATTTTTCTTGCAAAAACCAGGTAATTTAACTTTATTGTGAATAAGATCAATAATTATCTATCGATTTTCGTGAAATAACGCTTATTTTTAAATGTATATGTGGCTTTATGATCATTTACTAAAAAAGGTAAGTTTATGCTATTTTAGATTTTTATAAATTTTTACAAAAAAAATCCAATTTTGCCTACAAAAAAATTGTTTTCATAATAATACTGAACGTCTTAAATGTAATTTTTTTTCAAGTCTCATACATTTAATCTTCCTCCTGTTGCGCTTTGGTTTTATATAAATAAAACTTTCCTTAATTTAACAAAGTGTCTCTTACTCTTCACAACAAATTTTTAGCAAGAAAACATAAAATTTAATTTAAAAACTTTTATGATCGCGCATGGTAAGATTATGTGCAGTCTTTAATGCAACATTTGAAGTATAAACCTTGATTGCATCGATTTGTATAGTTTTGCACAAGACAACAACATTAAACATTATAAGCCAGCACTTATAAACTGGAACATAGAGAGCAAAATCCTTAACGACGAATGTCCTGTATGCTTTAATGGAAGTGTATCTATGTAGTAGTTATTCCTGTTTGCTGATATTAACTGTTTCTGCTTACACGAAAAAGGAAGAAAAAGAGTAAAATATAGGAAGAGGCCTTGCTGGCCAAATACTGTTATATTGTGTTTACATATTTTACGACCAATGCAGCACACGTTGCATACTTTATGGAGCACTATTAAATGGTAACAGCAAATAGTAGTTTTTTTTCGAAGTTTGGGGGATATTAGTAGCCAAATTCCGCTATTTTTTTTGTTTGGCTACTGGACTTTAGCTGTGACAAACTCAAAACATGGTTACACAGTGACAGTAGGCTATATTCGGCTTATAAAGTCATACACTAAAAATCTGACATGCCAGGTTAAGCTAAGTATGAGTGTATTGGTTGGTTGGTTGGTTTATATGCTCATCTGTCTATTTTCTATTTTAGATTGTCTTGTTTTTTTTTTGTTGCCAGTATTTATGCTGCCTGGTTGTAGTTTCCTGCTGTTGCTTAACATGTACATATAAAATCTTTGCTGCCACACTGAATTATAGTTGCATGCTTGTCTAGTTTTCAGTTTTTTTTCATTTTATATCTTTTTTAATGGAGTGATAAAGTTTTAGAGATTTTCATATGTTATTAGAGAATATGCATTAGCAAACTATAGCATATATTTAGAAGGTATTAACAGTTAATGCAAATGGATAATAAATATCAAACTGGTAATTAGCAGATAGATAAAATTCGTTTTAAAACCCATAAAAATAAGCACATACTTTAGACAGTTTTATTAGTTTTATTTTTTCAAATGCACAAACTTTACTTAGCACAGAGTTTTAAGATGTAAAGTGAACATTAATTTTAAGTGAAATGGTTTTATGATTTTACCAGATATTTATGAAGTAAAAACAGTAAAATTTAAGTGTTGGTTATTTAAAATTGAAAGGATTTTATGGTTTAGGAAATTTTTAAGTAGTAGAAAAATATATATGAAGCACAACAAATTTTGAATATCTGGTAAGGTTTGTCTGTGCTAAAGTTTATTGTTTCACATTCATACAAATTTTTCAGGAAGAAAATCAACAGCAGTTTTACACAAATTGAAAAATATGAATATTTTTGAAATCTCTTCGAAATAGGACACACACGCACATTTATGATTTGTAATATCCCAGCAAAAGCTACTGCTTCGGCCGAAGCAGGTTTGTAAGCAAGAGAAGATTGTTGTTGTTTCCGCTACTTCGAAAAGCGCTTCTAGCAGGCACAATTTTTGTTCGCAATGTCCCACTTGGGAGCTCTTGTTTTTGACATTACAGCTCTTTTTTTGGAACATCAAAAATGCTCCAAAATCACGTCTCTTTATCTTATTGCATCATCCAATTATATTATCGTTAAACTATAGACAAAACAAATCTTTATTTAATATAAATATCTCTCCTACATGCAATAAGTGAGAACTGTAGGAGGAGATGGCACCTTAGAGCCAATTAATATTTTGTGGCAGAATATTTTATAAAAGCAATTTTAGAACTAAAGAAGTAAAATCAAAACATTATGAATTGAGTTATCCTTCTCCATTTCACTTTAATGTAAATATAAAATTTTTAGCATGAAAACTTTCATTAAATAAGTAATTATTTTGCAATATTTAAATTAAACAAAGCCCTTATAAAAACGTCTCACCACAATCCCCTAATTTATGCTTTAAAATTTTAATCATTGTTTTAATCCTTAAGGTATGCAATGGTTTTTGTGGTCTTTGTTTTTTTAAGTTTTGCTTTACGAACCTTTAGTTGTGTTTCCATTGTTTAGCACAATTTAAAGCTCAACCCAATGTTACCGACTCTAAGCAAATAAATTTCCCTTTCACATACACTAGATGCTCAAAAGTTGACCCCAACAGCATCTAAGTTCGTTAGCTGGTACATACTAGTATAAAACAATGCTAGAGATGATATTTTCTGTCTAATGATGAAATGATGTTCAACATATATTGACATGCAGTGAGACATGATGTCTAGCCGGAAAAAACAATGCCATAAGTGGCTGGCTATTGAAAGAGTTTATCTTTATTATTTGAAAATAAGGTAAAGAGCATTAAAACAACAACAACAATAAAAACAAAATTAATGCTCAGCTACACAAAGCCGGAGATAAAGAAAATTTTATTGATAGTTAAGGTATAAGGGAAGTGAAGTATACTTTTAGGCATACTTGAAAGAACTAACAAAATTTGAAGGAGGTTGAGATTGAAACAAACACAATTGCAGTAAACAAATTACTCATTATTCAAACTGCTTAGTTTTGTTGTTATTTTGGCTTGCTTCATTGTTTATTTGCAAATTCAATTAAAGTACAATCAAGCGTAAAGTGTTAGTTTTTTGTTGGCCATTTATTTAAACACAAGGCCAATGATAAAGTTTTAGACTAAGACATAGATAAAAAAATCGTTTGTAAATACAACAGCTGAATGTATGCAATCTAAGCTTAAACTCCTTTATCTCCTAAAAGTATGCTATAAATTATTCCTGATAATTTGATATGTTGTGGCATTTATCACCCACTCATTTACTGGCGTTAACATTTCATTACTCTCTATTTTATGGTAATTAATTGTTACTATAGAAAGCTGCCCTTTATCAGGCTGCCCTTGTCATTCTTCTCTTCTCACCACCTAGTTTCAGATTCACACAAAATCACTTTTCGTTGTCTAATGCGTTTGTGTTTCACAGCCTAAACATTCATTGCATACTTTAGGGTTGTATTATTGTGCAATTAAACGCATTTTTTGAGGAAAATTTTTAAGGTTTGGGACGTTGGTGTGTTTTTTTTAACAAATCATAGATTTCTTTGATGTTTGCCACTAGTGATTTGTTTTATTTTACAGCTTAAACGGAAGGATTTAGTGTGTAATTTTTGGGGGTGTACAACAACACAGAAAATTTAAAGAAAGGAAACGATTAAATGGGATGAAAAATTTAAGTCTGATGGCTTTACGCTCAATCTATTTTTGAAATTTTGTAAGCATATTGAGTTCAAAACCCATATTCACTCTAAATTACATTGTAATATTTTTTCATAGCTGAGATCTATGAAAAAAAGACCAGAATCTTTGCATAGGCTAATAAATATTCCGTTTCAATTTTTAAGGAAATCACCTTAATACCCTTAACTAAAATTCGTAATTAATTTATATAATAAACTGGCATAACCTTCACAAGCTAACCTGTCAACTTTAGGACACATAATAATAAGTCGTGTAATATGTTATTAAATCTCATACCCTGCACAATGGCACTCCTAACGTTTTTACCAATAGAAACCTTACCATTGCCAAATAAACTACAGCATATATGCTGGCTGGCATTAAAATATTTTCTTAGAAGGGTGTTTTATTTGTTGATGAATGGGGAGGGTATTTGAAAAGCATCTTCTTTTACTTTTAATGTGTCCAGGCTGATGATGTTGACTGAATAGTACATTATTACTATTAATACTATATTTTGATATGCTATTAGATATTTATAACAAGATTATTTGTATTTTTTTCATACATGTCTACTTAAGTCTACGAATATATTTTTAGCAATAAGGCAGAAGAGTGTGGAATAAAATGATTGATTTTATGATGTTTAAAATTGATTTTTTCTTTATATATATAGTGGAAAACTCTCATTTTGCAATACGAAAAGTTTTGTTTTGATAAAAAAGTTTGGACACAAAAGTTAAGGAGGCCATTTAAACTTAATTTAACACCAAAATCTAATAGAGCATATATAAATTTCTCCATCCTAAAACTATGTACCGAATTGTTTATTTGTTTATTTTATTTGCATAGTTTGTCTGAAATAAAAATAGCACTTGGTGCAAAAATCCATGTCAAACCAGAGACACGAAAATATTGACATCTAAAAGTTTTCTTAAATACGTAAAAGTAAAGAAGAAAAAATAAGTAAATTTTTTGTAATTTATTTTGCATGGAATATTACAATAGAAAATGCAGCAAAAGTAATCGAAGAGCCATTATTATAACTTGCCAATAGCTAAAGTTAAGATGTTATCGGGCAGATAACTCATTTTTCATTATTATAAGTAGAATTTAAGCAAAAACTGCCCGATAAGTTAAAGGGAAGTTCTTCTGGCCTTTATTTTTAACGTGAGGTTTGTGCTATTGGAGTGCCTTAATTTTGAAAGTATTTAAATAAAACATTGAAACATTTTTCGAGCATAGTTTTAGGAGCAAATTTCTCCCTCCAATTTTCGGAAAAAATATGTGACCAAAGTGCAGGGAAACCCTTTGCCCTAAATTCTCTAGGAACCCATAGTTACAGAAACCCACAATTTCACTGCAGAATTCTAAAAAATCGCTAACAGTCTTAATTACTCCGAAAAACATATATTACTTACTATAGCACATCTTTGAAAATCCATCAAAACTTTCTTAAATTTTCAAGAAACCAATAATTTACTGTAGAAATCTAAAACTTTCGAGGTGTAAAAGTTACTCCGAAAAAAATAAAAACATACAGCCATGTTACAGAACATCATTCCGATCGGAAGTGGTTTCAATTCCGTAAGTTGCTTCTTCAGAAAAGGAAAAACGAAAATTTTTTCGTAATCAAACCACTTTTAAATTTCAAAGTGGAATTGAAAAACACTTTTCTACTGACTTCATTTGCAGTAAATACTAAAAAAACGTGCATACTTTTAGGAGCGTGAAATAAATATTTGGTCATGAGTTTTCCTAGTTAATAAAAAGCTTAATGTGAGCTTTGCATCTAAAAACAAGAGTAAACAAACGCCTCAAGGTATAAGAACTTTATCATTTTAAAAACGAAATACAAAATACATAAACGGAGTCTAAAGCACCAAAAATGTACTTTTTCGGAATGACAACTACGGAATCAAAACCAATCCGAACGGAATATGTGACATGATTAATAATTTTCGAAAATTCGTGAAAATCAGAAATGAGCCGAAAAACCTAAAACTCAGCAGAAGAAAACTTAAATGTTTTCTAGAAGTATTGAAGTACTCCGAAACAATAGAAAAATTGATATATATATATATATATATATATATATATATATATATATATATATATATATATATATATATATATATATATATATATATATATATATATATATATATATATATATATATAATGGGTGATTTTATAAGAACTATCGGAAAGTAAAAAAAAAAAAAGCACATAAAATTCAGAAAAATGCATGAAATATTTATTTGGATCGATAGTTGGGTCGATATAATTTAATGTTTGAAGATTATTTCATGCAAATGTTGGCCGCGGCTGCGCCTCAAATGGTCCATCCGCTTAGTCCAATTTTGGCATACTCTTTCCAACATTTCGGCCGGTATCTCACGAATAATGTTGGCAATGTTGGCTTCCAGTGCGTCAATCGAAGCGGGCTTGTCGCTATAGACATTAGCCTTAACATAGCCCCACAAAAAATAGTCTAGAGGCGTTAAATCGCACGATCTGGGCGGCCAATTGACTGGTCAATTGGTCCATTGTTTCGCGTGCTGTGTGGCATGTGGCACCGTCTTGTTGAAACCACATGTCATGCAAGTCAAGCTCTTCCATTTTGGGCAGAAAAAAGTTTGTTATCATCGCACGGTAGCGCTCACCATTCACAGTAACGTTGTGATTCGCATCATCTTTGAAGAAATACGGCCCAATGATGCCGCCAGCCCATAATCCGCACCAAACGGTTGTTTTTTGTGGATGCATTGGTAGCTCTTGCAATGCTTCTGGCTGCTCTTCACTCCAAATACGGCAGTTTTGCTTGTTCACGTATCCATTCAACCAGAAATGAGCCTCGTCGCTGAACACAATTCTTCGATAAAAAAGTGGATCTTCATCTAACTTTTCAAGAGCCCATTCACCAAAAATTTGGCGTTGTGGTAGGTCGTTTGGCTTCAATTCTTGCACCAGCTGTATCTTATAAGGCTTCACACCCAAATCCTTCCGCAAAATTTTCCACGTAGTGGAGTAACAGAGGCCCAATTGCTGCGAACAGCGCCGAATCGATAATTCACGGTCATCACCAACACTGGCCGATACGGCTGCGATATTTTCTTCAGTTCGCACTCTACGTAAACGTGTTGGTGGTTTAATGTCCAACAATGTAAATTTGGTGCGAAATTTTTTTACAATAGCCCGAATAGAAGCCTCAGTAGGTCGATTAAACTGACCATAAAATGGAAGAAGCGCGCGATGAACTTTCTTAACAGAGCACGCATTTTGGTAATAAAATTCAATAATTTGCAAGCATTGTTCGTTTGTAAGACGATTCATGATTAAATTATAGACCAAACTGAAGATGTTTGACAGTGACACAAGATACAAAACGTGCGTGAGCTGTCAAAACTAGTGTTGCCAAAAAGATAATAGCAAAAAAATCACTCGTTATATATATATATATATATATATATATATATATATATATATATATATATATATATATATATATATATATATATATATATATATATATATATATATATATATATATATATATATATATATATATATATATATATATATATGCTTATTTGAAAATACTCTACAAGTTTTTTACTTCCACCGGAAATCTTTAATTTCGCTTAAGTAAAATTAACTCCGAAAAAACACATTAAGATGCGCCGAAAGTGCCTTAAATTCTCTAGGAACACATAGTTTTATTAAACAAATACAAGACACAGAAGAAATAAATCAAAGCTATTCCACAAAAAGTTTAAAAATCAATGTATTACACATTTGTGCGATAAAAGTGCCCTAATTTAGAAGAAATTATGCTTTACGCAAGGTCACACTCAAAAGGCCGAAGTTACTCCGAAACAATCCATTAATAAAATCGAAAGCCCACAAAAAACAAATTAATCCGAACATATCGAACATTTGTCGAAAGTGCGAAAGCGAAACAGAAAACTGCGGGAATAGGGGACGCATATATGCATACCATAGTCTTAAATCAATTGTATGTCTCATACTATGACTTCCACTTGTTTTAGAGATTTTCATTGTTACGTAATTTTAATTGAACTGAAAGTTTCTTATTTCGGCTTAAGTTCGTTATTTATTCATATTATTATTAAGAATGGAATATTAAAATATCTACATCATCTCATCAGCGTTCTTTGTTAATTTTTTACCACATTCGACTGTGGTGGTAATATTAAGGAACATCAACTATTTAATCAATTTGTTCAACGAAAAACCATACGAGAACTTTCGGTAATTCAACTTTGGTAAGTATGTATGAAATTTCCCATTTGATTATGTATTCCCATCCCCATCTGCTTATTTTTCGTTTTAACTTGATAAAGGTATTCACTTTTAATATTTATTTTAAATAAAAATTATTGCATAATTTTTGAAGCTCTTTGTTAAAATAACAACCCTTGAAAATCGATTATCGATTTTTATTGCAAAAAATTAATTCTAATAAATTAAACCTCAGTTAAATCAGCAGACACTCATGTATAAATTCATGTATATTTATATTTATTTAAAAATAATATTAAACTTAGACACAGACCTATTAAAAAAAAACTTTGGCAAACAGTGGAAACTCGTTTGTTGTTTTATAAACGAAAAACTACAACAAAACACTAGAAAAAAATTGTTGCATACGTTTAAACACAGTCGAGGAAACAAAATGCTTTGCATACTTTTAGATGCGTTTAACAAATGTTAGCCAAAGCTTCCTTGTTGCTGTTATTGTGTTATTTTTGTCAACGACCAGCTAGTGTGGGAGAAAAGAGTTGAGTGCATGAATAATTGATTTCATTTCAACAATAACATTCAACATCAGCATGTACTCGCACAGTTTGTAACTGCACAAAATGACAATGTGACATTTTGTGTCTGGCATTCATACATCAAAAGGAGTTGAAATACTAACTCCCGGGTCTATTCATTTAAATAAGCTATAACGGTCGTCGCAGTTGAGACATTAAATGATACCAGCACACAAAAAGGTAGCATTACCACAGTGGAGTTGGTGATTTTAGAAATGTGATCAATTAGACAACTGCTTGAGTTAGCTTTAACTAAAATTTTCAGTTATAAAAGAATATAAGGAATAAAAAACAATTTTAGCATTAGAAGTAGAAAGATGTGAGAAAATTAAATTTTTAAATTAAAGTTCTTATCTATCTGCTCTTGTGTGTTAGGGGCTGTGCACATATTAAGTAACGATATTTTCTCTGTTTTTTGACCACCTTCCGCCGCGCCCTCCCTCGTAACACCTTTATTTAAATTCTCAGTATTAATGATTTAAGCCGTAAAAAAATCTTGAACCCCTTTCCTTACGTAATATGTGAGTAGCCTCTTATTTACATTCATTTACACCTAAACATATGCTATGGAAATTTTGTGCGTTACTTTTTTTCTTTTCTCTTTTTCCCCAAACACACAGCACACACACACACATTCAATTGCACTTTATTTATAAATTCTCACTAGCTGATGAAGTAGCTGCAAAGGTATATATTTTGTTTTTTGTTTGTTCGTTAAATTCTCAATTATCCTTATTGCCTTTATGGACATGGCTATGACCAGATATGACCACGCACTTGTACAGTAAATTCTTTACCTTGGAATAGTTGTGGATTTGGTTGTTTGATTCGTATGAACTGGTTATTTTTCTTATTGCTGTTTTCATTTTAAAATTCCTTTGTCCTTTAATCCTTGACAACTGTTTGCTGTTTGTTTGTTTGTTCGCTTGTATGCTGTAGCCTGGGGTATAGTAGCGACCATTGTTTTTCTGTTCAACATAAGAAACATAAAAATTTAAGATGGAGAAATTGTTGTCATGGTTTATCAGTCATTCGGCATTCATAAATCTATTGTAGTTGTTGTTATTTTTAGCATAGCCAGTCAGTCATACATGTATCCCCTCCCTTTTAAATGTTAATACATTTCATTCATTCATTTAGTCATTCAATCATTTGTTCATTTAAACAATTTTATTAAAGTTGTTGTTTCCGTAAATCTATGTCCGTCCGTAATGCTGAACGTTTTTTTCTTTTTCGTATTTATTTTGATGCTGCTCATTTGTTGCCATGACAATATTGTTTACTCATTTTCCTTTGATTTATTTTGCACTTTTTTTCATATATTATTTCATTGTGTATCGCTTCATAGACGCAAAAATATAATGTTTTTCTACTTTTTTTTTGCATTAATCGCTTGTTATTATTTTAATAAAAATTTCAGATTATGTAGTATATCTGCAGGGGCCTTAAAGCTTTTTTTAAAAGTAAATTGTTAAAAGGATATAAAATAAATTATTCAAGAGAGCTGGAAAGGAGCTTAAGTGATGAATGGGTAGAACGGAAAAAGAAATGAAAATAATAATTTGAATGAAAGTTTTTTAATCCAAGTGGAACCTATTGGCTGTTCAACAGTTTATTTAAAAGTTTTCACAGATTTCAATGAAGCCAGGCAGGATATGCTCAAAAAATGTCAAATAAAAAATAAAACAGAATGCACGGTGTCGTGGGATACAGGATAGGAACAAAGTTCCTGCGCACTGTATCTACACTTTGGACAATAAACGAAAATCGGACGACAAGTAATTAGAGCTCCAGTATATTTTATAATTTGTTAGAAAAAAAATATTTATCCTCCTTATTATAAGCCAATAAAGCAAAGCAAACATTTTATCTCTTTAAAAGATTTTCTAGAAAAGTTTTTGGCTTCGATTTCCTTTTTGCAATACTTAATATTCAATAAAAGTTATTAAAATAATTCTTAGACTTTATAGCCGCATCTCATACACAGCCAGCTGTAGTATTGACTTAACTTTCATTATTATGCTTTTGGCTCTTGGCAATATGACAAAATGCTGAAAAATATTTTTGAACGAAAGTCAGTTAATTAAGTTGCATGTTTTCATGCAAAGAAATGTAAATTGACCCCTTGACAAAGCAATGAACTGACTCGATGAATATCAGCAGCAAAAACAAAAAAAAAAAACATGAGAAAATAAAGGAAACTAAAAATATTGTTGTTGTACCAACAATAACCCAAACTGGTATTAAAAATCAATCTTGTCTCTATAAAACATGATAAAGTGAAAAATATTTATGTAAAGATGTAAAAGTACAGTCCGCCAGTCAGCCCGCAACAACAGCAGAACATTTTTAAACTATGGCTAGGACATCTCTCAACAATGTCCTTCAATGAAATGTCACAATAAATTGATGAAAATACAACCAAGAGACAAACAGCCAACTTGTTATTGAGCCATTGCAAATAAAGTGTATGTTTGAAAGAAACTTTTATATAAATATATATTTTCTTTTTTCTTTTTCGGTGTTTGACTATAATGGAAATGACAGTTTTGATTGTCCGTTGGAAAAGTTCAATGGACAGCATAACATTTTTATGTTTAAATAATATTCTCTATTGTTTTTTAAATCCGTAAAAAGAAAACAAGGAAAATTTCTTATGCGATTATAAAAATTATAAAGTGATGATACTACGAAAAATTGCTGTTCTGTGTTCTCTTTGTACGTCATTTTGAAATTTCTAAATAAAAATCATATTTGTGCTATAGTAGCACATAAACTAAATATGTAATATCAATTAAAAATAACTAATTTTATTTTTTTGTACCAAGACTGTTCCTTAGCAGCAATTAGAATGTTTTTTGTTTGTGCTACTGATAGTAGAAATAAATGCTACTGACAGTAGAAACAAATGCTACTGAAAACAGCAATTAATGTTTCTGCCAGTATTGATATTTATTTATTATTAGCACATATGTGCAGCAATGTTAAATTTTTATCGTTCATCATATTAAAAATACATTCACTCTTTAATTATTGAATGATACTACTATTAAAAACTGTTGTACTGTGCTCCAACAATACTTAAAAACTTATAGTGAGTTTGAAATTTCTAGTAGCACACATAAAATAAAAGTTATATTAGCGCTCTAGTAGCACATACAGAAAATTTATCACAAATTTATTTTATTTTCTTGTACTACAAATATTCTTTTGCATCAATTTCAATATTTGTGTTACTGACAGTAGCAAGAAATGCTACTAGGAAAAGATAATTTTTTATGCACTGAATACAATATTTAGGTATTGTGTATAAATAAACCGCTATCTGAAACTCAAAACGCAGTAGCTACATACATATATTAGCAGCTAGTTGCAGGAAATGTCAACGTTAAACATTAATCATAATTTCTGAATGATACTGCTACTAAAAATTGCTGTGCTGTGCTCCCATAGTAAATAAAAAATTTTTAAAGTGCGTTTACTATTTCTAGTAGCACATCTGAACCAAAAGCATATTTGTGGTACTTATAGCAGGACATGTACAAAATTCGTTAAACTAATATCGCAGACAAGCATTCATTTTATATTTTATTTATGTGCTAAACTTACGGATTTTAAAATATTGCAAATCTGAGAAAGTAAAATAAATTATTTCCGTGAGGGTTTAAATATCCAGCACTACCTCAAACTTTATTCATTCTTTTTTATAAAATAACTGAACTTAATATCAATAAAAATAAACGTAATAAAAACCGAAATAATATTTCTTACGTATGACTATAAAAAAATAGATTTTACCATTTGACACAATTTTGCTACTACTGCTACTGCAATTTCTAGTAGCATTAGCATCTTATAGCAAAATAATCAAAATATATTATTATGTACTATAGTAGCAGTTACGTATCATTTGAATTCAACACATTAGTTAGTTTCTTTTACTACGTTTTTGTCTTAGCAGCATTGTTCATTTATTTTGTTTCTGATGCTACTACCGGTATTATTGTTTGTAGTACTATGACTAGATAAATACAACTTTTTACACTATATATAACATTTAGGTATAATATACATACATATCGTCATCTAAAAAGAAAATGGAAGTAATTGCACAAGAACTCAAAATTGTTAAAGATTTATTGTAATGTTTGGAGTTAATGAATATGAATTTTTGTGCCGCTATGGCCTAAATATCATATTCAGGTCAAAAAATTGCATTTTCTATAATAATACTTACAGTAGCATTTTTGCTACCGTCAGTAGCAGACACAAATAAATGTTATTCGTAAAATAATTTTTCATACAGAGAATGCATTTGCTAATTATTTCACAACAAACAATATTAATGGCAGTAGCATTTAATGCTACCGCCAGTAGCAGAAAAAAAATTTATTCTTAATATAATTTTTGATATAGAATTGTTTCTTAAATTTAAGTTAAGAGTGCATGGGAGGAAGGCATGTTGTTACCTTAAAACCTTTAAATTTTCCTACTTTTATCCTTAGAAGTAATTTTATTTCACTTCCAAGTAGACTCTCAGTCTGTGGTAGGGTTGTACAAATTATAAAAACCTGCCTTTTTGAACAAAAATCAACTTTCATTTTCACAAACAGTTAAATAATTCTTATTTTTAATTTCTCCTTTCGAAAATTCCTTTATTTTGACGTCATTATTTAAGGAGAAATGTTTCCACGAAAAACTGCCCTCTTTTCCAATAACTTTCTCCTTTTTTATTCGCTTTTTATTTTGAAACAATAAATTTCTTTTCTCTCTCTCTCTCTCTCTCTCTCTCTGTTTTGCACTCAAACAATAAATTTCTTTTCTCAAATTCCAATTATTCCCTCTCTCTATTAGAAAAGTATCTCTATTATGGGAAATTTTTTAATTTCATTTGTAGTTTTTTATTTTAATTTTTATTCGCCTATTTTGCAAAAAATAGTTAAACAAAACCAAACTTTTAAAAGTTATTTAGAATGTGATTACAATTACTTTTTTGCTGTCATCCTTAAGCTACATTTTTACCTTGAATGGCTGGCTCAGTTCAGTCGCAGCAAAACCACTGTAATATAGAAAACCATACCATACATGTGCCATGTTTATACAGGCGGTTTAACTCAATGGCAAAACAATATGCCATATCATATAAAGTTTATGCAATCACACCTTTTTGGCTTTTTAGCATGCGGGGGACAAAAACAGGAATAACTTTACTATCCTTTACTATAAATTGCACATTAACACTATAGTGGTTGGCAGCCAGTTTAAAAGTATACGAGGCACTAAGTGAAGGAAGTGTGAATTTGTGTGTGCGCATATACGTGTGTGTTTAGGTTATTTGTATATAAAACACCAGTTGCTTATGGTTACTTTAGCTCTCTATGGGATTCTGTTACTCTGGGTTTGTTTTTATTCTCTGTTATGCATTCGTTTTAATACTGAATATGAGTTTGACTATGGATCTGTGTGTATGTGTATGTATATTAGCCTGTCTTGTATTTATTTGCTTGTGAAATGCAAAATGGTTTTTCGGTTTTGTTTAGCCTGGCTTTCTTTTCCTTCATCCATACATATGTACATTCATACATACATACTACATACACATACGTCTACTCAGTATGTATACAAATACTTTTATAATTTGCCTGACTAGTGAGTATGAGCGTGTATTTGTGTGTAAGGCTTGCATGCACAAATTTGTTTGGTTTTGACATTGTATTTACTAGTTTAAAGGTGTATTCGGAAAAGAATTTTATGTGTGTATTCGATTTTATTTAAATATTGCTTTCCTGAGACCTTAAAAGAAAAGTAGAGTATACTTTTAGGTACGTTTAAGTTTTTTTAGTTAGTTTTATTTTGTTTCATTGAAACTCCTTTGGTTTTTGACACAGTATTTAAAGCCATTGGGTGTAATAGATTCCAAAAACTACGAATTTCTACAAATTATAGAAACTATTTCTTATGTTGCTAATTGAATTTTGTTTAAAAGGAAATAAGGGCTTTTTAGAGTGTTGTCCCCTGAGGAAATAATGTTTTTGCATGAAATATTGGCTAAAATTTTAAGGTATAAAAAACTGCTTTGAGTTCATTGTTACGAAATTTTTGAAGAATACGTTTTTATAGGTTTAAAAGAAACTAAATCTCAGCACATATGACAAGGTTTTGAAGCATTTACCCCCATATGCAAAAAAAAAATAAAGTGTCTTTGAAATGTATGTTTAAATAAAATTTCCTTAAAAAAACCGGTTTTAACATACATTTCAAACACACTTTATTTTTTTTTTGCATATGGGGGTTAGTCTTTAAAAGCCATTTAATGTTTTATATAAATATTGGTAAATTTTCAACATTATATGAATTTGGTCTCCCGCGTATATTAAGTTGTAAGACTGTTGGCTTCCTCAATGCTCATTTAGTGTAAAGGATTTTTGCACGGGATATATTTCTCGGCACATTATTAAATATTTTGCAAAAGGACTCCTGCTGAACGGGCTACAGCGACTAGCGAAAAGACATTGGAACTATGGTAAGAAAAAACCACTGAGATGAGATAATCATAAATTAACATAAGAACCATAATAAGAAAATTCAAAACAAGCTTACACGTTTTAGATATTGTGGAAAAATATTTAGTAGAAGTCCATTGCCACTTTTATAGCCTACCGAATTTTTCTGAAGAGCTACTTTTATCAGAAATTATGTTACTCATACAAAATTTCAATGTTCCCACTATAATAGGTCTCTAGATATGCAAATGTGATTATTTACTTTGTATGAGAGTAACCACGCCCATTCTTTGAAACTTACCCGAGGCACTTTTTTAATGATGTATTGTCTATGTGTGTTCAAATATTCACAAGTCCTATTTAAGTAGAATTGGCTAAAAAATAACATTTGATATGTATGGGCGTAGTATTGCCCACTTTTTCAATAATAATGTTGTATTATCGCAGGAAATTAATGTGTGTGCAAAATTTAACAATAATCGTTTAAACAGAACTGATTGAATAACAACAATCCTTTTGTATGGGCGTGGCACTGCCAATCTTTTTAATACGAATATTCAATTATTACAGAAAATCGATGCGTATATAAAAATTCATAAGAATCAATTAGATAAAAGTAGTCGAAAACGAGTATATACTTTGTGTCAATGGGCGTGTTGTTGCCCACTTTTCTTATCATAATGCTGAATTGCCACGAGCACTCAATGTGCGAGCTAAGTTTTATAAGAATCGCTTAAGTAGAAATAGATTACAAAATTTTACTTGGAATGGGCGTGGCACTGCCCTCTTTCATGATCATACTGTTATATTGGGAAGTCAGTGTATGAAAATTTTAATAAGAATTAGCCAAATAGAAGTAGTTGAAAATAAATATTTAACTGATATGGGCGTGCCACTGCCCATTTTTCTAATCATGATGCTGAGTTGCAATAGGAAATAAATATGTGTGCAATATTTCATAAGAATCGGTTAAGTGGAGATAGTTGAAAAAAAATTTATATACAGTAGACTCGGAGTGGAGAGAACGCATGATTAAGGGAACTACTCGATTGAGGCCATGAAAAGGGGGGGGGGGGGGGGGGGGGGGGGGGGGGGTGGGGGGGGTAGAGAGAGTGAATTTTTGATCTGATAATTACTGTGCAGAGGGAACTTCGCAGGTTTTTGTGACTTTACACATAAAGCAAAATAAGAACAAAAAAGATGGAAAAAGTGATGTGTATATTAATATTACAGTTATTCTAGAAAAATTGTTCTCAAAAATATTAGTGATATTGCTGTGCGAAAATCCCTGGAAGCTAAGAAAAAAATAACTTACTTCTTAAAGCAATATTTCTAATTTAAAATACATAAAGATACCAAGTGTACATATTACTTGTACATTTTTTTCATTTTCAATGGCCTTATTTTCAATATGTGTGCAAAATTTCATGAGAGTGGGTTAAGGAGAAGTAGCAAATAATAAATTTTTGGTCGTATGGGCGTGGTACTGCCCACTTTTCGATATGTAATTTTGTAATGTCACGGAAAATTACTGTGTGTTGGAAAAGTTTCATAAGAATCGTTTAAGTAGAAAAGAGCTTTAGTTTATATGGGAGTGTTCTGCCGACTTTTACGATCGTAATATTGTATTGTCATGGGAAGTCAATGTTGGCCAAGTTAACCAAGAAATGGCCGAGAAGAAGTAGTTGAAATGCAATATTTATTTTGCATGGGCATGGCACTGCCAACTTTTCTACTTCTTTTGCTGAATTGATATGAAAACTCAATGTGTGTGCCAAGTTTTGTAAGTAGATACAAGAAACTTCATTTTGTATGGCCGTGCCACTGACCAATTTTATGATCATATTTTTATATTGACATGTGATGTCAATGCTTGGAAGATTTTAAGAATCGCCAAGTAGAAAACTAATATTAGCTTTGTATGGGCGTAAAGCAGCCCACTTTTCTAATGTTGCATACTGACGCTAATTTAGCAGAAATGTATGCACAAGTTTATAGTGACATTTCACGTAAGACATATTTTATATACAAACAAGCCTAACAAAACCCAGTTTTATGGGATATTTTAGTACTAATAGTGAATAAGTACGATATTAACCCTTAAACACATTTCAATCTAAGTCTAAATCTTAGGTGTATTTAAAGATTTATAATTGAATTTTACAGCAAATATATTTATGTAGAAATTTTAGCCCACTTAAGGTGAATGTTCCACGAAAATTTTTCTCGTGGTGTTTTACATAAATCTGCTGAACTTATTATATAGCTCAAATACAAGGATTACAAGATACCCTATGCCGATTCATTATAACAATGTGCAAAAGTGGGGGAACTTTATTAGTTCACACTAAAATTAAGCCCAGACTTAAGCTTTCAGAACGCAGATACAAGTAGATATTTTTCCATCTACCAAAATCAGTCGTTTTGTTGTATAGTGTAATTTGCTTATCTCATTTTCTTTTAAATTACCCACTATAATGTTTAAATAATTAACATTTTCAATGACAATAGCAAATAATGGTAAATTATAAATTCAAGACCTTTAGCCACAAATAAAGATCAAACAAAACGTAGAGAAAAAATATCTGTTTATTGTAATTAAAATTTGAATATACCACACTAACTAACACACTCATTATATAAATCTGTATTCTACCTATAAGTTGACCCATTCCTTATTATCACAATAATGTTACCTCAAAGTATGCTATTGTTTTAATATTAAGCAAACAATAATAAAGCTGTTGTTAATTTTCCCCTTCTGCTCACTTATATTTCTCTCATTTTAAATTATATAAAAGCTAAAATTAATTAGTAAATATTTGTTTATAATTAGTTTACTTTTACCTAAGAAAAAAACTTAAATAAATAGCATATCCCCTAAAAGCATGCTTTAATTTTGCTGTAATTTAAAAATTCCAATTCAAGTTGTTTCCTTTCCTTATGTTTCAAACGCTTTAATTAGATTAGTATTCATTGCAGTTTATTTTATATTTATCCCTTCGTTGTTTACTTTTTTATTATCTTTAATATCAATCTTAATGCAATAGTGTAAATGGGACGTGTCATTGCAAATATTTGTATAGAATAACAAGAAAAATAAATCTTCGGTTACAAATGTTTATAGTACTGCGCAGCCATCAACTTACTACCCAACAACGAATCAACCAACCAACCAAACAACTAACTAACCACCAGCACAGCAACAATTGTTAGAAGCAACATTTATTTCGCTACTTTAAATACAAAATAAATGCGTTTAGGAAATAGAGTGCAAGAGCTTTGGAGGAAAAAAATATGCATACATTTATTAACAGAGGGCTTTAGAGATTTAGCTGATACCAAAAAGTGCAAAAATAATAATTTAAGGTAAAGGGTGCAGAGATAAATTATTTACATATTAATCCAAAGTGATATATAATCACTTTGGTTCGTAACGTTATACTCTAAAAGAATTATACATGATATACTCAGAAAGAATTAGATATGATCAATATTCCCAGGAATGAGGGAAAAAATCAACATCAATTCAGTTTGCAACGAACACAGCAGACCAGTACAACTTGATTTCGAAGCCGCCATGATTCCATCGTCAGAGCTCATGTTGATCTGCTTTCAAAATTAAATGGCTATTTTTTGTTTCATCAGTTTTAATACTAGTTCTCCAACTATATTGGATACAAATTATGAAAACCTTTACTATAGACAATATACTTACTTTGCAATAAATACATCATCTTATACGAAACAAAATTTTTGTTTTTTTTTATTGTTGCCTCTTTCTCATTTCATACAAACTTTTTCGTCTCTGCTTTAAGATGTAGTTTTACGCATTGTATAATTACGAAAACATAAAACAAATGCAAAATAAATAACCGTAAATAAAACTAAACATATCAGTTTCGTTTCTCATTCCCATAAAATAGAGCAAATTCAATAGAAAATACTTTGTTTTGTATTTTTAAAAGTATGTCTTCAAGTTGTTTGTCATTCGTGACCTTTTTTCTAATATTATATATTATCATCAAACAAATTAATAAAATAATAAGTCATATTAATTAATTAAACCTTTATGAATAATAATTGCAATGCAAAAAAATAGTTATTAAAAACATGTGAAATTGAAGTGTTTATTGAAAAATTTATAGCATAAGCTTCAACAATTTGCTAAGAGCTCGTCATTCGTTACTTGCGTATTTATTCAAAAAATCCAGGCAAGTACTGAACTTGTGTTTCAATCGTAATAATTTGGGTCGTAAGTAATTCAATTAATAGATCTTTGCATTTTTTGAGCATCCTCGAAAACGCTTCAAACATCGCATGTAGAAGGTATACAATTTTTTACTTCTTTTAAAATATAATATCTTATACGAAAGAAAATTATATTTATGTAAATTTTTTCTGCTTATAAAATGATATCTCACTCTCACTTCATAAAAATGCTTTTGTCTCCGCATTGTATTAATAACAAAAGCGGAAAGTAAATGGAAAAATAAATAACCGTAAATAAAAGTGAACATATTAGTTTAATTTCTTATTTCCATAAAATAGAGGGAAATTCAAAATAAAAGCCTTTGTTTTTTATTTTAAAACTACGTCTGCAAGTTGTTCGTCATTCGTGACTTTTTTTTATATATTAGATATTAGTATCAAATAATAAAGCCGTATTAATTAATTGAAACTCTATGAATAACAACGCAATGCAATAAAATAGTTATTAAAAATATGTGAAATTGAAGTATGTATTGAAAAATTTGTAGTATGACCTTTATCAATTTGTTAAGAGTTCGTCATTCGTTACTTGAATATTTTTTCCAAAACTCTAGAAGGGTGTGTTGAATAAAATCAAAACATTTTTCAAAAGTAACAAATTATGTTTCAATCGTAATAATTGGAGTCGTAATTTATTTTACCACTAAAATATGCAACTACAAATCGATGCCAAGCTACTTAAAATTTGATGATTCGCATAGATAAATACTCAAAATCTCTTTAGCAAAATTCTCTGCTGTAGCGAAAAATTTTATAATATGATGTACAATTTTTCGCAAATTAATATAAACAATACATTTTTCACAGTCTAACTACATTTAAGAGCCGCAAGAATCGATGTATTGGGCGGCGGCTCGAATTTCCAAAAACGACGGCGGTGGTTTTACCTTCTCATGATACCATGCTTCTATATTTCCTGCTTGTCAAAAATTTATCTCTTGTGTCGAAAATTCCCCCCCAGATCTAGTGAAATTTTATTCACCTCAGAAGTCTCAAAAATTTACTTACAATAGTAGGTTGCTACCGTTTGGCACACACCCTTTCCAACAGATTTTCAAAAATCATGCCTTATTTAAAAGATAAGATCGTAGAAAAAAGTATTGAAACAAAGGAGTAATGACTGTTTAAGCCTTAAACTTTATGAAACCAATTTTTTCACTACGTTTACCATTATAAATTCACTTTACGAAGAGACCTAGAACAACAAAAGGTATTTTATTTCTACATGGGCTCCAACAAAATAGAATTGGTTCACGAGAACCCCGGAATATTTTTTTCTCAACTTTTATATCATAGTGTAAGTCAGTTATAGAAGACTATTTGCCTAAAATTCGATTGTAAAGAAAAATAAACACGTAGAAATTTGTAACTCTGTGCTAGTTTCTAATATCCGATTTGGATGTTTTCGTTATTGTTTTTGGTTTTAAAGAAGAAAAGAACTAAATTAACTAAACCAGAGATCCAAAAAAATAATAATATAATCAAAAATCCGGGGAAAGGTAAAAGAAATTACTCTTTTAAATAACTTATTTTCTTATATTAAATTTTTAGCATTGGGAGTTCTAAACAATTAAAACGAGCAGAAATAATATAGAAATCATATCGTCCTAAAGTAAGGTAACGAATGACAAAAACAGGTATTGATATGGTAAAAAAAATATTTGTTTTTTTAGGAGACTGTTATCTATGTTTCCACAGTCTACAGAAAATTGCTCAGTCATTACATATTTTACAATTACTAAGTTTATATTTAATTTTTTCACCCTTTTTGTACGATTTTATATGAAAAAATTACACACTATTGAATCACAACTAAATTAATCCAAAATGTTAGCATTGGTCTATTTTTCTGCATGATCATTTAACTTTTTTTTTTGGACCACCCTTTATTTATACACTATGTTTCCCTTTTTTGTCCTTGCATATTATATTTTTCATATTTTCGCTTCCTCCACTACTACTTATTTATAAATGTGAGATTATAATCTCTTAATTTCACGTTTCGCACTTTATTTTTGAGCAGCGCTGTTTTTAAGGGTGATTTATTTAGTATTTTATAGCTCTAACATAATATTGCCCATTCTTTGTTTTTTTTGCTATTTATTGTAGCACTTTTATTCAAGAGTTTTGTGTGTCCATTTCATGTTTTTTTTAAAATTGTCTAAGGTAAGAGTTTGAAATACTACTCGTACGTACGACAATTACAGAATGAGAGTACTTACTGGTGAGGGCGGAAAGTGTGTATGTATATTTTAGAGTTAATTTATGATTAAACGAAAAAATTGCATTTGATTTTTAAAATTGTAATGTTAATTACAATTATACGATGCCCCAGGGTATAAAAGTGGTGGCATAAAATCTTAAGGTAGTGAGTACAGTAACTCTTTTCCCTTTTAGTATTATGCTTTTCATACAAGAACACCAATTCAAAACAGAGAAAAGTGTTTTGTTCTACAACCACTCATCCATGTTTTGGTTTTATTTTTACTTTAACCTTAAACATGCGTGCGAACTGTATGATCATGTATGCATTAGTAGCAACTTTAAACGCTTATAGCTGTCAGAATACTGAAAAGATTTTAACAAAATATAGATTGTGCACATCTACCAATAAATTTCTTCAAAATGGTACAAGTTTTGTCAAAATCGGCTGTATAATGTGAGCATAAATTTCATGACAAAAAATCGTCTTGCCTATTATTTATATATATGTATATATATATATATATATATATATATATATATATATATATATATATATATATATATATATATATATATATATATATATATATATATATATATATATATATATATATATATATATATATATATATATATATATATATATATATATATATATATATATATATATATATATATATATATATATATATATATATATATATATATATATATATATATATATATATATATATATATATATATATATATATATATATATAGATAGATAGCTTAAGAACGTTAACACTTAGTAAATGATTAAACATTTGTTAAATTTTAAATAAAAAATTTTGATTTAGATGAAATTTTCCTTCTTTAAAGTTTTTTTTTCTTAAAAAGCAAAAAGTTTTTGTTGAAATAAATACCCAGACAATGAGAATTCTTCTGTTGCAAAATTTAATAAAAATTAAAATAAAATCGAATTGAATTGAATGAAAGGAAAAAATCCTATGTAAATAATCATCAATTCTTATGAATTGTGCTGATGGCAATGAGATATTTATTGTAGCGTATGAATAAATAAATAAAAAAATACGAGAAAAAAAGTCCATAATATTCATGTTGTAAAAACGAAAAAATAAACGAAGAACGGGAAAAATTACAAAAAAGCGAAACAGTCAAACAACAATCATTTATTAAGAAGAAAAAAAAAAATGAGAACCCACACCCAACCATAATGAGCCTGATGAATGGTGTTGTTGTGTCTTGAAAGCCAACATTAAGAAAGAAACTGTAAATTGAAATCAAGAAGATAAGAAAAAAAAAACACAATATTGTCAACGGTAATCAAAGTAAATAAACTGTAAATACTGGATAAAATAAAATGGATACATAAGTTTTCGTTTTAAACACTGAAAAGGCGAAAAAAATCTGTGTGGAAGTAAGATGACAAGAAGTCCTTTATATAAGAATATGTCCTTTTAATTTTAAATTCAATTTGCAGGGTGGGTAAGTCTGTGTTTAAGTCGTTTAAATGCGAAATCATTGCGACAAATGTCAGTTAATCTTGGATAAATGAATATGAAAAAGAAAGCGAGCCAAAATGCATTTAACAGCGAAGAAGGGCCAAAAAATAAAGATCAAAGACAAAATGACAGCAAGAAAAATAAACACCAAGATTAAGAAACAAAATTAATGGATTTGCCTTAATGTGTTGAAAGAATTTGGTAGGAGGTTATTGTTTCAAAATAAACTTTTAGGCTCTTCGGCGAAGAAAAAAAAATTTTTTTTAAAGAAAACTAAGAGGCATAAGGATACCAAAATGTTAAATAAAGTAAAAAGTAAAGTATGAACTTTCTTATGTGTAGATTGTGCAGACATAACAGTTTTATAAGAAACTTGATTATTATATATTTTTGTTTTACCTTATCAGAGCGAAATATTGTTGTCATTCGTTACCTCACTTTTCTCTATAATCTTTTTGAAACTCTGCCTGGTTGATTTAGTTTTCTTCTCCTTTAAAAGCAAAAGAAAAATACTGAAATCAAACATTAGAAACTACCATTGCAAAATCCATACAAATAAATAAGTCACGAATTACAAAATTTTCTATGATTCTTTTTTTTCACAATGAAATTCTATGCAAATGGTCTAATAAATTTTAATTACTTACAACTCAAGTTATTACGATTAACCCCCGTATTCTAAGCTTACTGACAATTGACAAATATAACAAATGACAATTTTTATATTCTGAACAACATAGAAATTGTCATATGTTATAATTTGGATTTTGTCACAAAGTACAGAATACGGTGGTAAAACACAATTTGTTCTTTTCGAAAAATTTTTGCATTTATTCAGCACTCGGCTGAATTTTTGGTGTAAATATTCAAGTAACGAATGACGAATTCTCACCAAATTGATGAAACTCATGCTACAAATTTTTCAATAAATCTTATAATTTCATAAGTTTTTGATATATATTTTTTCATTGCAATTATTACTCATAGAGCTTAAATTTATTAACACTACTCACCATTTTACTGATTTATTTGATAATAATGTATAATATCAAAAAAAGTCACGAATGACATACTTTTAAAGTAAAAGGCAAAGTTTTTTCATTTGAATTCGGTCTATTTTGTGTTGTAGGAATGTGAAAGGAAACTGATATGTTTACCTATATATCTTTAAAATTTTCTTTCGTTTATGATAATGTATTTATTACAAATAGGAACAAAAACAAAACTCCTCTCAAATAGCAATCTACAAAGCGTAAATGTCCTACAAAAATATTTGTCAAAAAATTCTAATATAAGTCTTGAAAGGCACCAAAGTTCCAAATTTAACTTGAACTTCAGAAATCATTCAAAGCTAGAAATGTGTTTAAGGGTTAATTTTGTATTTATTTATTTTACTGTAAAACACAAAAAGAAAAACAAAACATGGTTCTAACGAGTGGTTCTGGTAGAGATCACAAAAAAATATATATGTTTTGGCGTTTTGAAGGTTTAACTGGCGGATTCATTTTGGGGAAAGTTAAAGTTCCCCTGTTTTGCAAATAGGTATAGTGAATCGGCATACGAAATCTTGTAATCCTTACATTTTAGTTATAACACTACGAGAAATATTTTTGTGCAATATTTTAACCCACTAACTCTTTGTTGTGAAGGTCTTTTTGTCCCTTTCTTCAACAGCGATGAAATGTCAGCGATAATATTCTGCTGTAAGACTTTAAGGACTTTAAAGTTCAAAATTCAAGTGGAGCGCCCGAAATAATTTCAAACTTAAAATGTGTTTAAATGTTAATTTCATACTTATTTCCAATTAGTGCTAAAATATCCAAAAAAACTAGATTTAATTAGGCCAGTTTGTATTAAAATACGAATCAGTTATATATAAGCCGTTGAAAACGAATATATAATTTTAAGGGGCGGGAAAGTGCCCATTTGTCCCTGCACAATGGTGCAGGATCAGACAACTTTTGCTGAAGACCGGATGAGAACTAGAGTGAATTGAAAAAAGGAAATTTATAAGCAATAGGTTTTTATACTGCGATGGAGGTAAACAAACGCTTAATTGAACAATACAAAGAAAATAGTAAATATCAAAACCATAAAAATTGAATAAGAAATTTCATAGTGACTCGGCAGAATTGATTAGAGTTAAATGTTATTCAACTACTTGCCTGCAGCTGTCGTGATTGGCAGTAAGATCGAGGCGGAAAACAATTCTGATGATAAGATCATGATTGATCTCGAAACATAATGATATAAATTCAACCTTCCGTGCAGGCAAAACTTTCTTTGTCTTTTCAATTGTTACACGGTTTATCATAGAATTCGTATTGAAAAAGGAGTTATTTTACAATAATAAATAATTGCTAATGCGAACCGTTTAATCGGTTAGGCGTATCAATAATAATAAAATTAATCACTAGTTAGTTGCAACAACCAATAAAAAGTAAAGTTAATTTAGAAAGAAAAATTTTTTCAGATACCAATAATTGGTACTAAAATCCAATTCATAATATTTTATTCGGTTGAGTTCATCATATTCGTTACTTAGTCATGACAAAAGCATACAATCAGATCAACAAATTTTAAGCTCGTAAAAAAGTAGTTGGTAATTTGCATCAACTTGTAGCCATGTAGTTGTGCAGTAGATCTCTTGACATAAAAGGCAACACTAACTTTGAATGGCTCGAGTTCAATGCTCGGCAGAGGCATTTACTTTTTATTATATTTTGTGTACCTAATGAGTTCCAAATATTGAAATTTTTAAGAATTTATTTGTAAGCCAAGATGGTAAGTACTTGCTTCCAATGGCATCCACACCAAAGTAGAAGTAGTTAGGGAATCGTATGTTTATTAATATTTTAACTCATTACTTTGCTATCAAAAGTTTTTATGGTTAAAAAAATGGATGTTTTATAATGCAATCTATGACAAAAGTTACTTTTCTTTTAAAATCATATACACAATCCCTAAATTAAGTTAAATTTACTTTGTTAAATTTATAAATAATTTCAGCATTTTTAATAATTAATTATACTAAATAAGTAACAGGCTCTATCTTTTGTTTACAATAAACTGCCACAAGAAATTCAGTGCCAACTCATGAAACCATTCGCCCACATCATGTGTGTTTATGGCATATTAACACCTGCGGTTAAGTTTCCCATAAACTTTTGTAAGCTCACACTCTTACACTAACACATACTTCGCAATTTAAAATATTTTTCGAGGAATCATGTCAAACACAAGCAACAATAAGAAGAGTATTTAGTTAAAGAGCAAAACAACATCATTTGTTCGCAACTATATCTAAAGCTTATATGCTTGTGACATTCCTCCGAAATAAGTAGGCATCCTTATAAATTCTTCAAATCTGACTAAAGATCCTAAAAGTATGCTAGGATTTAAGTTTATTTTAAAATTTTATTGCTTTTTTGTTGGCTTTAAAGAAAACAAATTTAGATTTAACTACAAAATTTTTTTTATCCTTTTTTCAGCATTAAGAACGAAGAAAATCTAATCATCATCATAGTATGAAGCATAATGTGATCTAAGGCGTTGAAGCGTTAAATTGCAGAAAAATTTGTTAAATGGCAAAATAACGACTTAAATAAATGTAGACTTAATATATTTCACATATGCAGATATGATTATGAAATTGTTAAAATATGAAAATTTGTGAAAGTTAAGCAATTTGTTTGAATATTAAAATACATTGAAGCACTTTTCGGGATGTGAGGATATAAAATCAGTTCATGAATGTCAGAATATGGTTGATATGGCATGTCTAAAGATGTGGGAGTGCATAACTACTATTTGAACAAGTCTAGGAGAAAACAATCTCTTTATTTCTAGGAAACACATGATGCGGTAAAAAATAGAATTTGGTAAACAGTAACAAGGGGGAACTGAAAAAAATATATACATATTAAGAAAAGAACTTAAAAAATATCTTTTAATAAAAGTGCCTTAAAAAAGTACCTTTAAAAAAAGAAAACACGTTGTTGAGGGACACCGGGCTGGAAATTTTTTCTTTACGTCATACTTACCTTAGAAATTATCCCTTACACACCCTAGTGGGCTTATTTTTGAAAAAAATATATAGCGTTGTAACCTTCCAGACTAAGATTAATAATGCTTTAAATTTCATTAAAAGTGGTTAGATAGTTTTGGAAGGGCAGAAATTGTCCCTTACTTCTCCTAGTGGTCCTATTATTGCAAAAATTTATAGCCTGTGTGTTCTTCCAGACTCAGAGCTAGCGATGATTAAAATTTCAATAACATTCGTTAGCTAGTTTCGTGGTCTGAGTTAAAGAAAACATTTAACCTATATTGAAGATTCCAAAAACTAAGTCGAAAATCCCTAAATGCCCAAGAGTTCCCCGGCACTTCCCCCGAAGAATACGGCAACACTGAAAGTCTAAAATATCCGCATCATTATCACTTTTACTAGCCAAATACAACGTAGCCAAGATACAAACCATATTGGAGATTCCCAAAAACTAGGACAAAAATCCCAGCAATTTGCCGGCACTTCCCCGGAAAATTACGGCAACACTGAAAATCTAAAAAATCCGCGGCGGCAACACCATTATGCTATGTAGTTGCAACCAGTATTCGCAGCCGTGACCAGTATTTTTTCATTTTCAAAAAATTTTTGTTTTATCCCCCAAACAATGATTTTATTTCTGTCTGCATGGCGCACCGCCATTACTTGATGTTAATGTTAAAGTTAGTCATTTAAAGTTAGTAACTAAAGATCCAAAAAGTACCTTTTGAACATGTACGCATTAAAAAAGTACCATTTAAGAAAGTACCGTTTACTATTTAAAATAGTACCTGTTTAAAAAGCTACCTTCATAGAATAAATTTTAAAAAGCAGGTCTGAAATATAGCAAAAATTCAAACGAAATGAATATAATTCACAAAGAAGAATATTCTACCAACAAAATCTAATTCCCCACTTTATTAGCATCCTGTATGTATGCTTTTGTTTCAAATATTTTAAGACACGTTGGAGTGTGAAAGAGAATTGTTGTTGTGTTTGCTGTTTATGATAAATTACGTTTATGTGTAAGTGTGTTTGTGCCCTGAAGGAAGCCAGGGGTTAAGTGTCGCCAAGTCACCGCTTTTGTCGACAAGAAGTTTGGTGACTTTTTGGTGACATTGTCAACGAATCGTCTGCACTTTTATTTTGCCTTTAATAAGAATAGAAGTTTTTGACAGCTACAAAACGATTTTTTATCTTCTCATATTATTGTGTTGAAAATAAATGCGGCTGCACGCAAGACTAAAAATTTTCATAAAAAACATAATTTAATTGCCGTACCTAGTGAAAAGTTTCACACGTGTTGACTAGAATCACTAAAATACATTAGTGAATCTCTGGTGCCAATGTGTTAATATAGTCCTATAAGAACCACCTTGTCTATAGTAAGTCAATAGTTCCGCTCAATGACAAGCACATGCTAAATGTCTATAACACAGCGTATTGCCTGGGGTACAATTAGTCAGTAGTACTGGGGACAAAGTCAATAGTGAATCAGTATAGTTTTACTATCGACATTTCCTTCAGGGTGCTTATTAGCCGTATGTGAATTTTGTGTGTTTGTGTTCATTTTTTCTGTATATGTTTAAGTACATATGTACATATTTAAGCACAAGTTTATGTCTGTGCTTTTCATCTAAGTACTTTAGTTTCATACATAAGTGGCTTTATAAAGCTACTTAAAATTTTCTATGAAAAATTATTTTTTGTACAAACTGTAAATAGACATAAATACTCGTATATTTACATGTGTTTTTAACTAGAATTTCTTATAAGCTTTTGTTTATTTTTGTGTGGAAAAATAACTTGTTTGTTTTTGTCAAAGTTTTGCTTGAGGTTATTTTGCTTTAGAAAAACTACTATGTCTGTCTATGTAGGAGTGCATATGTGGCGTGTGGTTTTATTACCGAAAATTCTTATAAATTTATAATGATTTTAGTCATTTATCATAAATATTACAAGCATTAACGTTATAGTATGCTTTTAAATTCATAATCTTATTGTCATTTATTATAAATATTTTGTTACATCTTTTTCTGTATTTATTTATTTTAATATTAATGACATATAAAAGGATTAAACAAGGTTAAGATAAATAGTAAGTATAAAACAATAGTAAGTATAAAATGACTGGGTATAAATTAAAAGGAGTGTCAAAAGAAACTTTTTAAAAGGCAAAATGTCTTAGAATATTTAATATTGTGATATGAGAAAAATTTTATTGTTGCAATTAGAAGGAAAAATAATACTAACTTATTCGGAATAGTTATCAATGGTTTATTAAACAAATTTTGTCTTGAAATTTCTCCAAATGAAATGAATAATGAAGCATACTAAGAAAAAGTAACGTTCAATACAAAAAATTCCGTGATATTTGGCTTAACTAAAGGTCTAGTAGGATTTATTGTTTCGAGCTAGAAAATATAAAGCAAACAAATTTATATATGTAAGTGATTCTTATAGGGAATTGTCGTTTGATCTCAAAAATTTTTTTCATGATCAAAACCGAAAAGAACCAATTACAATTTTTCTTACTTTGACCTGTTTTATTTTTTATTTATTTTTTTAAAACAAAATTAGCCTAGGGTGTCATTATACTGTAAACATTTGATAAAGGGATCTTTATAGGCTTAATAATAAAAATTTTAAATTTGCTTGAGGGTTAATTTCGTATTTATTCACAATGCGAAAATACGTGTCGACTAAGTGAAAAATACATGGAAAACAAGAACAAAACTTTGGTTTTGCTTATCATACAAAATTTACCGGTTTTAAAAGAGAGAGAGAGAGAGAGAGAGGGATACGTTTTAAAACTCTCACGTTTATTTGATTTTAGAATTTTATAGAAAACAAAACCAATTTTTGAAATGTTGTTGTTGTTATCATGTAAATTTTCACTACTTCGACGACTTTTTCCGAATAGCCACCACTGTCTTTAAAGACGTAATAAAGTTAGATGGTTAATATGTTTCACAAAAATATTTGCCCTAATATTTACTACAAAGTTGCTGAACATACCATACACCTCAGATGTAAAGAATACATAGTTTCATGTACCGATATGCTGCACGAACAGGCCAAAAGAGGGAAACTTGAACCCGCGCTCGTAAAATAAAATTACGATGTAATCTTTCAAAGCACAGCCGCACGTATATTATTTTTTAGTCTCCTCTACCAGAATTAGTTTACAGAGCCCCGTAAATTTTTTTTTCGTGTTGTACAGTGTTATTTTTATGCAAAACACCAATCAATATGTATTTTTATTGTATTTTGCACTCTTGCCTAAGGCGTATAAGTATTATTGAATTATTCAAAAATATCATTCATACGAGCACTGTTTCGTAATAATCTCGCGTTTAGTATTACATATCTCGTATTAATCTCGTTATTGTTTGCTTTAATAAAACTTAACTATTTTTTTTTGTTTTTTTTTCTAAGACATTTATTTCCAATTTATGCAAGAATTTTATTTCTAAACAATTTAATATGTTCAAGTCAAAGCAGCCAATGAAAGAAATTTATAACTAAATAAACAGAGTTTAATGTTAAATCTAAAACAAAAGGACTTAAGATAATATTTATGTACTATTTCAATACAATACATTTGGATTTAATTTTCCACTACATTAAAAGGTTATCAGAAAAATATACACTTATTTAAGCATTCCCTTTTTGCATTCGAATTCTATACTTTACGAAAATTAAACATACAAAGGAATTTGTGTACAGATTTTTGAGTTTGTTTTATTTTTTTGAATATATGAATGAACTAACTACAACCGAAATATCTGTGCCAAAATCTCTTATCAAAGTTAAGTTGGTAGCATTCGATTTTGTCATGGCCCTGAACTTATAACAGCAGCCAGTTTTTTTGGTCAGCACTTGCTGTGTTGTAGCAGGGAATAAAGACTTTCTGAACCTCTTAGCTGAACAATATTTAAGTCAAATTTTAAGCAATAACTCCAAAGCTCAGTTTGCGGTTATCTAAAGTAAAATAAAAAAAACTACATTGTGATTTCTAAAAAAAAGAAATATAAAAGTGTAAGACATTTTCTTACTAGTTTATATCGATTAGTTACGAAATCCTTAGAGCATTTCTAAGTAAACATACTCAAGTGTTGCTCTTACCACACAAACTTTTATAAATGCATTTTCAACTATGTATGCGTGTATTTGCGCCACATCTACAACTCAATACCAAATGCATGTCATGACCCAGGTAATGTAATGTCAATTTTAATGTCCTGCTGAGAGTTGTATGTGTTAAGCTAAGAAAAAGTAGAATGTAGTTTTTATATTAGTTTAAGTCATGTATATACATTCAATTCTAATATTGCTGCTATAAATATTACAATTGATTGGCTAACATCATGTTAAAATTTTACAATCCAATCATGTTTCCAAGGATGTGCTTCTCTTAAATATTTAACAAAAATGTACACATTTAATGTGTCTTTTCGAACGTGCCAATATAAAATGTATATTTAATGTACGTAGATTTTACACATCTGTTTGTATATGTGTTTGAGTTTACAGAAATATATTGACATTTTTATTTTAGAAGTTAATGGGTTATAAATAGACAGTTAATAATTATTATTTAAAAGCACAGATTTAAAAATTTGTGTTAATTGTTGAAAAGAGTTTAAAGCAAAATAGAAAGAAGGGTATCGGAATTTGTTTGTATTAAATCATTTTTCTAAGTCCTTATATATAAAATATTGTGACAAATGATACAAACGTACCAGTTCTATGGCTTGAGAAAATGACAGGGGTACCAAAAGTAAGGAGTAGTGAGTGAATGGTGAAATAAGACTTATTGTGTAAATGGTTACATATTAACATATAATCATGCGATCTTTTTTGTCTTCACTTTCAATTCTAGATCTAGTTCGCATAAATTTTATTCGAATAAATTTTATTCGAATAAAAAATTATTTTCGAATTATGTTTTGAGACACTTTTATAAGATAAAATATGAAGAAAACTTCGAATTATATTATTCGACTAATTTATATTCGAATAAAGTTATAGAAAATTGTTTATATGAATAATTTTTTTATTATAATAATATATTATCGAATAATTTTTAATCAAATACTGCTATGCAAATTTTTTTCTACGAATAATTTTTATTCAAATAATATTATTCGAAAAATTTTTATTCGAATATTATTTTTCGAGCAAATTGTTACTGAAACAAAATTAATCGAATAAACTTACATCTAAAGTGATTATATAGGCTAAATTGCGAAATATTTTGTAAGAATAATTTTCATTCGAATGATAATCTTCGAATAATTTTTATTCGAATATTGTTTTTCGAATAAGTTTTTAGTGAATTTAAATTAATCGAATAAAATTGCATATAAAGTCGTTATATAGAATATTTCGAAAAATATTATTCGACTAATTTATATGCGAATAAAGTTACAGAAATGTATTTATACGAATAATTTTTTTATTATAATAATATATTATCAAAAATTTTTTTATCAAATACTGCTATGCGAATTTTTTGTACGAATAATTTTCATTTGAATAATATTATAAGAATAATTTTTAGTCGAATATTATTTTTCGAATAAAAATTAATCGAATAAAATTATATATACGAATAATTTTCATTCGAATGAAAATTTTCGAATAATATATGTTCGAATATTATTTTTCGAATAAGTTTCTAGTGAATTAAAATTTATCGAATAAAATTACGTCTAAAGTCATTATATTGACTAAAGTTTGTAAGGTTATATTCAGAAAGAATTAGACATGATAATTTTCCGACGAATATGGGAAAATTAACATCAATTTAATTTTCAAATTACGCGGCAGAACAAAACAACGATATTTTCGGAAGCCGCCATACTTCCACCAATAATATTTTTGTGTGTCTTCGATTGCCACCACTTGCTAGGTGATTCGGTTGAATTTAATCTCGGATCTTATATAAATTTTCAAACACTGGGAGTTGCGCCCAGCTTAAATCAAATTAATAGTGATATAATTCGCGTAAGCATATTTCTCATAAGATTTATATAAAACTAGAATTGCGACAACATTCTACCGAAACACCTAAAAATTGCAGATAAATTAGTAACAATTTTGAATTATTTGAATGATTATTGCAGCGTGATGAGCCCGTTTGCCGGATTAACAAATGCATGCGCAAACTTTGCTTTAGCCCACTGAAGGAATAAAATTATTCCAATAATTGTTCGACTAATTTTAATCGAAAATTTTTTACTTAAATAAAAATGCAATTTTATTCAAATAGTTTTTCGCGAATAATTGTATTCGACTAATTTGTATTCGAATATTTTTATTAAATAATTTTTATTCGTCTAGTTTTATATGAAATAAAATTTTAATCAAATAATTTCTACGAATTTTTTTTATGCGAATAAGTTTAATCGAATTAGTTTTATTCGATTAGACTTTATTCAAGTACTGTTTTGGGAATATTTTAATACGAATAATTTTTATGCGATTCATTTTAAACGAATAATTTTTATTCGATTGGCTTTTAGTCAAATAATTTTTAGCCAAGTAATTCTTTCGAATATTTTAATGCGATAATTTTTATTCGAATAATTTTTATTTATAAAAAGCAGAATTTTGATTGAAAAATGCTAAAATTTCTTTGTAAAACATGAAGTTGGATTGGAAAATTCTAAATTATTTTTTTAAAAACTGAACTAGGTATCAAAAACCAAACACTCTATAGCATTACATTCATACTTCAGTATATACATTTTTATATTAAAATTTTTGGAAAAACCATAAAATTTTTTTTTCTTCCCTCATTACTTCCAAAATATTAATTTCAGAAAATAGTTTTATATGAGGAAAATATTCCTTGTGAAGTTTGTAACATTTTATTCTCTAACAGCTCTTACTGGATAACGGGTTATCCTATTCATTTGAAACAAAAAACCTAATTCATTGACCTTAAAATTTGGCAGGATCAGTTCTGTACTAATTGTCACCAAACTGGCGGGAGAGACTGGGAGAAATCGAATTTTTTCAAAATAAGGGTGACTCCAATTTATATTCACAAATTTTCTCACAAAACAATCAATCTACAGCAGCCACTGTGTTTGCAGTAAGAAAGAAGCCATATAGAGAACTAAAAGTATGCAAATAAAATCATTTATTAAAAGATTTAGCTTCATTATCACCTTAAAAAATTATATATATAATATTCTCTTTTTGTGCTTCTCGCCTTTATAAAACTTTATAAAACGCTGCTAGCAGATTTCTTTAGGTTTTCTTTTTTCAATTAGTGTATGCAACTTAATATAAAACTGTTTACTTATAACAAAAGATTTTCATGCTCTTTGAAAGGTATAATAGAAAATCTTAAGATATTAATTTTTTCTTAGCATTTTCCTTTTCATAAAATCTTTAGTTCTTTTTTCTCTCTTAAACACGTTAATAAAGCTGCTGGAAGTTAGAGAACAAAAAATGTGTTAATTAATTACTTTTACATAAAAACTGTCAGCCTGTATAAACAGCTAAAGGATGCAGCACTTAATTAAATTTTATTAAAAAGCAACAACAAATAGTTTTTTAAGCTAAAAGCATAAAATAGTAAAAAAAGCGTTAATGCCTTTATAAAGTCTATAAAAAAAATTTTGGCATTTTTTCTCTTCTGATAAAAGATTTAAAAATTGTATTTTACATTTTATATCCTTTTATTTGATAAACCTGCTTTCGTTGACAGGAAATAAAAACCAGTTATCATCCTCCCTCTTACAAACCCACACCAGACTAATTTTCTATTTGAGTTGATTCTACAATTAGCTTTAGCAACGCATTAGTGTTACACATTTATACGTGACTTGCAATTTTATTAAAGTCTCTTTTATTGTTTTTTTCCTTCTTCTTTTTACGTACAAGTTTCTGTTTTGTCAAACTTTTTTTCTTGGCGTCGCTCTTTCTATTGTTTGCTTGAATTTTGCATGAAAATAGTAAAACTATTTTTTTTTGTTTTGTATCATTAATGTTGCATTACGTTTACATATACTCAAACTTATATATCTTTCTAACTATTTTTCCCTCGTTTTCATTAAATGCATACATCTATCTACACCTTCATAAACGTGTTTTGAAAACAAAATAGATGCATGCACAAACATGCTTAGAAAGTGTCATATGTACGGGTTTACGTTTGATATTAGTTTATAAATTTTTAATGCTTGTTAATATTGACTAGCGATGACAAGTTTAAATGAAATTATATACATTTTTCAAAAGTAAAGTGCAATTTTATGTGTAATGGAAAATTGTAGGAAATTATTTCAATTACTTAATAGAAAAGTAGGGTACATACACATGCATGTATATGGCTGATTCGCATTTATATTGTTTTTTCGTGTCCGTTGAAAGTCAAAAAAAACTCTTTAATACTAAAAGCATTTAAATTGGAGAATGCCATCGACTTCAGCGTGAATTAAAGTTTTTGAAGGAAGGTAATTATTTTTTTATTTAAGTGTGTCTAGTGTATGCTATAAATAGAACACGCAAATACATTTTATCAGGCATATCACATATTCCGATCTTAAAGGTTTTAGTTCCGTGCTTTCACTCCAATCGTTTTTATTATGCAGTCTTCAGATTCCGTTTGTTTTGTATTTCGGTTTTAAAATGATTATGTTTTTATACATACGTTTTTTTTTACATTTGTTGTTACTGGCAAAGCTCACATTAAGCTTTTTGTTAACATGAAAAGCATATATACAGCCGTGTCTCAGATTCCGTTCGGATTGGTTTTGATTCCGTAGTTGTCATTCCGAAAAAGTACTTTTTGGTGCCTTAGATTCCGTTTATTTTGTATTTTGTTTTTACAGTGATATAGTTTTTATAGCTTGAGGCGTTTGTTTACTCTTTCTTTTAAATGCAAACCTCACATAAAGCTTTTTATTAACATGAAAAGCTCATGACCAAATATTTATTTGACGCTCCTAAAAGTATGCAAAACATGCATACTTCAAATGGAGTCAGTAGAAAAGCGTTTTTCAATTCCTCTGAAATTTAAAAGTGGTTTGATTACGAAGAAAATTTTCGTTTTCTGAAGAAGCAACTTCTGGAATTGAAACCATTTCCTATCGGAATGGTATTCTGTGACATGGCTGATAGCCTTAACCCTTCGTTGCATGGGTTTTTTGTCCGTTTCTTAAAAATATTTGCCATAAAACTCTACTTTTAGCCATGTCACAGATTTCATTTTGATTTCGTAGTTATGATTCCGAAAAAGCAAATTTTTTGTGGTTTAGATTCCGTTAAAGCGAAATACATCGCCAAAAAATAAATAAAAAAATTCGCTTAAAACAAAAAATAAATCGTAAAAACAAAATATAAAAAAAAACGCCAAAACGAAAAAAGCGTTAAAACAAAAAAAATATACAAAACTAAAAACATCGTCATAAACCAGAAAAAAATCGCCAAAACGAAAAATCTCGAAAACCCGAAATTATATCGCAAGACGAAAATAAAATCTCCAACACCCGAAAAATATTGCAGAACCGAAAAAAATCGCCAAAAACTAAAAAAATCGCCAAAGCTAAAAAAGCGTCAAAATTAAAAATATGTATCGTCAAAATCCCAAAAATGAAAAATAAAAAAAAAAAATTGCCAAAACTAAAAAAATCGCTAAAAATATTGTTCCAAAAATAAAATGAAAATCGCCAAAACGAAAAAGGGATTTACGTATGTGTATGGTATTCGTACGAACCCTTCGTGTGCGAGTCAAAGTCACACTTTACTGAATTTATTTATGTAAAATACCTCAAGGAATATTTTTGTGCTCCTTTTTGACTCTCTCTAAAAAAAGTGCTGCCATTGTTTTGCGGGGAAGTGCCTGGGAGCTCCAGGGATTTTAAGTTTTCTTTTTGGGAGCATCCAATCTGCTTTGTATCCTTGCTAAGTGATTTTGGGCTTGATCAAGTGCTTCGTAGCCGGTCTAGCCGAAGGTGTCTCTGCTAACTATTGGCGATAAATATCTTCTTAGTATTTTGCAAGTTATAGTTGGTTTAGATGCTGACGTCTTTTGAAAGTGTTTTCTTCTCATCAACTGGAAGTTCAAATTATTTTCTTCCTACTGATAGGAGTTATTAAAGTAGCTGGAATTTGCTATTAAATAAGTTTTTTTGCGGGAGTCATGATTCGCCGGTGTCCGCTGTTGAAATGGAAAACTCCGAAGGGGTCCCAACGACGACGAGTCGTTGTAAATGGGGAAATGTGAGGCTATGGGAACGGCCGCTGCCATTAAGAAAGTGAGTCATGGTGAGAGGGATACAGGGATGCTTCTGCTGCTGCCGAGCAAGCTGTTGGTGCTAATTTTGCTATTGGTCGTGCTGCTGCTTCAACTTTTGTTATTTTTTCTTGTCCTGCTATAGTTGCTTACACTGGTATTATTGGATCTGATGCTGTTGGTTCGGTTGTTACACTGGTTAGTGCTACTGTTACGTCGGCTGATGTCTGTGCGGCTTATATTAGTATGGTTGAGAAGCTGGAAGTGTTCAATAGCATTGATGCTATTGAACTAGTGTCGGTGGACTTAATGATGCTGGTGGTGGTTGAGAGCTGAAAGAGAAACTTCTTCAATGATGGCGGTGTTGCTAGCTGATGGAGTAGATAAAGTATTGGTCCGTAAGGTGACTATTTTGATGAAGTATGAGGTTCCCTTGATGAGGCTCATAGCTGAGAATGAGCGTTTTAGGGCAAGGTGCAGTCTGGCAGTTCATCAGCAAATTTGATTACAGCTTCTGCACCTAGTGTTGCTATCTTTAGGTCGCAAAGTGCTGCTCCATTGGTGACTACTGCAGTTAGCCCGAAGGAGGCTCCCAAATCGGTTGAGATACGGTCGGTGGTGGTTGTGGGGAAGGGTGGTACTACTACATTTGAGTATAGTAGTGCCTCCTCAGATGAGATATAGTACGACCTCCTTAGATGTACATGCCATATTATGCCATGTTATGTTTCGTCATGTCTTATCATGTTGCATGAACATGGCAAGGAACTTTGTTTCTACCCGGTGTCCCACATTCTTTCTCCCCCCACCTCTTTTGTACCACGGAATAAGTTCTTATTAATTGAATAGTTTCGAAATGACACCAGATGACATATCTAATTCCTGAACTGCTGTTAAGTGACTTTACAGATTTTTTCATAAAATTAGTTATAAAGGACAGCAATTTCTTTTAATATCTAACAATAATTATAGTATTTATTTTAAACTTATTTTTTTAGTAAAACTTTTGATAAATTTGCCAATTCTGACTTGCAGTTTAATATTTACAATAAGGTGTCAGCCGTATCAAAACTTTTCTTCCACTCATTCTTTTAAATATTAAATTTAAGGCAATTTACAAAAGATTCATTTAATATTCTCGTACATTCTACCATAAATTTTCTAAATGTACCTCATCATTATGTAGTAATTATTTTAACAAACTGAACATTATGTCGCCCTGAAATGTTTTCTAAAAGAAAAACTTAACAAAACATTTAATAGACAATGATTTGGCGAAAAGGTAAGAACGTGACGGAAAAAACAGGTGATTGTAATGATTCTTTAAAAATAGCTTAAAGAAATGGCAAAAGGAAAAGTTTTTTTTTCTTACACAAATCAAATATAAAAAGTAATTAAAAAGTAAATTTTCTTAAAGTAATAAATCAAAAGAAATGGAATTTTTTTCTTAGTGACAAATTGAAGTTAAGTTTTAAATGAAATCAGAACAGTCTTTGTTTTTTTTTATCAATTCACTTTTCGTGCCGTTTTTCAATTTAAACGTTTATTTATTGGTCTTATTTAAACAGCAATGCTAAAAGATAAGTTTAACTGAGAGTATTTGGTGCTGATTGCTATTATAACAACTCTACAAGAAGTTTTTAATATTACAAGTACTACCACTTTAGCAATTGCAACTAACTAGGATAACAAAATAACAAAAAATGCAACAATAACAAGTTAAAGAAAATTTACACAACTGTTAACACAACTACAAAAAGTAAAGTTTGCAATACAAGAAATACATTGAACGACTCTACAGCTTAAGTATCCTTTATTTATTGAAAACAATCAGTTTGTTAGTATTTGTAAAAGAGAAATTTACGAGGTGTAATTTTTAAAAAGCTAAAAGTGATTTGGAAACTAAATTATTAAAAAAAAACGGGATTTTTTAAATATATATTCTTTCTGGATAAGACTAAAGTGAATTTGGTTATTACACACCTCTTTTCGCTACACCTTTTAGCAGTTCATACTCCTGCTCAACTTGACTAACAGTGCGCTAAACGGTTCAAGTAGACACTCATAGTGTAATTGTTCACTGGTTTTGGCTTACAAGCACATGTATTTGTCTAAAAATGTTCTGTAATATTTACTGCCATTATAATGATTGCACAAGTATTTAGTTTTATTTTAACTTGGCTTTTATTTGCAGTCAAGTTTATTTGTTGTTTTCATATTTTTTAAAAGTAATTTTTGACATGATTTGGAAATAAAAAAAAATTTTTTAAAGTCAGTTAAGTTTTGAAGTAATTGAAAAAAAACTAACTTCTTCTAATTGAAAAGGGGTTTAATAAAGTATTTACAGCAATTTTTATTTAGAAAATTTTCTTTGGCCTTATATAACATTTTTCAAACAAATTGTTAGTTGCTGTGGATTAAGCCAATCCATACGCCAGCATTTTGTGTAAAGTTTGATAATGGGATCTTCATAAGCTTAAAATTTCTTTACATGAACCCTACCTATTGGTTATTCTTATACACGCAGAGATAAGACATGGTTGTGGCATGGTTGCGTCCACAATGTGATGTTTCACTACACATTTGTTCAATCTAGTTTGAATACTTTTTTAAGTTCTTCTTAGGTAAGAAAATTTAGACTAGCAGTAAAGTTATCGACATATGCTTAATTTCGCAAACAATTATAACTAACTTCTTTTAGTGTAAACCTAAAAAATAAATTAACTTACTGACAAAGCAATTAAGGAAAACTATTTTCATTGGAGACAAAAATATAGAATATGGCTAAAAATAAAATAAAAATTAAATAAAACCAGATAAAATTTTAATCAACTATATGGCTTTAATAAAACAATATAGAAAAAAATATTTATAGCTTTGAATGAAACAAGGAAGAGAAAATTTTTTCCATTTCCGCTCTCTATTTAATAAACATGAAAAATGTTGCTTGAAAAATTAAACAACAATTTTAATAACAGTTTCTTTAGGTTTTACTTGTACAAACCCTGTCCGTTTTTTATTTAAGTTTCCTTATTTAAGGCTTTTATTAGTATGATTTTGTCTGTTTTTAATTTTCTGTTTCTTTAAAAGACACACAAAAAAATCACAAATTTCCTATTATTACAACTAAATTCAGTTGGTGTGTTTCAACATTTTACGCATTTTACAAATGATGTTATAGCATTTAACACAGACACAACACGGGTTCAAACAAATACAGACTAAAATAGAAATAAAAGGATCTTCAAACTAAAAAGGTCGTCGTCGTTTATGTATGATGTTATTTGTTTGCTTGCTTTTGTTGTTGCCTATAGGGATTTTTTACTCATTTATAAACTAAAGTGTTTTGTCTGCAAAGTTTTATCCAAAATGTCTCATTTTCAAAAACATACTCTCAATGTAATAGATAGTATTATACATTTGAGATGGTGTTTGTAACATCTGAAAAATCAATTTCTATTTAATCATAGATGGGTTTTCTTAAGTATGAGATTTTAGCAAAATGTACCTTTTAGCGAAAAGTGCGCATTAACAAAAAGTAACTTTCTAACAAGAGGTAGCTTAAAAACACCTATGAACAAAAATAACATTTAAAAAAAAGTATATTTTAACAAAAAGCTCCTTTTAACAAAAATTGCCATATAAGAATGTGTTCTGTGAACAAAACGTACGTATGAGTGATAAATGACAAACTATTATAAAATAATCTAATGCGAGGTTTTTGGCCGAATTTATGCCAAATTCGTTTTATATAGAGTATTTCTAATTCTATTGCAGCTGAAATATTTGAATTAGTTTTGCTGTTGCTTTCCCTTATATAATTTGATAACCTTTGCTTTTTATATCATTCCCACTACGGCTTCCTAGACACTGAAGTTTAATGTTTTCCTTATGCGTTGTGTGTGTGTGTGTGTGTGTGTTGGTGTATGTGTGCTTATATATATTTGTTGTTATTTTTTAGGTTTTCATTTGAAATGTTCGTAAACACAGATATCATTGTTGTATACCTTTAGGCGGTTATTTCTTTGTGTGTTGCGTATGTTTGTTTTTCTCTATTAATATGTGTAAATTACGTATCTGTTATGTTGGTAACTGCTTTTGATGTGTAAGTATTTGGGTTTTTGTGAGAAGAGCTTGTCTTTGATGTAAGTAATAAAGTAGAATTTAATCTGCCGTTTAGAAATGAAAAGGGACTACTGTCAAAATAGTTTAAGTGTTATATTAATAAAAAGAAAAAGGTATGAATTATTTGTCAAAGTTGGAAGATAAAGAACAGATTTAAATAAAAGGAATTGCGAGTTGAATTTTAAGCACCAATTGCTTGCCACACGGAAAATATTAAGTAAAAAGTTATTAGAATATAAGTTTTAATATTAAGATCATGTTATATTCTAAGCATAAGCATGCAATAGAGATTTATTTGGGCACTATAAAAGGTTTCTTTTAATAAAAAGTAAAGTAACTATTCACAAAAAATACCTAAACTCACGTTGTATTTGAACAAAAAGTACTTTTAAATATAAAATACTTTAAATGACGAGGCTGTTCCACAAAAGTATCTCAGAGTAAAAATATTTAAATAGAAGCACTATTGTAAATAGATTTAAAAATATTCTCCCAATACCCCTAAGAGTAGGCATAATTTATTGATTACCTTACCGTTATACCAACTCCCGAAGCGTGCTTAAGTATTCAGTTTTGTTTTTTTCTTTTTAATGCAAATATTTGTAATCTTCTTCCAAAAATTTAAGATAATATATTTTTATGAAGAACTGGCTTTGGTTTAATGTCACTTTCATTTGTAAAACCACAATTTGAAATTTGAAATTTGAGGATTATATTTATTTTACTGGGAAAAATACACATAACGTCTTGTGAATATTTTGTAAGCACAATTTTATCTTTTGTCAGGCATTGTACTAAATAATTCAAATTTAAAAATGCCAAGCAACATTTTGGGAACGTCTCGCCGTCACACTTTACTTACTTTGCAGATATTTATAATACAATTTATGGTATTTTTTCATATAAATTCATGTTAATAAAAGCTGAGATTTTTATGATGCCACCTACAACGACGTGAAGAGAGGGGGCTAAATGTCACCTGTTTATTCTTGGTAGCCGGCTTTTAGGATGAAGTTGTGAAGCAAAGCAAACAAATCATGCTGCTTTGAATTTTTGTTGTATGTATAAGTGTTAATATTTGTTACTTTTCTCCTCCTAAATATATGCTAAGGTTTATGCTAAGGTAGCAAATATAAATATGAAATAAAATATAAAAAAAAAAAAAAAAAAAGAAATAACCTTTACAAACCGAAATGAAACACGATAAATAAACCAAACAAACTAAGACCATAATGTCAATGTGCTTTGCATAAATAAATAGTTTAACCAATGGAGCTGACTCCAAAAATCACCAACTGCTACTTGACTTGTTCCTTTGAAAAGCAAAAAAATTTTTTCACTGACAAAGAAGAAAAGTTAATTTTGTTGAAGCTATAAATTATTTATGATTTACTTTTTTTATATACAAAACCTATTTTTTCTTGCAAATGGAAATTATTAAAGCAGTAGTAAAACGAAAAATGTCATTGATTTTTTAAAGCATACTTTAAAGGAAAATTATATTTAAATTCATAAAACTAAGCTGCCCATTAACTGTATCGATTTCATTTACATTATTTATTTTTTGTTTTCTAGTACATTGACTTTATTTTATTTATGGCCACTTAATTTTTGCAACTTTACAACAAATATTTATCTACATCTTCTGTTCTATGCTACATAAAAACATCAACATTTATACATTCAAGATATTGAATGTGTGGCCAGGCCAATGTTCTTTATTTGTGTATTTAAACACTTCATAAATCTTTACTTTAACTGGATTATAGTCGAAGCAAACGACAAAATACCAGTATATTTAAAACATTAATTCTAAAATGGATTTAAATAGCTGAAACTTGTTTTAATGGTACTATTTTGGTGTTAATGCACTTTTTCTTAAAAAGTACTTTTTTGTAAAATAAATTTTTTCTACGGGTACCTAAGTAGTGTGTTCGAGAGTGTGCTAGGTGCCGCAGGTTGGATTCCTGCCAAGACCCTGGTGTTTCTGGAGAAAAGTCAAAAAAGGTTTCAGCAGTATATGTGTTTTTTTCATTTTTTTTATCAAAGTTACTTTTTATTAAAAAGAACTTTTTGCTAAAAAGTACTCTTTGTTAAAAGGAAATTTTTGTTAAATTGCAGTTTTTGTTATAAGATACTTTTTGTTAAAAGGTACTTTTTGTTAAAAGGTACTTTTTGTTAAAAGGTACTGTTTGTTAAAAGGTACTTTTTGTTAAAAGGTACTTTTTGTTAAAAGGTACTTTTTGTTAAAAGGTACTTTTTGTTAAAAGGTACTTTTTGTTAAAAGGTACTTTTTGTTAAAAGGTACTTTTTGTTAAAAGGTACTTTTTGTTAAAAGGTACTTTTTGTTAAAAGGTACTTTTTGTTAAAAGGTACTTTTTGTTAAAAGGTACTTTTTGTTAAAAGGTACTTTTTGTTAAAAGGTACTTTTTGTTAAATGTTACTTTTTGTTAAAAGGTACTTTTTGTTAAAAGGTACTTTTTGTTAAAAGGTACTTTTTGTTAAAAGGTATTTTTTGTTAAAAGGTACTTTTTGTTAAAAGGTACTTTTTGTTAAAAGGTACTTTTTGTTAAAAGGTACTTTTTGTTAAAAGGTACTTTTTGTTAAAAGGTACTTTTTGTTAAAAGTTACTGTTTGTTAAAAGGTACTTTTTGTTAAAAGGTACTTTTTGTTAAAAGGTACTTTTTGTTGAAAGGTACTTTTGGTTAAAAGGTACTTTTTGTTAAAAGGTACTGTTTGTTAAAAGGTACTTTTTGTTGAAAGGTACTTTTTGTTAAAAGGTAATTTTTGTTAAAAGGTACTTTTTGCTAAAAGCTATTTTTTGTTAAAAGTTACATTTTGTCAAAAGGTACTTTTATTAAATGGATATTTTTGTCTAAATAATTATAGCAATTAATACTAGATAATTATAATAATAATAATAATAATAATAATAATAATAATAATAATAATAATAATAATACAGAATCATTGCATTCTCTTCAATACCTGTGTTATTGGTTTGTGTTGATATATTAATTTATTGTAGTCCTTTTCTGTCCCATTTACAATGACAGCCTGCTGCAAAAATATTTTAAATATTTAAACTTAAACAGTTGTTTGGCAATAATTTTCAACATTCTATGGCATTATTCAATATTTTGTAATACAAAAACAAATTTTTTTCCTTACAACAATTTCTCAAAGCTTTTATAGTGTGCACTAAGTACAACAAGGACTAAAGTAGCACTACTGGGTATTTAAGTACTAAGTACAGACTTACACATCCGAGCAAATAAAAGAATGAATATTTTCTAAGCATGATTGTGTGCGTTTTACTATTTGTGTCTACAATTTTAAGAGCGCACTTGTGTTTGTTTAACTTTAATAAATATTAGTTTGCGTTTGATGGAGTAATATTTTTAATTTTTCAGTTACACTGAACTTTTCTACTCTTGAGAACTTATTGATTTTTTTGTTATTTCCATCGCTTAGTTTATTATTATTTCTTGTTTAATAATTTCTGTGTCCGAGTTGCTTTTTCTGTAAGGCAGTTATTTTTGTTGCTTTTAGGAAGTTGTTGCAATTGAACTTTGTTTTTTACGCCAGTAATAGATCTGTTATATTAATGAGTTTTTATGGGACGATAAAGGAGACTCTTGGTAATGCAATTGTAAGTTATTCTTCTGTTTAAATATACTATATATACTCCCTTAGGAGTTGCTTGTTTTGTAGAAACCTTTTTACTAATAACTTATAAAGCCAACTTTTTTCCGCCGCTTATTTCTTCACCCAGAGGCCACATCACTGTCAGTAGCATCAGTGCTACTAAACACCTAGCCTCCTCAGCAGCAGAGACACCAGCCGATGTACGAGGAGCACCAGGCAACGTACCGGCACAAGCAACAACAACAGGACCAAATATAAATGCGGAAGCAACTATATCAGGACCAAAAACAGCAACAAATGTTCAAGTAGCTGTAGCAACAGTACCACCAATAACATTAGTAGCGAAATTTGCACCAAACAGCTTGCTCAGCAGCAGTAGCAGCGTCCCTGGTCTTAGCTCAGAATGCCTCCTCCTCTCACTCTTATCAACCTCGCCATACATGTCACTATGCCCCACTTTATTAATGGCAGTAGGCGTACCCATAACCTCAGAGTACGACGTCTCCCCTTCGAAATTTTCCGCTTTAACAGTGGACTCGGAGGAGCCATAGTCCCCGCCAAATGTTTTTTTTTAAATTCACTCAATAATATTAATCAGTAATAAATAAGATAATAATTTTAACTTTCTGGTGATAAACCAACTATCATTTTGAAGATACTAAGACGATATTTGTTTTCAATAGTTAGCATGGACAGCTACTTGTAGCACGCCCAACACCACTTATTGCCTATTTCACCAATTTATTTAAATATCAATTGATATTTAAATATAATTTTTCCATACAAAAATGAATGAAAATCGACATTTAAATATGATTTGATATTTAAATAGCGTCGGTCAAATAGACTTAGTCAAGTCAGAGACCACTTAGCAAAGATACGGACATACCAGTTTGGAGATTCTCAAAACAGAGCCGAAATTTTCCGGACTGCCAGGAGTTCCCCGTGGGTTCCCTGAAAATTACGGCCACACTGCCAGCCTGTCGCAGTTTCACCTTCAACTTGAGACACCTTGAAATTGGACTCTCGAGCAAAGACGTGTACATATTTTGTTTTTTATTTTTATTACCAGTATTAGTTACCAGTATTTGTTACCAGTATTCATTATCAACTATGTCGTTTCAAAATTTTTTACGTAACGCTCAATCTTTTTTTATACGAATTCAATATTTTTTTCAGAACACACATTATTTTCAATTCAATGCGATTCAGATGTATAATGTTCGATGTATTCACTAAAAATTTTCAATTATTTAATAAAATATGGATATCACTCAATACATTTTTTTGGATACAAACGATGATGGATTGATCAAACATTTTGCAATGTAAAACTATTTAACAAAGTTCACAAAACTTTTATATATTTAGAAGTACACATCTACGCTCTTACTTTAGTGTATTTTGTTAATGCAATTTAAATGAAGCGTATTAAAAAAGCGTAACGCTTAATACACAAGACTGCGGGTAACAAGAGTTTACAAAAAAATATTATAATTTGTGATATTTTTCAAAAATTTGATATATAAAATAAATGAAGCAAATGCAAAAACTCTAAAATCATTATAAATTTAATCTCGTTTTTGGAAACTAATAGCTTATATAGAATTAAAAAATCCACTGTAATAAAAAATAATTTATTTATAAAATTTATTTTTATTTTACTATTTAAAAACAACTTAAAGAACTTAAACTTCCGGTAGGACATTTTGTTTTATTTTTTCTTCTACTTATTGCAATTTTTTTAATTAATGAAATGTCTTTAATAGAATTCCTTTTCCATTTCTTTAATATATTTTCTTTAAAAATTCTTCAATATTTTTCCAAATTTCTTTAGCAAAAACTATATATTTCTGTCTGGGTTTTGTGTTAAATATTTGTTTGTCTGGTTTGGTTTTTTCCTGTGTTGACCAGAATAAAAAATATAAGTTTGGGTTTTTTCTCATTTTCTTCTACATGTTTTCTATAAATTGAAATACAATACTTGTTTATCTTTATATCTTTGCTGTATTTAGTTTTTAATTCAATTTAAACAATTTAATTGCACTTTTGTGTTTAAACTAAAATACATTTTCAGGCAATTAAAAAGAGATATTTGCGAAAAGCTGAAGAAAGGTGATATAAATTATTATTATTTATTGAAAGATGTTTTTAGCTTAATGAAAAGGATATTGATTTAAATATTAAATATTAAACTCAAATTACTATTTCTTTAATTTGCAACATTTTCCTCCTGTAGCTATTTTAGGAAATAAGCTTTCAAAAAATCTTATTATGTTTTTTTCAACAATAAATCTTGAAAATTTCTTCTTGACTAATTCCCATTTAAAACTAACAATTTGTTGAAAAATATTGCTCCCGAAGTCACAATAGATATAACTAAGTAAAAATATATAAAATTTTTTCTTATTAAATAATACCCATCAATTATTTCCGCTGTTTTTTTTCATTCTACATTTTATTATCTTTTTCTAAACACACTCTTACCAACAAACGCTGTACATGATGTATCACTTGAAAAAAAAAACAGAAAACGTATGAATATAAAAAGCTCACCTTTAAGCAAATAAATCACTTTTATTGCTTCATAACAAACCAGAGTAAAGCAAATGAAAAAGAGGCAAACAATTCTGGAATATTGGTTCTTAAATTTTATCCTTAAGCAGGTTGTACAACAACATTGAATGACTTGCCTGAAGTACAGATAATAAAGGTGACTTGGGGAAGCTACATCAGGAGCTAAGAACATTTTAAGGCAGGCTAGAAAAAAAAACATGAAACATGTGAAAGAAATCAGGAAAAGACAAAAAAAAAACATCTTACTTCCGGTGTTGACAAGCTTTTAAATAAATTGAATTTACACAAGTAGCAGGAAGTTTTTGTTGTCGTTGTTGTATATCTTATAGCCAGGAGTTTGTTTATACTTGCATATTTTTTTAGAACACGCAGAAAAATTATACTTACGATGGCGGGCATACAATTAATTTTCTTGTATGAAAACGTATAAAGCATTTATTAAATTTATTATTTGAGATATTTTCACAATTTTATTTGAAATAAGGATTTATTTGAAAATTTTCAAAAGTATGGTTGAAGTCTACTGATGAAATTCATTGAAATGCATATAGACATTGCTTAACCCTCAACAAATAAAAACGTAAAAAGTTTACAAAAAAGACAAAAAAAAAATCTGTATGCATTTTTATTTATATTACTGATTTTTTTTTGCAGATCAGTGTAATGAAACAGTTTCTTGTCGAAAATTTTGTTATGATTACAAAATTTTAAAAACACTTTGCCACTTATCCTCGTATAAAAAAAGTATGCCCTTTACAGCTGTATAAAATCAAAGTGTGTACGTGTATGTGTGTGTGTGTGTGCTTGAGTTGTACAAATGTTGCTAAAAAAATATTTAATTTTATTTATATTTTCTCTTTTTTGCTGTGATTTTTTTTTCTGTTTTCACTATGAAATGACTTTTTGCCATTACAAATCCTTCAATAAGAAAAAAGTTGCTGAAAGACTCCATAGAAGAGGAGTAAATAGAACACGCATATGGAAACTTGAAATGTTACAACTTTAATACAACCACAGAATGAAAGGTAAACAATGTGAAAGAACCTACACACATATAGATGGCTACAATGAAATATAAGGAGTACGTATGCCTTCTAGAAGGCCTCTGTACTCCTTATTTTGAATGTACAAGGCCTGCTCGCTCCATTACATACTCATATCTTTTTTACACACGGGGAAAGTCTTCCATTTGCTAGTTCTGTGGAAGGCCTGACAACATACCTTCTAAAATGGTAATTTTAAAGGGCTTCTAAGGAAGGTCAATCAAAAACCAAATGAAGGTAAATTTTTTTTAATCACGGCATTTTTATAGCGGCTTCTTTATTCTTGATTAATGTGATTTTTATTTGGAATTATTTGATATCATCTAAAGTATTTTTTTTATACGAAAGTATTTGAGAGGCTTAGTGCAATAAGCCATAAAAATAAAATGTTGAGAAAATCGACTTTTAAGTTTAAAAAAAATTTTAAATTGTATGGTTTTTTGAATTTTGTATTACAAATACGCAGCATAATTATTTGCAAGATACTAGAATTTATCCCAAAATATCTCTAGGATGCAAAGATATGGTACCTAGCAAGGGAATGAGCACATAAAACCAATTTTTGATTTCATGTGGCTAACCGAGTTATTGCACTAAACCCATCATTTATGAAGAAGGAATTGGAGGTGAATAGTTTCGCATAATTAAGTATGAGTTAACCAGCTGCAACTTAAACGGCTTAATAGCGGCAGATACACACAGAAAAATTTCCATGTAAAATCGTCGAAAACCAGGTAGTGATTTTGCTCATAGGTGTTTCATGTTAAATCAAAATGATTTACAATAATCTTGAAAGAAAAGTTTTCCTTTTGAATTAACTATATTTCATGTTGATTTAATATTCCAGTACAGTTAAATCAAAATGAAGTTGATACTGAAATAATACGAAAAATCATATTGAATTAAAGTAATTTCGAGTTGAAACAATGTGAATTTGATATTGGAACAACACGAAGAATCATGTTATATCAAAGTTATTTCAAGTTGAAACAACGTGAATTTGATATTGGAACAGCACGAAGAATCATGTTGAATCAAAGTTTTTTCAAGTTGAAACAACGTAAATTTGATATTGGAACAACACGAAGAATCATGTTGAATTAAAGTTATATCAAGCTGAAACAACATGACTTTAATGTAGCTATTTTATTAATTATTTTACTTACGTGATAGTCATCAGAAAACTTTTCATTGTAGCTGACGCGCTAACCACTGCAGCCACAACAGCTTCAAACTTTTCTTTACTTATACACTAAATAAATACCATCGTATGTAAAATGCATTTCATTTTAATTCATCATGATTGAAATGATTATTTAACATAAAACTTTTTTGAAATTAAAGTTATAGTCATTTCAATTGAAAATGAAACTTAACGTTTATAACAAAATTGTTTTAACGGTGATTTAAGGCTAGATTAATTATTTTCCGTTTAAAATTAATATGAAACAATGGTAATTTTAAACCAGCAGCAGTAAATATTCGCTGGTAATTCGTTTTTGTCGTATACATAGACGACACATGTAAGAATAAACAACAACAAGTCACACAACCAATCGGAACAGTGAATTGTAGCAATGAACAAAGCAAGTAAACACTAACACACTCAAACGACAAATTATTTCTTGTAAATTTAATATGATTTGCAATCAAAATTGCGGCATGTGGATTTTACATTCCTTTTTTTCTGTGTGTATATGATGTCTCTTGTACGTAAACTTCAGCTTTACCAATGACTTGTGAAAAAGAATATGATAATGTTTGTTATTTATAATGAACAAAACGAGTTTCGTTTGCTTTGACAAAAAAAAAAAAAATAATAATAATAATAAAATAAAATAAAAAGTGCTACTCCTTCTCTTCTCTCTTCTCATAGAAGCGAATATTGAATATGTATCTTATCTTTTATACGGTAGAGCCGAGGCCTACTGCAAGGCATTCTTTAGCAGTTAGGTAAGAAAGTAATTGAGTAAAAAATATGTCTAAAAGCAGACCTTTAATAAGGCCTGAAGTAAGAAGCTCTTCTGAGTTTTCCCGCTGGGCATGAATACACACATACTTACAAACATATACATACACTTTGCGTATCAGAGCGACCCGAGCGGAAACAATTGCGAAATCTCCTACAAAAATTAATTTATTTATTTTTTAACTGCACAGAGAAATTTTTTTGTTAAATGGATTCATATTTTTAGAAAATTTATGTTATGGGATAGTAGAAAACAGATTTTAGGGTAATAACGACTTTTTCCAATATTCATTATAATTATTTCTAGGCACTCTCTGAGGTGGACAGCGATTACACAATTTTATAAATTCGGGTCAACTTTTAAATTGGAACAACTGACAGTTGTTCCTTTTGTATTTTTAGGTGCTGAATTCGAATCTAGAGTCGGTTTATTTTTTGCTTCTATTTTAGAAACATATTGAACAGTAAAGTGCGACTTTGACTTGCACACGAAGGTTGCCGTGCGAATATCATTTTTTTCGCTTTGTCAATTTTTATTTTTTTTGAGACTTTTTAACTTTAGCGGGATTTTGTTTGCGAATTTTTTCTTTTTTGACAATTTTTTTTCGTTATGACATTTTTTTTCGGTTTTTGACGATATTTTAAATTTTTACCGATTTGTTTGGTTTTGACGACTTTTTTCGTTTTGGCGATTTTTTAGTATTTACGCTTTTTTTCGTTTTGGTTTTTTTTTGTTGTTTTCTTGACGATTTTTTTCGTTTTTGGCAATAGCTTAATTTTTTTTTTGATTTTTTAGTTTTGGGGATTTTCTGCATTTCAGCGATTGTATGAGCTTGTTTCTTTTAAGGTCTTTTTCCATTTTGGTGATTTTTTCGTTTGGCATTTTTTTAATTTTGGGATATTTGAATTTTTTTTTTGCTTTGGCGTTTTTTTTTCGTTTTGACGAGTTTTTCCGCTTCGACGATATACTTTTCGGGTTGTTGCTTGCATTACTTGAAACGATACGCCTTAATAATTAATTTACCCATTAATTATAAATTTTATTTGTTTCAAGTATCTAATTATTATGGGTGAGAAGATACAACTAAATTTTAAAATTACACAACCTGATAGAATACTGTTTCATTTATAGTCGGTTTGTTTTTTAGCATATGCAACTGTTGCCTTTCAAATTATGCACTTTTTCTGCTTAACCAGTGTTTTAAAACAATCCTAGCAACTCCCGTATGGGGTACAGGTGTATGTGAGCATGTTTGTGTAATTTGTAGATTTTTTTTTGTATATGTTACTACAACTACTTCTTGTAATTGTTTGCTATTTGTTACTTAATATTATTCCTATTGTTGTGTTCCTTGTTTCTGTTATGTTTCTGCTATTATTATTGTTGTTGTTGTTGCCATTTGAATATAATAACATTTAGAGCAAAAGTGCAAATTGCTATAAAATCACTTAACTGGAAACTTTTATTTGATTGTACTTTTTGTATTTGTTATTTTGCTAGATTCATATTGTTGTATAAACAACATACATAGCTAACATATGTGATTATGTGTGTGTGTGTGTGAGTGTGTATGTAATGATTTGTATTACTGTTTAAATAGTGAAATTCTATTACTTAACAAACATAATTGTGGCAAAATGTTAGAAGAAGAAAAAGAAAAAGCACAAAAAAACTCATATTTCATTTGCATGGTTTTCTTTGGTCTCTACGTATGTGTGTTTGTGTATTAGCTTTCCCTCTTTTCACAATGGCTTGTTTTGAAAATAAATGTTGGCATATTACCACTGGTAATTGTTGGCATTTCAATTGTGGCTAAGAGAGTCATTGAATTTCTTTATGGCAGTTTGTTAAGTTTTTATGATCATTGTTAATGTCAATTTTGCTTCTTAATATGTTGTAGTATTTTTATTTATTCTTCTACCTCCTCCAACTCCTTCAGAGCCATTAATGTAGAGTTATTACTTTTAAGTACAAATTGAAAAGGAGAAGATTCTAAAGGGAATAAGGGCAACAACAATAATAATACTTTATCATTAGGTGAGTGTTTTTCTTGAGGACTTGAGGAAAGTTGTTGAGCGAAAAGGATGGCAAAGAAATAGAAAATTAGTTATCAAGGAGTATGTAAGAGGCTGTTTAGCTGTCGTTAAAGTTGGCATTGTATTTTATTTAGAGGAATTGTAACTTCAGGTCAATGTGCTAAAAGTTTTTCTTAATTTTATATTTTTACAGGAGCTGAAATATCTTACATTTATGGCGCTTTCTTTTGCCTAGAAAAATATGAAACTTGTTGCCATTTTTCTTGACAAAAAAATTTTTTTTTTGAGTGATTCTCATTTCAAATACATTTTTCATGTCCGTTGAAAGTATAGTAAACTATTTCATAAAATAAACGCATAAATTAAAAAAAAAACATTATACATAAATGAACATATGTTTTTTTTTTTGTGTAAGACTTCCATTATGTGTTAAAAGCAAAAATCGAAAATACTCTCTTTACTCTCTTCTACAAAATGGATTGTCCGCAATACATGCTGTGGATTTTCCACATTAAAAAACTATGAATTTTTTCACAAACGAGATTAAAGTTATAACGATTTTAGAATATTTGCATTTGCTTCTCTTATTTCACAGATAACATTTTTGCAAAATAATAGATATTATAATTCTCTTTTTTTAATTGTTGTTGTCTACAATCTTCTGTATTGAGCGTTCTTCTGTATTGAGAGTCTAATTATTGAAGTTGCATTAACAACATACACCAAAAAGGGCAGCGTAGATTTGTACTTCTAAATATTTAAAAGTTTTGTAAGCCTTGTCAAATGGTATTATATTGCAAAACGTATCATTAAACAATCATGGTTTGTATAAAAAAAATGTGGTGAGTGTTATACATATTTTTTAATTTAATTGAAATTTTTTAGTGAATAACTAATGAGTTTATGCTAAATTACATCAAAGATTATACATCTGAATTGTTTTATATTTAAAATATAGTGTGTGTTTAGATTAAAAATGAGTTCGTATAAAAATGTATTGAGCGTTACGTAAAAAAATTTTATATATGATTTATTTATAAACTTTAGGACGTTAAAAAGAGTTAACAGCAGCTGAATGGTAGAGACTAGAGATGGGCAAATGAAAAAATATATCGATATATATCGATATATTTTTAAATATCGATCGGCATCGATATATATCGAATAAAAATATCGATGTTTTAATATATATCGATATATTTTCAAGCATGATTATTTATACACAATTTAGAATTTTTTTAAAACGTAATTTATTAAGCTTAAGACAGTTAATTTCCAACATCTTTCCAGACTCACTAATATTTCATGGAACGTACATCAACAAAGTTATACTCAAAATTTTATAAATAAAACAAAGGATTTTGCCAGTATAATTTTATTTGGTAAAGATTGTGTTGAACTTTTTTTAAAAACTGCACGAAAAACAAAACCAAAGCTAAACAAAATATCGAATTTGATACTGTCGATATTTTTGAAAGATATTGCAATTCAAAATATCTTTCGATATCTTTTGATATGTTCTTAAGAAAATATCGATACATCGACATATCGATATTTTTTGCCCATCCCTAGTAGAAACCACATAAAGAACATTAACTGTTTGCAAATTTCTGAGTTGCTTTGAAAAATTTTTGCTTCTATCGCACTGTGGGTGTTTATATTTTCGAATAATGTATTATACAAGTCGTATTTTGCTATCGATACATCGATATATCGATTTTTTTGCCCATTCCTAGTAAAAACGATATAAAGAACATTATCTGTTTAAAAAATTTCTGATTCGCTTTGAAAAATTTTTGCTTCTACTGCACTGTGGGTTGTTATATTTTCGAAGAATGTATTAAGTAGATCGTATTTTGCTATGAATAATAATGTGAAATTTACATAATTTTTAACAGTGTCGGTCGATTTTATTAAAATTTTACTTATTTGAAAGAAGAGTTAACCTACTTTTCGATTATTAATAAATGTTTGAAAATAATTATTTATAATTTTTTTTATTTTTCCATGTGAGCCCAAGTCAAAATTTAAAAAGGGGTCATAGCTTTTAATTTCGTCCTGCTATTATTATAATTTTTTGTTTTTATAGAGTAGATGTAAAATGCTTTTAAACCTTTTACTCATTTTTTGTCGTGTATTTTTTCCCCAAAAATCATTCCCAGAACTACCGCGAAAGCAAATGTAACGCACAATACACAAAAATACTAAAAAATCGAATAATATAATTTTTATTTCAGGATTCATTGAATGAGGCAAAAACTATAATATGGATCATACCTTCTAATATTTCCTTTAGTTGCATTGGTAAAAAACGCAAAATATACGTTTAGAATGACAATCAGGGATTTATAAGTTTGGGGTGAATTTAGGAGAATGCTACATGTTTTTTTGTTGCTAGCTTTTAGCATTGAATTTTATTTATATATTCTTCCATTCCCCAACAGTTTTGTTTTAAATACTCATAATTATGAGTTCGCATACTACTCGAGTACTTCAAGTCAAATATTCAATCTACTTGAACTATAATTTTACTTCATTTACTAACAATTAATTGAAGAATTAACACTTCAAAGCTTAAAGCATCAAATCATATTGAATAGTTATTTAGACAAAAATCTGTTATAAGCAAATAAAGTAGTCTGCACTTATCTTCATACATGCCATGCAAATCGCATGGTACAGGATTAACTGAATGAAAATCTTCAACAAAGATGGAAAGTTTAAGTATTTATTGTTATGGTTTTCAAATGATATGAGACTTTTTGTAAAAATGTGCAAAACTTTTTGAAGAAAAAAGGGCAAAAATTATTTAAAATTTCTAAGAGAATACTTTGTGCAAAAATAATGGGTCTATTATAAATAGCTACCGAAATTCAGTTGCGTTACCTGCTGGCAACTGAAAATTCGTGGTTGCCAGAAAAACACTAAATAGCGACTGAGTTGCCAGTTGCCATCCATCATATCGTTTTTAGCAACTGGCAACCCAACTGAGGTTCGGCTGCAATCCATAATCGACCAATAGGTCTTTTTTAAAGTGGACATTTTTTTTATAAAATTAAAGCTGTACAAAATCGGCTTTAAAACAAATGGGTAGATTTATATTGAGTACAAAATAAGAAAAGTTATTATTCGGGAAGTATATTCATTGCTGTCAAATCAAAAAATTGAAACAATTGAACCAATCTGAGAGTTTATCCTTTCATATGCAATAACAAATTTTTAAAATCGATCTATGAATGGCAGAATTATCATGAGTAAATAAATCCAAAACCGTCGACTTTGGCAGAAAATTTATATAAAACCCTCTCATTTTTTAATGATTTGTGAAAACCGCACTTAATTAAGCTCCCATTCAAATAAATAAGAAGTTTAAATAATATCAAATTCTTTTTTATTAGTTATGTATAACTTTCTGTTCGAATAAAACAACTTTTTGTTAAAATGTATTTAAGTTTTGTGAAATAACTAGAAATTTTATGAAAAAATTAAGGCTTTTTTGAAAAAGTTTTTTGCAACTAATTGTAAAAAAGTTCAAATATCTATGAAAACAATAAACTTTTTGTGAAAAAGTGAAAAGATTTGCGAATAAATAGAATTTTTTTTTGTGAAAAGTTCAACTTTTTATTAAAAAGCTCAACTTTTTGTGAAAAAGTGCAACTTTTTGTTAAAAAGTGCAATTTTTTTATGAAAAAGTGAAAATTTTAATGAAATAGTGCAACTTTTTGTGGAAAAGTGCAACTTTTTGTGAAAAAGTGCAACTTTTTGTGAAAAGGTGCAACTTTTTGTGGAAAAGTGCAACTTTTTGCTAAAAAAAGTGCAAGAAAAAATTCAACTTCTTGCGAAAAAATTCCACCTTTTTTTAAAAAGTGCAGTTTTTTGTAAAATAGTGCAACTTTGTTGGAGAACCTGCACTTTCTCATATAAAAACAGCAAGTTTTTGTGCAAAAGTTCAATTTTTTGTGAAAAAGTTCAACTTTTTGAGAAAAGTGCAGCTTTTTGTGAAATAGTGTAATGTTTTATGAAAAAATGCAATTATTTCTCAATTATGTAGGTAAAACAGGAAGTTTTTGTGCAAAAGTTCAACTTTCTTAGTCTACTAAGATATCAGGCAGTACCTCCCCTGATAAAGTATCCCTGCAGAATGTTTTTGTCGATTGTCCTGTATGTAATAGTCCTATGTCTGAAATAGTAGAAGTTGTGCAGTAATTTTCCATTTACGCAATAAAATTATTTGTAGTAAAACAGTTTCTGAAATGACAACAACGAATGAATATCATTAAAAATTTCCTTCAATATTAACTTCGATCCGCTATAGCTCAATAATTTGTTATACGATTAAATCACTCACTATTCGACGCGTCATGTAGTAGTCCTCAACTTGTGTTGTATCTTCTTCTAAATTGATTATGGATGGCGCTTTAAAGAGAAGTATACATTGAAAATCTCAAATGTACCGTTATCTGAACAATGGCGGAAATGAAAATTAATAATTATTTTTAAATTATGTACCTTTAAAAAAATGCAATGCAAACTTTAAACATTCTAAGAATAGAAATTTGTAAAGCATTTTAATATACGACTTTTCCATCCCTGCTTCAGTTTAATTTCGACCAAAAGTCGTATCCGAAAGAAGTCTTAAATCTTGAGTATCACCATTGTATTAAATTACTGCATACAACTGCATGAATGCAAACAAATTTTGAAATTTGTGTGTATTCAATATTATTTGAGTAGTTGAAACTTTGCCAACAGAAATTGTTAGACGATTGCTGGAGCAATAGAATAACTCTTGAAAACTCAAGTAGAAGCTAATGGAGAGAGAAAGAAAGAGAGAGAGAGTTTGATTATGTAAAAAAGGCATAAAGAGGAAGAACAGAAACAAAACCGAGAAAAGACACAAATATTTTTTAAAGTTAAATTGTCTCTTATTGATAGATGTTCAAATAATAATCTATTGACTATTAGAGTTTATGGTTGTGCTTATAGAAAGGCAAACTGAAAATTGTCTTAAACCCAAAGCTGTTATCAAGGAATTATAAATTATTTCTAAAAGAAATTTTCAGCTTAATCCTTGAATTATACACGTTGCGTGTCTATCTTACTGATTGACAGACAAGGTGCTTAATTATAGCATTATAATTTCAAACATTTTCCAAATGACAATCTATTAAACTGGGCTGGCATTGTATGTGTATTTGTACTTGTAAGTAAACGAGATATTCTATGGATATTTCGCCAGGAATATGATGACAAATATTGCAATTTCCAAAGTCAAAAGCTTTTGAAGTTTATTAGGTTCAATGTAATTGTATTTAACTGAATAAGCAGTTGTATAAAGATGTAAAAATGAATGTGTGTGTGTATTAGTAAAATAAACTCCTTTAACACGTTTTCATATTGGCTAAAATTATTCGTATTTGAACTTATTTCTTTACTTACTTATTTTTTTGTCATAACAAGTGTGTTCGAGAAGTTTGTAAGTGCAAAGTTATGCCGGCTTTATATTCATGTAAATGGATATTTTTAATTCTCTGTAAATTAATATAAGGTATGCATGTGTGTAATTTTGAAAAATTAATTAACATTAAATTACTTCAAGTGTCTTATTCAATTAACAGCATTGTGCAGATTTCATTCATATGTAAATCACGTTTAAGTTGGTTTCAAAAGGTAGAAATGTTTTATTGAACAGAATGTTCTCGGAAATTTTAAATTGGAATTTATTATACAGTGCTAAAATTTTATCTAGGATAAATAACTTTCATAGGTTATAAAAAAAGAATGTGTTTAAAAGTATATATTTCCTTAGGAAAATATTGTGTATTAAATTTAACAGAAAAGGCGGTAAAAACTTATTGCAAACCATGTGAGGAGCATACAAATATTAGAATAAAGTGAGTGTTTCGAAAATGTCTGGAAGAGACAATTGGAATACTTTTTTTTTACAAGTTGTACTTCTTACATAAAAAGTTGAATTTTTTTTTAGAAACAGTTACACTTTTTTAGAAAAAGTTGCACTTTTTTTTTTAGAAAAAGTTGCACTTTTTTAGAAAAAGTTGAATTTTTAAAAAAAGAAGTTACACTATTTTTTTGAAAAAGTTGAACTTTTTTAGAAACAGTTGCACTTTTTTGCAAAAAACAGTCACATCTTTATAAAAAGTTACATATTTCTAATAAAATTGCAAAATTTCTGCACAAAATTGCGATTTCGCACTAAAGTTGCTCATTGCTCAAAAAATGTTGCACTTTTTCTATAAAAACTTGGGGCTTATCCACAAAAAAATGTACTTTTTCCTTAAAAGCTTGCAATTTTTTAGAAAAAACTGCTTTTCGCCAGAAAAAATTCAGTTCAAAGCTCTGCCCGGACTATAAATATTTTTTTAGATTGCGCTTTTTCACAAAATATTTTACTACTTCACAAAAATTTGAGCTTTTTCTACAAAAAGTTGACTTTTGCCACAAAATATTTGCATTGCTTTAGGGAAAGTTGCACATTTTCCTTACAAAATTGGAATGTTTTTTAGCTAAAAATTGCACATCTTTTACAAAAACATGTATTTTTTCAAAGAATTTACGAACACACTCATTTTAAATATGAGGGGGGCTATTTTTGAAGCGGACAACCCAAAAATTTTTCTTTGCCGAAATTCCTTGATATATGACCCTAAGCTAGTTTTGGTGAAAAAAATAAATAAAATCAAAAGGGTCCAATTTAGAAAAATTTTACTTTCAATTGGCCATTTCAGGTTTTAATCATGGAAACAATTTTTTTTAATTATATATTTTATTTTTTGAAAAGAAAAGATGATTTTCTATAAGAATCACTTATTTTAATTCTTTTGTTTTATTTATTTCTACCTCGAAGCAATTGCTCAATTCACAACCTGTTGTATGTGTTGTAGATCGTAAAAATTTTGTTGGTAATTTTCACATATGCATGTTCCTAAACAAATATTTATTAGGAAATTACTAACAACGTTTATACGATCTACAACAGGTTGTGAATTGGGCAAATAATTAAAAAAAATTTTCTTTTCAAAAATCGACAAATAAACATCATACAAGAAAAAATTTTTGCATACACATTTCTTTATACCTCTTAGAACTATAGTTACGTCAAATATCAAGGAATTTTGGCAAAAAAATTTTTCGTTAGTCCGCTTCACAAATAATGACCCATACACTTCTTATCTCCAGTGCGTATGCGGAATATATTCATTCCATTTGCAAATTACTCATAAGTACTAAAATTTTTTACAAGCTTTTTAAATTTTGCATTAATTTTGTTTACTTTTATGTTCCCAAATTATAGCAAAATTATTATTTTGGACAACGTCTGCCTTTGAAGTTATATGTAAGATTTTTTACAATAGAGCTATTGGGCCACTTACCACATGTTTGCATTTTAAGCATAAAAATATAAAATGCCGCCACAAATGTTATACTCACAGCAAGAAAAATGTACAAAATAACATAAAATCACATACAATGACGAATATTATTTTAAATTACATTAGGGACTCATGTTTCATCAACACGTACAAATGTCCAAGGATTCGCACACTTAAAACAACGAACACATATACATTCTTACATTTTTAAGCACATCGAAACTTTGTTACTATAAAGTGCAAAGAAATTGTTTTACTGAGTTGCAAACATTACATTTGCTTAATACAAATACACCAGTGGTAAGTAGTATTATCATATGTGTCGGTGTTCGTAATGTGTTATTTCACTATTTCTTTTTTTTTTATTGCAGATAAAACTGTTGATGGACATCGTTCATGTTGATGGTGATGAAAATGATTTTTATATGAATTCTTTACATTTCTGTATGGAACAAATACTTGCAGCAAACCGCAATAAAACCATTGAGATAAACATGACATAAGACCTTAAATTAAAGCTTTTTATTTTTGGTTTTTGTTTCAAACAAAATAAAATATATGATTGACGAAAAAATATTGCAGAAATCTAAAAAAATATATGAGATTTAATTATAAAAAGATTTATCAAAGAACGTGATTTTTTTTTGGCTTCAAATTAAATGAAATTTAGTTATTTTAACAGCCAGCTTGGTCCAGTATTTTCAAAATATCGAATCTCAATAACAACCGCTTGTCATAATTGTTGCTTTGTTAGTTAAACATCAACATATCCTTCTGAGTTGGAAAATATATAATTTTTAAATTTAAAATTGAAAAAATACTGGTTCTGTACACTTTTTGCTCTTTACATTCTTTTCTCTATAAAAAACATTATTCTTCCGGAGTTGTTAATCCAATTTACCAATTTATTGGCCCTGGATGGAACCTTCCGAATTTGACTTATTTTGCAGCAAAGTTTTGTTTCAATTCAAAAACAAATACCACTGGCAGGAATACTTTTGCGTATTAATTTATTTTACCAAAGCACTTTATGGGCCTAGGACAAAATGTGGACGTACTAAATATCAAGAAAGAAAAAAACGTAAGAGTTCCATGGAATCTAAAAAATTAAAATTTTTATAGTCTTTCGCATAAAGTCCATATTTCGTACAAGGCCCATTTCACACTTTGGCAAATAAATGCATGCACATAAGGGTTTTAATAAGCGGTAAATGTGTTTGAGTCTATGCTTTGGGAAAGTTGGAAATTCAGTTAATTCTTAAAGTTTGATTCATGTCTGTGAGATATCTTTTAGATTAATATACATTTGTTATATGTTAGATAAGAGTGTTTTATTTTATATATAAAAGAGTGACAGTCTTTTTTTTTGGCAAAATTTATCGAAAATTCAACAATTTTTTTTTAGTTTTCAAATAAAAAAATTTATATTTTTCAACTCAGACTATAGAATTTCGTAAAATAGTTATTTTTGGCTTATGTTCAGTTTTAATTTAATTTTTCAATTAGATTGTTTTGATTTAGTGATATATGTGAAGCATGTATTTACTAAAAAAAGAAAATTTTGACTGCGCGGAGGGTTGAACTACAATATTTCGAGACCTACCGGTCTTCTCAGCCCTCCGCGCATTCAACATTTTATTTTTTTTAGTGAATACATGCTTTATATTTACCAACAACATCATGCCTTTTTCTCGTGTGCATTGGTGTGTTATTGTGTTGGTTGTTGTTGGACGGCTAAACTGATGAAGGCATAACACTAATCACTTTGACAGTACCGGCAACGATTAATACTACCATATCCAATGTTTTTTACAGCACCCTCTTTCGTCGGTATTGTAGCAGAACAAATCAATGCCTCTACTTGACACCAGAGGGGCTTGCAATACTGCTCTAAAAAAACTGTGCAATAGCAGAGTTGTAAGCTAATTAAGCTCTCTATCTCTCTCCCACTTCACCACCTGTTCTCTCTTCACTATCCCTTTCCCAAAGAAGGTGACACATTAATTAATCAATTGGTAGGCATTAATTGCCTAATTGTGTTACTTCTCGTAAAAAAAATTTTTTTTTCAAGTCGGATGAGAAACAAAAAATGACAACGTTAAAAAATTTTACAAGGCCGAATTACCCTACTTTGAGAATTCATAGCTCCGCTCCTGACCAATTTGATGACTTGATTCGTGGCTTAAGCGGAAACTCTGCTCTGCTATGTCCGTGTGAAATGTGTAACGTGTCGTTATAAATAAATACAAAATACTACGTAAGTACCCTACAGTTACAAATGTAGTGACAAGGGTGTACAAACCAACCAGCATAGTGTAGCGATCACCATACACAATATTAACACAACCATCATACAAGCAGTAACAACTCTCAGACAATTAGTAAATCAACATGTATATAACGTTGAGATTTGCACACAACGATTGAGCAATTAACGATACCCTACGAACGATAGTAGCAATTCGGCCACTTGAACTGCCATCCGAGAGTTTTATCATTTCTTGTTCCTGTGTATGCATTCGTATTATTTAGTTTGCCGATTGTAAGAGCTTCCGAATACACTCTTACACTCGTACTAACCGTAGATCGTATTATTTAGTTTGCCGACTGTAAGGGGTTCCGAATACACTCTTGCATTCGTAGTAATCGTAGATCGTATTATTTAGTTTGCCGATTGTAAGAGCTTCCGAATACACTCCTGCATTCGTACTAACTGTAGATCGCATTATTTAGTTTGCCGATTGTGAGAGCTTCCGAATACACTCTTGCATTCGTACTAGCCGCAGATTGTATTATTTGGTTTGCCGATTGTAAGAGCCTCCGAATACACTCTTGCATTAGTACTAACCGTAGATCGTATTATTTAGTTTGGCGATTGTAAGAGATTCCGAATACACTATTACAATTGTACTAACCATAGGTCGTATTATTTAGCTTACCGATCTCAAGAGCTTCCGCATTCCTCTTGATTTCGTAGATATATTACTGCCTAGCAATTTATCAGACATATCACTCAAATTCTATATTTCGTTTTATTCTTTTACCAAACACCTGAGCCCCGACTACCGACGATCATCCATCACACCACTCACCGGCACCTGCAGCTGTACCGTTTCGCCCGTATATCGTATCACAGGGTAATACCCAACAGACTCCGTAGTTTTAAATTAGTCTTAAGTAGTTTAAGTTTCGTTAAATAAAACTTCGTTCCACATATCTTTAGTATCTAAAATATACACGTATTTTATTTCAAAAGAAGCAGACCTTTGTTACGAAGCTGGACAGACTGAGTCATACCTCGGATGGGAAAATAATCTGCATTACAAATGTTATTCTGATAAAATTATGCGTTTAGAAATCCCAGCTTTATTTCGAAAATATTTTAATTCTGCCGCACTGTACAGTGTTGTTTTAGCTTATCAATGTTTTGAATAATACCATAAAAGTGAACTGATTTGGATATAATAAATAATGCCTTATCTTTATAATATTTTCAGTTGTATCTTACTTTTACGTAAATGAAACTGAAATTGTTTTTAGAAATAAATAGTGTGTGCGAGTGTGCGTATTTAAAAGTTACGCACAAAAATATATATATTATAAAGTTTATCATTTATTATAACATTTATCATACATTATAATATTTTTGAATACGTATCTTTATTATTAACCTTTGCTTAGCCAAATGCAAATCTAAGTAAATTTTTCATGGCTCATTCTCATTTCAAATGCTTTTTACATAAATTTTAAAATGATGATTTTTTATGTAAAACTGTCCATTATGTGCTAAAAACGAAGAAAGAAAATACTGTTTTTACTCTCTTCATACAAAATGCCGTGTGTCCGTAACGCATGCTGTTGATTTTCCACATTAAGAAACCATGAATTTTTCCAAAAACAAGATTAAATTTATAACGTTTTTAAAATTGTTGCATTTGCTTCTCTTATTTTATACATACAATTTTTGGAAAAATATTACAAATTACAATTTGTTTTTAATTGTTATTGTCCGTAGTCTTATGTATTGAGCGTTACGCTTTTTTTTAGTTATTAGAACTGCATTAACAACAAACCTACACTAAAATAAGAGCGCAGGTTTGTACTTCTAAATATTTAAGGGTATTATATTGCAAAACGTTTCATTAATCAATCATCGTTTGTATCCAAACAAATGTATTGAGTGTTATCAATATTTTTTTAATATAATTGAACATTTTTAGTGAATATCAAAAGAGGTTATTTATGTTAAACTACATCGAAGATTGTACATATTCAATTGAACACTAAAGATAGAAGATATCCGAAACCGATCTATTTATCAACCAAATTTGACGTGGGATGACGGAAATCGTTCCAAATTATACATCTGAATTTTATTGCATTCAAAATAAAGTGTGTGTTCTGAAAAAAAAATATTGAATTCGTATAAAAATGTATTGAGCGTAACGAAGAAATTTTCATAAATACAATTTATCTATAAATTTTAGGACGTTAAAAAAGTTGAAATGCTGAAGGCTAGAAACGACACTGTTTGAAATAAGTCTCATTTGAAAGAAGAGTTAATCTTCTTTTTGTTTATGTATAAATGTTTGTAAATAATTATTTTAAAACATGCAAATTTTTTATTTTTCCATGTGAACTCAAGGCAAAATTGAAAATGTGTTCAATTTCGTCCTGCGATTATTAATTATAACTTTCGATTTCTAGGGAATATATGTATAGTGCTTTAAAGTCCTATACTCATTTTTTGTAGTGTATCTTTTCGCAGAAATCATTCCCAGAACAACCGCGAAAGCAAATGTAACGCTCAAGATACAAAAATGTTAAGAAATGATGAAAATAAAATTTTATTTACTTTTTGGATTGACCATTACTAGCCCGAAGGTAACCCCTGGTATAAGAACAAAATATATATCTTTATTTAAGGATCCATTGAATGAGGCGAAATCTATAATAGGAATCCTACCTTCTCATATATATATTATATATATATATATATATATATATATATATATATATATATATATATATATATATATATATATATATATATATATATATATATATATATATATATATATATATATATATATATATATATATATATATATATATATATATATATATATATATATATATATATATATATATATATATATATATATATATATATATATATATATATATATATATATATATATATATATATATATATATATATATATATATATATATATATATATATATATATATATATATATATATATATATATATATATATATATATATATATATATATATATATATATATATATATATATATATATATATATATATATATATATATATATATATATATATATATATATATATATATATATATATATATATATATATATATATATATATATACATATATATATATTAGTTGCATTGGCAAAAAAAAAACACACACACACACAAAATATACGTTTAGAATGAGAATCAGCCATATGCGAAATCCACCCATCGCTTCAGTTCAGAAAGAACAAAAAAATGAGTTTTAAAAAGCAACTTACATTTACATGAATTTCATATCGAATCAGCTCCACAATACTTTACAGGACCGGAAAATACAAAAAAGTCGATTCCGAAAAATTTACCTGCGATTGAATTTGTTTTGAAATTATGCAGACGTACCTTTGTAGAGGTTCTCTTCTCTTAACGTACTATAAACATTTATGTTATTACCAGCGCTCGGACTTTTTATGCAAATGCATGTTTTTCGTAGTGATAGATAAGGAACTATTGACTAACTATCTATGCAAATCGTGAAATTTTAAGTAGTTTGGCATTGATTTGTAGTTGCATATTTCTACATATATTTTGGTGGTACGTGCATAGTTTTGCCATAAATGCATATTTTTGGAGTTATAAAAATGTTTTTAATGCATAATTCCCAATTTTTTAAAATAATATTAATAGGCCGATTATGGATGGCAACTAGAGTTTTTGTTTTCCCGGACTTTTTCATTTCCCGGGAAAGCGGCATTGATTTTTCAATTTCCCGGGAATTCCCGGGAATGGCCGCCCAATACAAAACGATACAAAATAGCATTTCACTTAATTTATTTGAACAAAAAGAAATAGTAAAATAATTAAAATATAATAATAATAATTAGAAAATAATTAGATTTGCTTTTCAATTTAAATTAAAACATTTTATTTTATATTGTATAACTTCTGATTAGTAGCCACCCGAAGTAAAACAAATTACTAATTTTATACTCTTTTATAATTTCTCTAGCTTCTTAAGTAGAAAAGATATTGCAATGATTTATGATTTATTTCATAAGACACTAAAGAGCATTTCATACTGCTCAAACTGAATTGAAATAATTAAGTGGCGGAAAAGTGACCACCTGAAAACTAATTTTTTTTTGTCTGTATCGATTCTTAGAAAAATATGCAAATAAAAATTGATAGAGATAAAATGTGCTTAAAAATACATATTTTTCCTTTTATTTACATAAGTATTTTTCTAAATATGTTACCAAAAAGTTACCATAATAATATTTAAAAAATCCCGGGAATTCTCGCACAATTTTCCCGGGATATATTTCCTGAAAAATGTGCGGGATCCCGGGAATTTTTTCCCGGGAAATCCCGAATGAAAAACACTAATGGCAACTGAGCCTCAGTTGGATGCTAGTTGCTAAAAATGATACTACTGATGGTAACTGGCAATTGAGAGCTGTCAATTTCAATTGCTATTTAGTGTTTCTCTGGCAACCATTAATTTTCAGTTGTCGACTGGCAACGCAACTATAGTTCGGTTGCATTAAATAATATACCCAATTATGAATCCAAATTGATTATTAGGCTAAGGTTCGTAACGTTATATTCAGAAAGAATTGTATATAACGTTACGAACCTTAGCCTAATAATCAATTTGGATTCACAAAGCAAATACGTTCGAAATAATCATATTAATAAACAATTAGCTACTGGCTTAAGCTTCTCACATGTTTACATGTTCATTATATACTTAAGTATAAAATCATACCAAAAAAGTTTGTCTTGAGTAGAACAAAAATCAGAAAAATGGGAATGAAGAAAAATAAACCGATGGCAAAGCTGAGGAAGTGCACTTTAATATCAGCTTGAAAGTGATTTAATTCTCGTATTCAATTTTCACGAAAAAGTTGTATATATAAGAATTAAAATCACATTCAACAGAGCCACCTGACAAGTGGTGATAGCAAATACACGTGAGCACTGACGATGGAAGTGTAGCGGCTTCCAAAAGTGGCGCTACTCTGTTCTGCTGTGTACGTTGAAAAATTTAAGTTGATGTTAATTTTTCCCTTGTTCCTTGGAATATTAATCATGCCCAATATTAATACCCAATTATGTTTGTTTTATGTTTTTTTTTCTCATAATTATAAAAAATTAAAAAATATATTTTCATATTGTTTTATTTTTGGTACTTTGTTCGTAGGTAAATGCATATTTTTGCGCATATTTGTCATTTTTAGGCGCATTTGTTAAGCACTTAAAGTAAATTTTTAGTAGCATGACAGTCCGAGCCATGGTTATTACCTTCATAACACACTATAATTTTAGTTTTAAATAACAAAAAAAAAGCATATATGGTTTGGTATATTTTTAATTATTTACTAATCTTTAACCCTCGACCAAAAATGGGGACTCTTATAAGCTTGTGGTGGGCGTTTGTGTATCTGTGTGTCTGTACAAGTCATCGTACAGCCCAAATGGCTGGACCGATTTGTCTGTTTGAATTGTGACTTGATCGAGAGTGCTCTTAGCTATAATTGAAGAAAATCGGTCCAATATCTCACATCTTTTCTAGATGTATCCTGTTGAGGATGTGTGTCTTTGACACCGTAACTATAGAATGGCTACATCGATTTTAGCTTAGTAACTTTCGTTTGAAAGGTGACTTAATCCAAAATCTTCCAAACTATGTTTGAAGAAAATTGGTTGATCCGTTTTTAAGTTATCATCTATTTTCTTCGGGGGTTTTTACAATTTTAATTTAATCTTATTTTTATTACCCAAAATATATTGAATAGGAGAGAATACGGATACAAAATCTTACAAGCGTTCGGTAAATGTTTATTTTCTAAACCATTTTAGAAACTTATGTATTATCATCATACCAGAGTTGTAAACATGAAAAAAACTTACAACAGACTTTTTTCTCTTTTTTTAAGTACGATGTAATACTTTGTATTACCCTGTAAAGATAGCTTAAGTAAGCAACACAATATTTATGAGGAACACGAGTATAAGAATACTTGTTTTTCTATTTTTTTTATTCTACGAGTATGAAACTATGTATACATATATACATTTGTACATATTTAAAGATAGTGAAAAAGGTTTTGGCACCTACCCAGCTAACAATTTTTTGCCAATTACGGGTCCAAAGTCGGTCATAAAACGTATCGAAAATCATATGAGTGGTTAACAAGAAACTGGACCTCTTTGTCTGAGGACATTCTAATAAATATGCCAAAATGTGTAAGAGAATTCTCCACGAATTCTGATGAGTTTTCTACGGAAACTCTAAGCAAAATTTTCGACATGTCTGAACAAAAACATCAGAAAATTTTCCGATTTATCAGAAAGTTTTGATAAAATCAAAAAGCAGTACTAGAAAATGTTTGAACTTAATTTTATCATTCATATTTCGTTTTTTTTATTAAAATGGTAGTTTAATTTTTTTCTAAGATATTTAACAGAATAGTCTGCTCATTTTCAGACCTGCGTCCTACAAATTGTATCCCTCACTTCTGCACATTGTCCGATTTTAGTTTTCGTAAAAATTCTCATTTATCTCTTGGGAGTTTGTGCATAAGTGTCAAAATTTTTAAACGTGCTATATAAAAAGGAAAATTCATGATGGTGCAAGAGGAAACAGCGAAATTTTACAATTTTTTGATTCTGTTTCCTAACTTTATACGAAATTTCTGATAAATATCTAATTTTAGCTTCGACTTTTCTTTGATATTAATATGACAGGTTGTAAAAAGTATCAGAAAAATTTTGAATACTTTATAATGTTTTGTCAGACATTTTCTCTTGACATTGTTCAGACATGTTGAAAGTTCTTTTAGAATATTCTCAGAAAACTCCTTCGCAATTCATGCAGAATTCTTTCAAACATTTTGGCAGAGCTTCCTCAGATAAAAAGGGTATGATGATCAACCACTCACATGACTTTCTGTATATTTTCTGACGGACTTCGGTTTGGAATTCGATATCGTTTGCAAACTTTTTGACCGATTTCACACCTAAATCGGCAAAAAATGTTTGCTGGGTTGTTAAAAAGATGTTTTGGTATACGTTTATTTTATTATTATATTTTCTTCTAAAAGTTTATGAGTAGTTTAGTCATTTCCATTTGATTCACTACCAATCACCCAAATTTTTATCTCTAACACAAATTGATATATAATGAGACAGTTTGAGTTAGTCAGTCAAGAATTAACTATATAGACGTATAGATCGGATACTACTTAAAACTAGATTTCAATAATTAAGTGTTGAAATTAAATCGGCAAATAATTAATAAAATACTGAGACATGCGTTTGGCGATCTGTCTCACTATTTGGTTAGTGCAAACCTTCGCATTGGCCAATACAAATAAGGGGTAAGTAACGAGTCCTCTGAATAAAGGATAATAGGTCTAATTTTTTGGGTCAAAGTTTTTTTTTAAAATTGTAAATGATCACGATAAAATGAGTTAAAAAATCTTTACAGTATTAATTTGGTAGAATAACAATCTTATCAATTCTCTTGATGTCGATTATAAATAATAACTTCCTGAGAAGTTGAAAATACATAATTTTTGATACTTTGGAAAGCAGCTAGAAAAGTAACTCCTTAAAAATAGCTTCCAATATTTTTTACTGGATATATCATGTTCAATAAAGCTTTTAAAAATCTATCGTTACCAGCTTGAAAAACTATTGGTTGTTACAAATACCAGGGTTTTTTTATTTGGAAGGTATATATTCTTTAGCTATGTGGCTTCAACAATTAAGTTATGAATTTAGAATCGAACTGTATAGTTTTATCAAAAGTTATTTGATTAGTCAAAAATACCACTTTTAACTTTATCGTTGTCAAAATGATGAGAAGAGTTTCGTATCATTGATCACAATATAAAATGTAAAAAAATTTGTCTTTTGGAAATTTTTTATAGCATTTATATAATTTTCATCAGTATAATGTAAAATTTCATTCTATTAATAACAATTTTCGTTAGATTAATGTGCATAACAACTGAATGAAAGAGAGCTAATTAAATTTATTTTTCTTATTTCATGGTGTTTATATTTTGAAATATCTCCGTATTATTAAGTAATTGAAATGTAAATTTGCAGAACAGCAAAGTTTTTAATGAGAGGAATAATTTTTTCTGTGTATAGAAAATATTTTAAAAGTTTTAATAATATTTATTTTAATTTTATCTTTTGAATTAAGTAAATACACTGTTATTGCACCTGGAACTATATATTCCAATGAAAATTATACAGCAACAGTGGCAGTTCATCATACTAGCCAACCTTGCCATATAGATGTCAGCATTATTGGTCCCTCTCTCCAACTAACACAAACAGTTTTAATGTTACCAGATGAAGTAAAAAATGTGGAATTCGAGCTCCCCAGCTTACAAGAAAGAGGGAATTACGATTTAACCGCCCAGAGTGTTGATTGTTTTGAAAATTTCAGAAATTCTACAAAATTAGAATATTATAAATTTGATAATCATGCGATAATACAGACGGATAGAGGCGTATATGAGCCCGGAGATGTTATTAACTTTAGAATACTATTTATGGACAAAGATTTGAAACCAGTTGAACCAGAAAAAGATGCTGTTATATGGATACAAAATGGCGAACATGAGACAATTGAAAAACTAATCGGCTTTAAGACTATCAATGGGGTATATACGGGTAACTTTACGATTTCTGAGCTAGAGCCTACTGGTTATTGGCGTGTGAATGTTAAAAATGGTGACGCTGATACGGAAGATGTTTACTTTCTGGTCGATAAAATTCGTTCTAAATATGTTGTTAAAGTTGAAGCTTCTGAATCGTGGTCGATTAGGGATGGTGAAATGGAGGTGATTGTGTTGGCCAAGTAAGTGTTTTCGAAAATGTCTTTTTAATACAACAACATATACATACATCAGTGGCCACAAGACATACTGGCTTAACTCGAGTTTAGGTGTCTATATCTACTAACTATAACTTTTTCATGTTTGTAAATTTTTTAAGACGGCAGTTATCTATAAAAATGTTAAACATAAACTGGTCTCCTATAAAAATTTTTTAAATTATATAAGCAGTTATAGCTTGTGACCCCAGATATACGTACTTATATATATGCTTAATTTAATCATTTTAACTCTTAGTCACGTCTCTGGCAAACCTTTGCAAGGTAAAGCTACTATTGCTTTAGATTTTGACGTCTACACTCTACAAAAGAGAGCTCCTCCCATTCTTAAAACTGCCAATATGGTTAATGGCAAAGCCAAGTTCAGTTTAGATCTTAAACAATATGATGGTTATTTAAGAAAAGAAATATATCCTACGGGTATGTTCAGTGTAGATGTTAAAGAATATGGTGATTATTTAGAAAAAGAAAAATATCCTACGGGTTTGAATATTGTAGCAACGGTAGTAGAAAATTCTACTGGTGTCAGGATTAAAGACAAAACTCGCAGCCAAATTTACCCTTACCGCTATTCAATGCACTGTGTGAATTACGAAGCTTGCTCTTCCTTTGAAGGCGATAAAGAAAAAAATTTACTCTTCCAAATCACCTCCTATGATGGCTCTAGTCTTAACGATACAAAATCAACAATTGAATTAATATATAAGGAATATGTTAAATATAAATGGAGTCATCCTCGAACAGTTGAAGGTACTACTCAGAAACCTCCGTTATCGGGAAATCGCATCGTCACCTATAAGGGACACATGAATGAGACGGGTTTTGTCAATTTCACGGTTTTGCTGCCTGAATTGCAGCAATATGAAGACTACACACATTTTTACTCATTACAAATGAAATATTTGGATGAACAACGAGAAATTGCCTCAAGCTTTCAGCGAAAGGAACAAAAGGAAGTTGAAACATCAAAGGAAGAAGACTCAAAGGATTATTTTATTCTAATGGATCAGTCGCCATTTTCAAATACTGAGTAAGTTGAATTAAACGTTTTTATTGCTTGTTTTAATTTCAGACATGATTTCTTGCACCAACTCATTACTTTTTTAGTAAACCAATTTTAATTAATAGCACTGTACAATAAGATCGTAAGTTTTACATTTAAGGTATAGGATGTAATCAGCACTTTTATGTGGAACACAATGGGGAAAAACATCTTTGTGGGACATTTTAACCCTTTAACTCTTTATTCAATGGGTATTTTTATCGCTTTCTTGAAAAAGCGGCAAGACACTTCCTTGCAGCGGCGATATATGGAGCTGAAATTTTCTACAAAAATGTTCTTCGTGTTGTTTCACACTATGACATTTTAGACTGAATTTTTTAACAATTTTCTTTTAAAACCTCTACGAAAAGTAACTCACATTTATCTTATGACTTTTTCTTCATGTGTTTTCTACATTTATACTCGTACATATGCTTAATGCTAAGAGTAAGAAAATAGCAATGGGTACCCCCGTAGTGTAGTGGATAGTGTGCTAGACTGTTAGCCGGGGGTCGCGGGTTCGATTCCTGCCAAGACCCTGGGTGTTTCTGCAGAAATTCCGAAAAAGGCTTAAGCAGTATGTGTGTTCGTTTTTTTATATATATAAAACTCCCTTCAAATTTCAACTCTTGCCATTTTTCGTACACCGTAAGCTTCTCAATCTCAACACTGCTCAATAATATACTAAAAAGGTTTGCCCGTAAAAGCAAGAAGTAAAGTCATAGTGTTAAAGTGCGTGTTATAAACGTAAGGCTTACAAGATTTTTTATACCTTGTCACTGTAACTGCTATGTGCAAAAAGGGCAGAAATATAACTTTCCTTAAAATGAATCTAAGATGATGATAAGGTGATCCTCATTCTAAGCGTACATTTTGTGTTTTTGTTTGTTTACCAATTTAACTAATATAAATGTGAGAAGTTAGGATTCATATTATAGTTTTCGTCTCATTGAATGGATCCTGAAATGAAATTATATTTTTCGATTATTTACAATTTTTTTGTATTGAGCGTTACATTTCTTTTCGCGGTTGTTTTCGGTATTATTTTTGCGATAAAAATAGACCACAAAAAATGAGTTTGAAAGCGTTATACTTCTACTATCTAGAAACAAAAAGTTATAATAATCGCAGGACGAAATTAAAAATTATGTCCACCTTTTTTAATTTTGACTTAGGTTCACATGGAAAAATAAAATAATTTTATCTTTTAAAATCATTCTTTACAATTATTTATACATTAACGAAAAGAAGGCTAACTCTTCTTTCAAGCAAGAAACATTTTAATAAAATCGATCGACAATGTTAGAAACTATGTCAATTTCTTAGCAAAATATTACCTACACAGAAAAGAAAAATTAGCCCATCCGTACTTATATTAATCCCAAGCGGTGTCAAAAGTACGGTAATCTCGGTTTTTCTGAAATCAAGTACAGAAAGATTGATTCAAGTCGGAATATTCAAGTGCAAAATACTTAATTTTAGCCTGATTATCATTTATTAATGTAAAAAATGTTATTTTAAGTACGAGTATATTTATAAACTTTATACACAGTCGTACTCGTACTGTGTTGGTGTTTGTTTGCTTGATGATAGCAACAAATCACTGTTTTGCTCTTCTTGTTGTTTATTTTCATTACTCGGGCATAGCCGACAAATAGCTCATACACGTCGTCTTGCATATAGATTCAAGTCCGCTGTATACTTGAATGAATCCGCCGCGTACTTGAATCAATCCTAAACTGCGTACTTCAATCAATCCCGCGCGTGCTTGAATCAATCCCGAATCAGGCTAACTTTTACTTATTTAATAATCCTGGAACAGACTTGACAATTTCTATTTTTACTGCTTATACAAATTTAATATTTTTACTTACTTGTTTTAATTTAAATTTATTTTTGTTCATTCCTGGTATTGAACTTAACTCAACATGTTTTGTAAGCCAACGCCTTACACAACACAGCTAACTCGGTATAGAAAGAACGACAGCTAAAATCCACTATAAGCCAGGAGCATGTAATACGACGTTTGTAGGCTATTAGCCTGCAGAGCACGAACTTCTGTTTGTTCGTGCACCAACAGCAAGACAACAACATAATCATATCATGCGACTGAAGCTATCAACAAGCAAACAATTACCAACACACTACGAGTGTGTAAAAAGTTTATACTAATAGTAGTACTTAAAATAAGAATGTTTGTATAGAATTTAAGTATTTTGTTATCGATTCAAGATTTTTTACGTGATTATCCCGTTTTCGTCTTGACTTAATAAGTACATTTTAGTGTTATTCGTACTTAAATTAGTCGTGCTCAAAGTAAGTAGAAAATACTTGAATTTAGTACGGCATTTTTCTTTCTGTGCACATAATACATTCTTCGAAAATATAACAACACACAATGCGGTAGAAGCAAAACTTTTTCAAAGAAAATCTGAAATTTGTAAATAGATAATGTTCTTTATATCGTTTCTACCCTTCAGCTGGTGTTAACTTTTTTTAACGTTATAAATATTATTTATTTAAAATGTTTTTTACGTAACGCTCAATACATTTTTATATGAATTCAGTATTTTTATCAGAGCACACACTATATATTGATTTCAAAACAATTCAAATGTTTAATCTTCGATGTATTTCAATGTAAAATTGTTAGTTATTCACTTAAAATTTTCAATTGATTTAACAATATATGTATAACACTCAATACATTATTTTTTTGGATACAAACCATGATTGATTGATAAAATAAAATAGTATTTAAGAAAATTCACAAAATTTTTAAATACTTACAGCCCTTTTCACAATGTACGATTAAAAGCTAACATGGACTTTAACGGCAAGTTTGACATACAAAACTTGCCGTTAAAGTCAACGTTAACTCTTAACCATACATTGTGCAAAGGGCCGTTAGAAGTACAAACCTACGCTATTATTTTAGTGTTGTTGTTAATGGAATTTCAATCATTAAACTGTGTAATGAAGCGTAACGCGCAATACACAAGAAAATATTGTAAAATTTTTATAAATTTAATCTCATTTTTGTAAAAATTCATTGTTTTTTAATGCGAAAAATCAACAGCATAGCATGCCTTACGAACATGCCATTTTGCGCAGTATTTTCGTTCTTCGGTCTTAATACATAATGGATAGTCTTACACAAAAAAACTTCTGTATATATATTTATAATCTATTAAAGCATGCTAAATCAATTTTCATTTTTAAATTTATGTGTTTATTTTATGAAGCATTTTACTACGCTTTCAACGGACACGAAAATAGCATTTGTAATGAGAACCAGCCACATATTTTTTTTGGTGCCCTTTGCCAGAATCAGTCGTTAGAATTATGAATTAGTCAATCTGATCTAATAACTTTCAATTATATATTATTGTACTTTTAGATTGAGTTTTAAGAAACCATATGAATTTACCGTCAACTCTAGTCAACCTTTATCATATTTTGATTACAACATTATCGGTCGTGGCAATATTTTAAAGAGCGGTCGTGTTGATTTATCACATAAGGCCAAAATATATAATTTGTCCTTAACACCAGAAGCTTCATGGGCAAGAAGTTTTGCCCTATATGTCTACTATGTGGATGAAAATGGAGGATATCATTATGCAGAGAAAAAATATCGCATAAACGAATCCATAAATCCGGTAAGTAACGAAACTTGCAAAAAAACTTAGAAATTATTTTCATATGAAACTTTTTTAAAGATCACTGTCACCGTATCCGAACATGCCAAACCTGGTGACGAGGTGAAATTAACAATTCAAACTGCTCCGAATTCTTTTGTTGGTCTTATGGCTGTCGATCAGCGAGTTTTCCAGTTAGAAGAAAAACCCTACGACTTGAAACGTATTGATGTAGAAGGACTCCTGGATTATCATGGAACCACCACACCGCATCAGGGTGGCTATTCGAAATATCCTGGTACTACTTCAGGTTGTGTGACATTAACAAATGCTGATTATTTCTATAATTGGACCAGGCCCATTTATAGGCATTGTAAGTTTTTTCGAAATAATTTAGAAGAGGAGCTTATCACATCTATTTAAATTTCAGATTTTGGTTCATATATCAGAAATAGTCCAAATAAAGCAGCAGCATCTAAACCACTCAGCGCTCAAGATGTAACAGAACTTGTTGATGATGACAATGATGAGGACTTTTTGAAAACATGGATTTTTGCTGACTTTGTCAAGTAAGTCATATTTGATTTTAATTTAATTTTGAACATAATTTTAACTGTTTTTTTTGTTCTTTTAAATAAAGCACCACAACAACTGAGTTCAGCCATTCAATAAAGTTACCTGTAGCTAATACTACCTGGGTACTCACAAGCTTCTCTTTAAATCCCTCTAAGGGTTTGGGTGTTGCCGAAAATAAAATTAAAAGCGCAACTAACCAGCCATTGGCGTAGATGCATACACTGGGTCAAACTGCTGTTAATTTTTATTAATTTTCAACTTTTATTTTTTGTTTATTTTATTTTAATAATATGAACCAAAAGGGTAATTCCATGTCAAATCTACCAACAGTTAGACACGACCCACTTCGATTTTATTGAAATTTGGTCAGGATGAAAGAAAATCCTATAACGAACTTATGCCAAATATCATCATTTCGTCACCTTTACCGAATGTGCTGAGTTTTGTTATTAAATATATCGGAAGGGGCGTGTCTAACTGTTGTTCGATATGACATGGAACTATGCATAATTAGAAGCATAAATAATCAGCATGTTTTTTTACGTTTATTTTACTTATTTGGTGTATATTTCGTAGATCGTATAAGTTTTGTTGGTAAGTTCCATATAAACTTATTTCTAAACAAATGTTTCGTGTAAACAATTACCAACAACATTTGTACGATCTACAATATATACAGCGGGTTGTGAATCTTCAATTGCAAATTGAACTAACAATAACTTTTAAAATTTTAAAACTAAAATTGTTAATAATATGTCCAGTTATTGCCAGAAAAAATATTAGGTTTAACGGATGCTTCTTTGGTTGTCTTACGTCTCTCGTGTTCGGCTGAGAGCAAGAGTGCCTCTTCTTCTCAACCGAGTGTAGCCTATACAGTTACAGATGTTGCGGGCTAGGGAATTTGGGTGCAACTCAAGTTTCTTCAAGTGTAGAATTTCTCCCAATTAGCCAATTAAGTTGAACTGCTTTCAATTTCATTTGCGTAAGATTTGTATCTATATGGATATTTCAAGTTAGTAGACGATAAAAGTAAATTCTTAGGTATTTAACCTCAAAGTGTTGCGGTATGATAATATGGTTATTGATGATATGAATATATTTCTAATCGTTAATCTTTGTTCTCGATTGCTTTAACAATTTTTCCAGCTCCAATATTTATTCCTGCCAATTTCAAAATGGGCGCGTTCATAAGACGTAGCTGTTGAGCTCAACTTTTGTAAAACTGTTGACAACTGTTGCGCCCAACAGTTACGTCTTAGAGACGGCTTGATGGATATACTGCAATATGAACAGCTGATAAATGTAAACAATTAAAAACAGTCATAAAAGACATAGTTTAAATTTACTAAATTAATTAGTTTAGCACTCAGTTTTGAGTGCATTTTGGTTCCTTCAAATAATCTATAAACATGGTATCCAATACGATCGTCAGAACCATTCGAATTTTTATTTTATTTTATAATTTTCACCACAAAGCAAAAAACACTGCAATAAAATAAGAAGGTTGCGCAGATACTTTTTTTAATTTAACGCTAAGCCGCCACCGTGTTAAAAAATGGTTCAACATTATAGTAAATTAAATACTATGTAATATAGTAAGTAAACAACACAATAAACATATATTTAGTGATCTTAGTTTTATTTTAATTATATTCCTTTATTTTTTTACTTTATCACATTTGTAATGCAAAATTTATTAAACTAATTTGCAGCGGCCACATAATAAAGCGGCGTTGTATTAGAATATAAGCGGCATAACTCTTTTGATCAGCTGTGCATGCTAAGCACAATATGTTGACCATAGGTAGCGAAAAAATTTTATGATGGAAAAAATTTCAGCAAAATACACAACTGTTGTGTGTGCCAGTATACTGGAACAAAAAAGTGATATTGAATCGTGCTCGAAACACATACCATACAAGCATACCGGTGCAATATTCATTTCTTTAAAAAATTTGTACGGATGAGTTGTTGATTATAGTGCGCACCGCATTTATTATTGATATTGTTTTGAATAAATAAATTAAGAAAAAATGATTAAAAAATTATTCGAAATTATTTCTTTTATTTCTGAAAGGCTTTACAATAGTTATTTATTTTATTTTTTTATAATTTATGAGCAATTTATTCAAGTAAATGTATTTTACCCCGATGTTTACTCTTTGACAACTTTTCTCAACTGAGCTAATTTCACCATACACAATACCACAAACTGGTACCATCAGCAATATATTAAACTCAGTTTAACATCGCTACAGCAAAGCGTACAATCACACCAAATGACCATACACGACCAAACCACTGGTGCCAACACGAGATTGCGTGTGCATACTTGTGTAGTGTATTGGGGCCTTAAGACAAACACACAACAGTTGCACAGCTGTTACGTCTTATGAGCGTGACCAATGCGTTTTTAGTACTTGCGTGTACGCTTAGAAAAGCTGTATCATTAGCAAATGTTAATGTATGTGCAGAGCAGCCAAAAACATGAGATATAATATATTTTTCTGGATGTCTTACAAACATATAACATCGTTATTTATTCGTTTCATAACTTTTTAAGAATTTTGGCATCGGGTTGTTACAGCATATTTTGGCATATTTTGCGCCAAAGGGCCTATTTTCGCATATTTTACTTTTAAGAGCATATATTGTGTTAAGAGCAATTTTTTGCTATATTGAAAATAACTTTAAAGTTTCCTTTTCATATGTAACTGAAAGTCGTTTATTTAAAAATAGAAAATATATAATAGCGACTTTCTATATGTAGTTGAAAAATATAGCAACCCTGTGAAGTAGTGCTGGGATACGATCGATAGTTTTAAAATATCGATAGGAAAAAATATCGATATCGATATTATTATTTAAAATGCAGTTTTGAAAACGTGTAATACTAAATTTAAACGATGAAATATTTCATGAAATTTTCTTCATGAAACTTATTTTATTTGCATATTGCAAGCACGGAAAATTAAATGGGGTAATGAAAATTTACAAATAAAAAAAAAACCGAAAATTTATTTCCTACCACATTTTCATCCCAAATTTTCCTATTCCATTCTATTAGCAAATAAAGTTTCATAAAATAAATTTCATGAAATATATCATAGTGTAAATTAGGTATAAAATAAATCAATTTCTTACCAAATAGTTGATGTCTGTTTATCCTTCTAATATTATAAATAAGAAAGTTTCTATGTTTGGATGTTTGCACTATCACGCGGAAATCGCTAAATGGATTTTGTTGAAATTTGGTAGACGAATAGCATATGGCCCAGAGTAAGAGGTAAAAAGGGTAATAATTGGTACTTTTGGTACTTTTTATCAATAATAGTTTTGTTTAACCGTTTAGTTAAGTTCTACTTATTTACTTATTGTTTTTTGAATAAAATATTTATGGTTTTCTTTTCAAATTAATTATTAAAGTTTTCTTACCCATATTACAAACATTCAGTCGATAGTAATATCGATAGTATCGATAGCGAAATCTGAACTATCGATAGATATCGATATTGAAAATTATCGATAGTATCCCAGCACTACTGTGAAGTACACATTTAACGCGGGGTCCAAGGTGAATTACTTGGCTGATCAGCGGCTCAATGTTCATCCGATTTTTTAATGGACTTTTATTTTTAGCCCTCGACAAAAAAAGTGGGATGTTTTAAGTTTGTAGTGTGTGTCTGGGTGTCTGTCTGCGCCATCGTCTATCTGAACCCAAACGGCTGGACTGATTTTGATTTATTCATTTACAAACAAAATTTCACCAATACTACTGCCATGCTTACCATGCAATTTGACCGTGAATACTGCGCTTAATTAGAACGCACTTTTGTATGAAAATTACCAACAATACAAATACAATACTGTATAATTAGACGATTACACAGCACATACGACGTTAATACGAGCTTGTGAATGGAACAATAGTATTACTGTTACATTACATCAGCGTCCAAAAAAATAAATTTTTTATTGTTTTGTACGAGCTCGTTGTATGGGTGGTGAAAATTGGGGCTGGATAACAGTCAAAGTGTCACTCTAGTTTTTATTGTTTTATTTATAAAACGCGCCAATTGAAGTTTTAAATAATAAAATAAAAGTCAAATATTTTTGTTTCTAGTTATGTACATTAAATTTTCATTATACTACTGGCATGTGTGTTTTCTGTTTGCACAGTTTGATTTAAATGAAATGTTTATCTCTAAATATAGATAAAACTAAATTTTGTGTTCTTATATATTTTGGAAATAACAAGAAAACTACGTTTAAATATATATTATATATGGTTCTTATATATAACTCCAAAGAACTGTTTACGCACTAGTTTTAACCATTTAATGACCAAAGCGATCATTAAGTCGGAATGGAAATAAATAAAATCAAAAGTTTTCCAATTTTTATAGACATCGCGTCAATTGTCTGAGATCGGATATACCCGGGGCATAATATTAGCTCATATATATTTATATTGTAAATCGAATAATTTGTTATGCATGAAGCTAAATAATAAATAACTTTATTAACCTTTGAAAAATAAATGGACAAAAAAATATTCTTTTAAATCATTGCTTATTTCTGGGAAGAAAAATTATTTACTTCGCTTATAGCGAACTTTGCCTATAACGAACAAAGTTGGCCGATCCCGGGGAGTTCATTATAACTGCACTTTAATGTAATAATTACCAAATAATCTAACTAACCAATGTTTAATTGTTAACTGATGTTAAACAAGAAACTGTGAGTAAAATGTCATTGGCTAAACTATTGTCATTAGTTACCCAGTAAAAAAGTTGCTTCCAATACAGCAGGTTCCTACTACTATGGAATAAAAGTAGCGCTGACAAATCTGCTGATATCGCTGATGATTTTTGTCCAGCGAGTTCCCGGATTGGAGACCACATTTTTGCTCACAAAAGCGCTTTTGAAGCGCTGAAAATCATCAACATTTGCAGCACTAAAACTGAAAATATATGAAAAAATGGTTCGATGTGGATTGGCGTCATTGACGCCATTTTGCATTTTTCTTATTTTGTTTCTTTATTTATTTTTATTAATTTCATATTTGTACTCAACGTTTGTTATTTTAACTTAAACTAGTATCGAACTAAGAACCTTCAGGTTTGAACTCCAACGTACCAATCACTCGACAAAAAATACTGTTGCAAAACGGCACCAAGAAACTCAAATAAACTTACTCTTCATTCTCGCTTAAAAACCTGCTTTGGATCAGCACTATACAATCAGCTTTTTTGTATAGCTTGTGTACGAAGCTTTTGTATAAGAAAAATGCAAATCATTTTCTCGCTTCAAAACCTGCATTTTTGTGACGCTATGAAATCAGCTTCTGAACAAGCTCATATTTTAAAGCGAATTATGAAGCGCTTTATTTCTGTACTGCTTCAAAAAACATGAAATTTTCTTATTGGGTAACTAATTACTGTGAATTTGAGCCTAATGGTCTCAAATTTAGTTTATGCATGAAAAACAAGTAATTGGATTACAACATAAATATATATGAGCTAATATAATGCCCTGGGTCAGACAAGTGAAGCGATTGATTAAGGTATATCCATACCAACACGCGATGTCTATAGAAAATTGGCAAATTTTTGATTTTATTTATTTCAATTCCGACGTAATGATCGCTGTAGTCAAGAAATGCTTAAAACTAGTACGTATACTATTCTTTTTGTGCTTATATTTCTTTACATAAGACTATATATAAGAATCATATATACTCGTAATACATATTTATACGTATTTTTCTTGTTATTCCCAAAAAATATAAGATCACAAAATTTAGTTTTATCTAGTTCGAGGAGATAAGCGTTTCATTTACGTCAAACTAAGCAAACAGAAAACGCACATGAAAGTAGAATAATGAAAATTTAATGTAGATAGCTAAAAACAAAAATAAATATTTTTATTTTATTATTTAAAACTACAATTATGCATGTTATAAATAAAATAATAAAAACCTTTATGCACTGAAAGGAAAACTTTCATTTGTATAATGATTTTTACGTTACATAAATTATATTTTTGTTCACATATAATTTCGTTCACGTATAACCAAGCGCCACCAGGCGGGTTTTTATATATATTTAATCCTATCAGAGACTTAATTTAATATTTTTAGCACTTGAAAAATACTTACTTTAAAATCATATCCTATTAATAAATTTGTAAATGTTAGTATTGAACCTTTGACCTCATGTTTGTAAGCCAACATCTGTACTGCTTCTGCCATGTCACCATTTAAAATCAATAGTACAAAATTAATATAAAGGAAAGTTCATTTCCAATATTTGTATTTGAATTGGGTCATATTTTTAATTTTTATATATTTATTTCGATTTGGAGACCCCAACACTATAAGGTTATATAAGCAGTTTTACAAATTTTATTTTTTATATAATAAAATAATATTCTATAAGTAATTCTAGATATAAATCAAGTTATATACTCCAATTTCCAGTAAGAATTTTTTAACGTTTTAAAATTTTGTTCTTATGTTAAAGTTTCAATATTTTTAAACTTATATTTAATTCGTTTTGATCGCAATACACGGCATTCATTAAAAATATGTAAAATTTTCAGGGTATTACCGCAGTAGCATTGTGGTTATGGTTTTTCTCTCTATTAGATGACGGTGGGAGAATAAGTCGAAAAAAAATAGATCTTTAGCAAAATAAACATTAAAAAATCCCAGCAGTGAGAATATCGATGATATTCTATGCTGGTAAGACCGAATTAAAAAATCTTAAAATAGTTGAACCTGCTAAGAAAAGACAGTTAGTGAAGTTCCGAACATTTAGAAAAAGTTCATTAATAGGTGCGACACGCCGCGAGATGGCGACAGTCTGTTAATTGAGCTTACTAAAATTAGTAGGATTTTCGCTACAGTGTTGTTGCTACTGTCGCTGGTAGTGTAGGTAAAGGGCTCTGATGAGAGACTTGGTAGTGTCGAAACAGCTGTCAGCTCAACCTTCCGTACATCCAAAATTTTTCTTTGAATGTTCAATATTTACATGCTTTAGAATTTCTTTCTTAAATAAAAAATAGTTTGATCGAATAATTAAATTTAAAATGAACTTAAGCCAAACTAATTAAATAACTTTGGATAAAAACCATACAGTTCGAGTAAAAGTTCATAGCTTAATTATTGAAATTTTATTTCTTTTAAAATATTGAACAGTCTGTACATTTTCTGACCTGCGTCCTACAACTTTTATCCCTCCGCACTCCTGCACATTGCCCGATTTTAGTTTTCGTAACAATTTTCGTTCATCTCTTGGAAGTTTGTCCATAAATGTCAAAGTTTTTAAACTTACCATATAAAAAGAAAAATTGATAGTGCAAGGAAAGAATTTTTTTATTCTGTGTCCGAATTTGATACGAAATTGCTGATAAATTTCTAATTTTAGCTTTTAATTTTCTTCGATACTATTACGAACGGGTGTAAAAAGTGTCAGAAAAAGTTAAAAAACTTTATAGTGTTTTATCAGACATTTTCCGACAACGTTTCGACATATTGAAAGTTCCTTTAGAATTTTCTCTGAAAAATTCTTTGCAATTCATGAAGAATTCTTTCCACTCTTATGACCTTCGGTATGTTTTCTGACCGACTTCGGTTCAAATTGGCAAACCTAAATCGGCAAATAATGATTGCTGGGTTGTTAATAAGAATTTTGCTATACGTTTATTTTATTATTACCCTGCGGAAAATTTGGTGACAAATGTTCCAAAAGTACTTGTCCCATGACTAGAGAAAGTGAGACTGGTACCAAAAATAAGGCGTAGTGAATGGTGAAAAAAGACATATTGTGTAAATGATCACACATTAATCATTTTCAGTCAATTTAGTTGGTACTCCGGCTAGTATATTAGTAAACGGCACTGAGCTAATTCGATTCACCTGGATCAAAGGCCTATTACATAGTATCTATATAATATTAATTGTCTCCCTTCAATGAGACTGCCATTCCACTCAGGAACCTGTTCCGTAACTATATTCAGATATTAATTGCAGCTTAACTGGTATTTACAACATTGAAAGATAAGTTCCACTGTGGTCGAGTGCTTAGTGTACTAGCCTGTCATGCCGGAGGTTGTCGGTTCGAATCCTATCAAAGACACCGCCTAAAAATAAAATACAATTTCTACTTGGATTTGTAACAGTAAAAAAAATAAATTATTCGATAATTACAGCTGAATTTGGGAATAATATTTATATATAATCTATATTATTCTACACCGATTAGGACTGCATAAGATAGTTCAGAGACAAGTTACAAGGTGCATACAAAGTATCAATTAACCCCATCCTAGGCCATCCCCATGTAATAGTGGCTGGTCCGCTTCATAGGAAGTGTTAGAGCTCGGACTGGTCCCAACAACCTGGGGACCGGTCACGTGACTTGTTTTGTGCCAGTTCCATTTACCGCAGGGTATATTTTCTTCTAAAAGCTTATGAGTATATTTTCTGGCTACAATGGCTATACTATAGTTTAGCCATCGTTGCCAGAAGCTTAGGAAAATTAAAGCAACATAGTATTTGAAAAGAGGTATGTATAGAAGAATGAGAATCATCCAAACTATATAACGGTTAAAAGCTTTTTATTTATATTTTAAAAATGTATTTATTTGTTATGGGTTAGGTAATCTATATGCCTGCATTTCGTTGGGTGTTAATGCCAACTCATCAGTAGATCTTTCACCATGTTTCAACAGTTTTTAAACTCGCATACTTATAGACAGGCTCTCAGACAATAAATAGCTTCTAAAATGAAACCAAGCAGATAAAGCATAAGTACCGAGGCTAAAATACATGCATCAGCTACAGCCAAATAAAGTCGCGGAATATTCTAAGCAGGCAACTCTGTTTAAAGCTAATTATATTATATATAATACATACACACATATGTACATTAATCCAAATTAACTTTAAAAAACTTTCTATTTCATGCACTAGCACTTATACAAATGTATTATCTTGAACCAAATTGGTATATAATGACCCATTTACAGTTTGGGTTAGTCAGTTAAGAATTAACTACATAGACGAATAGATCGGATACTACTTAAAACTAAATTTAAATAACTTAGTATTTTAATTAAGCCGGCAAATAATTAATATAACACTGAGATATGCGTCTGGCAGTCTGTCTAACTATTTGCTTAGTGCAAACCTTCGCATTGGCCAATACAAATAAGGGGTAAGTAACGAATCCTTTGAATAAAGGATTTTTTTTAGTGTAAAGAAATACGATAAAATGAGTTGCAAAATCTTTATAGTATAATTTGGTAGAATAACATATTTATTAATTCTCTTGATGTTGATTATAATAACTTCCGGAGAAGTGGAAAATACACACTTTTTGATAGTTTGGAAGCAGCTAGAAAATATTTTTTACTGGATATACATATTCTTAGCTTTCAAGACAAAATTTTGGCAACCAGCAGTTTTGCAAAATGCAGCTGGAAATAAAAAATATTTTTACAATCATGCCGTAAAGGTTCTTGAAAAATTTTATTACAATCTCAGCAAGAAGTCGTTTTATTGCCATTTGTCCATTTTTAAGTTTCTATATGGCTGATTCTCATTCTAAACGTACATATTGTGTGTGAGTTTTTTTGTTTACCAATGGATCCTGAAATAAAATTATACATTTCGATTTTTTGTGTATTCAGCGTTACATTTGCTTTCGCGGTTATTCCGGGAGTGGTTTTTGCGAAAAAAAAATACACCACAATATATGAATTTTGGGGTGGAAAGCACTATATATCTACTCTGCAAAGACAAAAAATTATAATATTCACAGGACGAAATTAAAAGTTATGACCACTATTTTAATTTTGACTTGGGTTTACATGGAAAAATTTTTATTTTTTAAATAATTTTTTACAAAGATTTAACTCTCTAACTCTTCTTTCAAATAAGACTAATTTTATTAAAATTGACCAATAATGTCAGAAGTCATGTTAATTTCAAATAATTTTTCGTACCAAAAATACGATCTAAATTTTTCGAAAATATAACAACCCACAGTGCGGTAGAAGCAAATTTTTTTCAAAGAAAACCAGAAATTTTTTAAACAGATTGCTTTCTTCATATCGTTCCTGCACTTTAGATACTGTTAAATTTTTTTTGCCGTCCTAAAATTTATAGATAAATTATATTTAAAATTTTTTTTATGTAACGCTCAAACATTTTTATAAGAATTCAATATTTTTTCAGAACACTAACTTTATTTTGAATTCAATAAAATTCAGATTTATAATTTTCGATATATTTTAACACAACCTCCTTAGGTATTCACTAAAAATTTTAATTATACTAAAAAAATATGAAATAAATTTATTTGTTGAGGGTTAAGCTATGTCAAGATGCATTTCATTGGTACTTTTTCAAATCATCAGTAGACTTTAACCATACTTTGGAAAAGCTTCAAATCCATCATTTTATGCATAGTCTCATAAAAACCATTTGAGATTTACAAATAATAATTTGTTTCAAAATCACAAGGAACAAAGTAGTAGGCTTAGAAACTTATACAAAACCCAACAACCAATTTATATTTGATATGAACCCATTTTATTAAAAAAAAAACTATTTGAAAATTATCAAATGGTTTTTGAAAGTTTGTGTATAAAATCGGGGATTTGAAACTTTTTAAATGTATAGTTGAAGTTGATTTGGTAAAGAAATACGTATACAGTATTTATCGCTTATATGCATTGCAAATTTTGCACGACTTTTTGTGCTTATAAGCGAGAAATGCCTTTATAAAAACTCGTTTATATGCATCGGCAGTGATTATAAAATAAATCGCTATATGCTTCAGCGGTGCTTGTTTTAAAACTAAATTACAATGAGTAAATAAAACGCCGAATTTTATTTTCAAAATAATTGATGAATATTTTCAGAAGTTGTGCCACAGCAGCCTCATATTAGCTTTCTTGATTGAATGAAGCAGCTGGTTTTACACAGTCATGTAAAATTAATGTAAATTGAGATTGAACTTTTTGTTTGCGGTTGAAAATTTGCTCCACAAATTTTTTAAAAATGTACATAATATGTACGGTGCATATATGAGTATTTTTTAATACACTTTAAAAAGATTTATATTTCTTTACGGTGCATAAAAGCGAGAAATGCATATACGAAAAATAATTACGGTTTTTTAAATACAAATAGAAAATTGCTCATGTTGGGATGCATATAAACGTTAAATGCAAATAACCGGCGTGCATATAAGCGATAAATACTGTAGACAGTGCTTAAACCTCAACAAATAAATATGTTTTAACTAAAATTGGGAGAATATCTCAAATAATAAATTTAATACATGCCTTAAAAAAATAAGGATAACGCACAATAAATTTTTTTTTTGGATACAAAGGATGATTGATTGATGAAACGTTTTGCAATATAATACTATTTAACAAAGTTCACAAAACTTAAATATTTAGAAGTACAAACCTACTCTGTTATATTAGTGTATGTTGTTAATACAATTTTAGTAATTAAACTGAGGAATGAAGCATAATAAAAAATCATAACGCTCAATACACAAGACAACAAATAACAAAAATTATAATTTCTAATATTTTTCAAACAATTTGATGTGTAAAATAAGAGAAGCAAATGCAAATATTCTAAACCCGTTATAAATTTAATCTCGTTTTTGGAAAAATTCATTGTTTCTTAATGTGAAAAATCAGCAGCATGCATTATGGACACGCCATTTCGTATGAAAAGAGTATAAGCAGTATTTTGGTTCTTCGTTTTTAACACATAATGGACAGTCTTAAAAAAACTTGGTACATTTATTTATATTGTATTAAATCATGCAAAAGCAGTTTTCATATTAAAATGAATGCGTTTATTTTATGAAATATTTTACTATTCTTTCAACGGACACGAAGAAGCATTTGAAATGACTTTGTGAGTTGTTGAGAGAATAGTGAGAAGGAATAATAATTTCTTGCTGGAATTAAGAATTTCTGGAGTTTTTATGGGATACTCGCTTATTGTGTAACGATATTTTTGGAGTTTTTAAAGCCCCATCCCCCTGTTCGAACACCTCTTGGGGTTTTTCTCACCAATTTTTTTCAATATTCTCCCCATCATGTGCAATAAAGCTTTTTCACTTCTACCATTACCAGCTTGAAAAACTATTTTTTTGTAAATGCCAAGGTTTTTTTTTGTGAATATTTATTTGTGTTCCTTTTTTGCCTAAGTGCCTTTAGAGTTTTAACTGTGTGGTTTTATCCAAAAATATTTGATTAGTCAAATACACTAGTTTTTACTTTATTCTTGTCACAATGAAAAGAGTTTCTTATCATTGATCACAATATAAAATGTTAAAAAATGTGCCTTAGGAAAATTTCATAGCATTTACGTAATTTTCATCGCTGTAATGTAAAGTTTCATTCTATTAGTGAAAATATTAGTTGGATTAATGGATTAGTTGGATTATTTGATAGTGTTTATACATATTGTGAAATATATCCGTAACATGGTTTAATTGATTCAATAACGAAATTAATTGAAAAGTAAAATTAGAGAATGGAAAAGTTTTTAATCAAACTATTAGAGGAATAATATTTTTTGTGTATAGAAAATATTGCTAAAATTTTAATAATATTAATTTTAATTTTATCTTTTGAATTTAGCAAATATACTGTTATTGCACCTGGAACTATATATTCCAATGAAAATTATACAGCAACAGTGGCAGTTCATCATACTAGCCAACCTTGTCATATAGATGTCAGCATTATTGGCCCCTCTCTCCAACTAACACAAACAGTTTTGATGTTACCAGATGAAGTAAAAAATGTGGAATTCGTGGTCCCCAGCTTACAAAAAAGAGGGAATTACAATTTAACCGCCCAGAGTGTTGATTGTTTTGAAAATTTTAGAAATACCACAAAATTACAATATCGTAAATTTAATAATCATGTGAAAATACTGACCGATAAAGGCGTGTATAAGTCAGGAGATGTTATTAACTTTAGAGTATTATTTATGGACAAAGATTTGAAACCAGTTGAACCAGAAAAAGGTGCTCTCATACGGATACAAAATAACAAACGTGAGACAATTAAAGAACTAATCGGCTTTAAGACTATAAATGGCGTATATACGGGTAACTTTAGGATATCTGAGCTAGAGCCTATGGGTTATTGGAGTGTGACTGTTAAAAATGGTGATGCATATCCTGAATATGTTCACCTTTTGGTCGATAACATTCGTTCTAATTATGTTGCTAAAGTAGAAGCTACTGAGTCGGGGTCGATTAGGGATGGTGATATGGAGGTAGTTGTGTCGGCCAAGTAAGTGTTTTTGAAAATGTCTTTTTAATACAACAATATATGGCTGTGTTTGAACGAAGGTCATCAAAACTTTTTCGCTATGCAGCTCTTAAAAATTTCTAAAAAAAGAAGAAACATTAAGTATTTCTACTTTATTAAGGATAACTCTGCTCCTAGAGAGCGGCAGATCCTGAAATTTTTAGAGAGTCTGTGGCACGTGGTAAGACATTTACCATAATATTTTAGACAAATGCAAAACGTGGCAAAAATTTGTTTTTAAAAAAGTGCTTATAGTCATTGAAAATTTTGGAACAAAAAAGCTCAAAAGGATTTTTTTTGCTGAGATGCATGCCTATCCTGCTACAACCTTTTGAAAATATGTAAAAAATAAATATTGACTTTTTCGACTTTGAGGACCGCATAATTCCGAAACTAAGGGCACAAAAAATCTGAAAAAAAATCGTGAGAATTGACTTTTCGTCGAGGACCATATGTGATAAACTTGAGCAAAAAGAAAAAAATAATTAATTTTGTGTAAAGTTATCGCAAACACAGCCATGTACATATACATATATCGGTGGCCACAAGACATACTGGCTGGCTTAACTCGAGTTTGGGATAAAATTGAGCTTTTGTTTGGATTATGTCCATTCATGTCAATAGCTACTAACTATAAATTTTTTATGTTTGTAACGATTTGAAAACATAAAATATAAAAATTATAAACATAAACGTTGGTAGCGAGTGTTTGTAACTTTAACTCCTATAAAAATTTGAAAATTACATAAGCAGTTATGGCTTGTGACCACATTAATACGTACTTATATATTTTTAATTCAAACATTTTAACTCTTAGTCACGTCTCCGGCAAACCTTTGGAAGGTAAAGCTACTATTGCTTTAACTTTTGATGTCTACGCTCTACAAGAAGAAGCTCCTCCCATTCTTAAAACTGCCAATATAGTTAATGGCAAAGCCAAATTCAATTTAGATATTAAAGGATACGGTAGTTATTTAATAGAAGAAAAATATTCTACGGGTATGAATATTGAAGCAACGATAGAAGAAAAATCTACTGGGGACAAGATTACAGCTAAAAAAGCTCGCAGCCAAATTTACCCTTACCGCTATTTAATGCACTGTGTGAATTACGAAACTTGCTCTTCCTTTGAAGGCGATAAAGAAAAAAATTTACTCTTCCAAATCACCTCCTATGATGGTTCTAATCTTAACGATACAAAATCAACAATTGAATTAATATGTAAGGAATATGTTAAATATAAATGGAGTCATCCTCGAACAGTTGAAGGTACTACTCAGAAACCTCCGTTATCGGGAAATCGCATCGTCACCTATAAGGGACACATGAATGAGACGGGTTTTGTCAATTTCACGGTTTTGCTGCCTGAATTGCAGCAATATGAAGACTACACACATTTTTACTCATTACAAATGAAATATTTGGATGAACAACGAGAAATTGCCGCAAGCTTTCAAAGAAAGGAACAAAAGAAAGTTGAAACATCAAAGGAAGAAGACTCAAAGGATTATTTTATTCTAATGGATCAGTCGTCATTCTCAAATACACAGTAAGTTGAATTGAACGTTTTTATTGCTTGTCCTATAACTTCAGACATATTGTTTAGCCCCCACTCACATCCTGCATTACTTTTTTAAGAAATTAATTCTAAGTAATAACACTGTACAATAAAATCGTAAGTCTTACGTGAAATGTACAAGATGTAATCAGCACTTTTATGTAAAACATAACGGAGAACATATTTGTGGAACATTTTAAACCTCCAGCTCTTCATTCAATGGATATTTTTGTCCCTTCTTGAAAAAAAGCTAGAAACTTCCTTCCAGCGGCCAATATTTTTTTTAATATTTCAGCCCGCTTGCTATAGCTCTGCTGAAGGTGAGCTTTTTGCCTCTTTTTTAAGAAAATAGACAAAAAGACCCATACAACGAAGAGTTAAAGGGTTAAAATATTCCACAAATATGTTTCTTATACTGTTTTACATAAAAGTGATAAAAAGATTTTATACCTTAAACCTGTATTAATTGTTAATATGTGCGAAATAAGCCCTAAAACACAATTTAAGTTTTGAGTCATTCCTGGCGTTCAAATTGAGTCTGGAGATTAGGTGTTTCTAAAGACCTGCAGCAGAATATTATAGCAAATATTTTTGTAGAACACTTCAGCCTGATATATTGCTGCTGAAGCTTTTTGTCTTTTTTTTTAAGGATGTGGACAAAAAGGGACATACAAAGAAAAGTTGGAGGGTTAAGATATTGTACAAATTTGGAATGAATTTCCGTCATCCCACGTCAATTTGACAGTGCGGTAGAAGCAAATTTTTTCTTTATATCGTTTCTACTCTTCAGCTGGTGTTAACTATTTTGTAACGTCCTAAAATTTGCATATAAATTATATTTAACATTTTTTTAAGCAAATAAAAAAATAAGATCTTTCCAGATGGAAAATATGGTTCAAGAATAAACTCTTAATAAATAAATATGGTGGTGAAAAAGAACTGGCGTATTGTAATAGCTTGCTTACATTACGTTTGATTCCAATTTTAATTTTTCATATGCCATAAAATCGTTTAGAGCAAAACTTTTCAAAAGTGCAATCTGCGTTAGGGATTCTCTGAACGTTTAAGTTTTTTTTTATCGATTTCTTGCTCTACAATTTGTTCTCAGATAGACAAATTTTTGCTCCTGGCAATTGCAAACCTATCAAAGCAGAACTTGTCAACCTACGAACCTTTTGTAGAAAGGAAACTCTTTTTATACTTAATGTTAACTCTAGATTGTCATCTGGCCTGTATAAATCCACCTTAATAAGCACCTTTGCAATATGTTGTATTGTTGCCTTTTTGCAATTATACGCACTGAAAGTTTTTCTTGTTCTAGCACATTTATGTCTTTAGTGTTTTCTATTAATTTAAGAGAATTTCGCCAAGCCATATTGCAATAAAAATTCTTCGATAAATTATTATAACACCATACTCAATCAAATCTTACTTTCAAACGAGCACGCTTAAAAAACAACAAACAAACCTATGCAAGAGATTGTCAACGATAAAACGGGGAGTCACATAAGTTAATACATACATATGTACTTATAGTGCTGCTGTGGCTCAATTTTTTAGGCATGAATGTATTTTTTGTTTTTTTTTTTCTTATCAAAAGCACATTTTTTTCTTTATCCGCGCCAGCCATTAGGTTGTCTATCTAGCAGATTATAATTTTTTCTAAAAATAGTTGGAATACAAAGGGACTGAGAAAATTGTCCGTCTAATAGAGGTGACCGCCTGCGGGAGGTGTCCGTTAGTAGATAATTCACTTAAGTGTTTTGGTTGCCTCTGCCAGAATCAGCCGTTAGAATTATGTTATCTTTTTTGCTGTGTTGTACAGTGTAATATGAATTAACCAACCTGATCTAATAACTTTCAATTATATATTATTGTACTTTTAGATTGCATTTAAAGAAATCATATCAATTTACCGTCAACTCTAGTCAACCTTTATCATATTTTGATTACAACATTATCGGTCGTGGCAACATTTTAAAGAGCGGTCGTGTTGACTTATCACATAAGGCCAAAATATATAATTTGTCTTTAACACCAGAAGCTTCATGGGCAAGCAGTTTTGTCCTATATGTCTACTACGTGGATGAAAATGGAGGATATCATTATGCAGAGAAAAAATATCACATTAACGAACCGCTAAATCCGGTAAGTACCGAAACATGCAAGAAAACTTAGAAATTATTTTCATATGATTCTATTTTAAAGATCATTGTCACCGCACCCGAACATGCCAAGCCGGGGGACGAAGTGAAATTAACAATTCAAACTGCTCCGAATTCTTTTGTTGGTCTTATGGCTGTCGATCAGAGAGTGTTGCAGTTAGAAAGAAAACCCCACGATTTGAAACGTTTTAATATAGACGGACTCTTGGATTATCATGGAACCAATACACCGTATCAGGGTGGCTATACGAAATATCCTGGTACTACTTCAGGTTGTGTAACATTAACAAATGCTGATTATTTCTATAATTGGACCAGGCCCATTTCTAGGCCTTGTAAGTTTTTACGAAATACTTTAGAAGAGGAGCTGAGCTTATCACATCTATTTAAATTTCAGATTTTGGTTCTTATAACAGAAATAGCCCAAATAAAGCAGCAGCATCTATATCATTCAGCGCTCAAGATGTAACAGAATTTGTTGATGATGCCAATAATGAGGACTTTTTGAAAACATGGATTTTTGCTGACTTTGTCAAGTAAGTCGTATTTGATTTTAATTTAATTTTGAACATAATTTTTTAACTGTTTTTTTTTTCTTTTAAATAAAGCACCACAACAACTGAGTTCAGCCATTCAATAAAATTACCTGTAGCTAATACTACCTGGGTGCTGACAAGCTTCTCTTTAAATCCCTCTAAGGGTTTGGGTGTTGTCGAAAATAAAATTAAAAGCTCAAGTAACCAGCCATTGGCGTAGATATACTGGGCCAAAATGCTTTTAATTTATATTAATTATCAATTTTTGTTTTTTGTTTGTTTTATTTTAATAATATGAACCATGGCGTCGTGTCTAGCTATTGGTCGATATGACATGGAATTACCCATAAATAAAAAACATATATAATCAACATGTTTTTTACGTTTAATTTATTAGTTGTTCAATTCAAAACCTATTGTAGATGTTGTAGTTCGTATAAATGTTGTTAAAGTTTTCTTTTTACTTTTAACTGAAAATCGCCCATTTGAAAATAGAAAATATATTATAGCGACTTTTTGTGTGTAGTTGAAAAATATAACAAGCCTGTGAAATGCACATTTAACGCGAGGTCCAAGGCGAACTACTTGGCTGATCAATATTTCTTAATCGACTTTTATTTTTGCCCAATGAACAAAACAAGGGGTGTTTTATGTTTGTAGTATGTGTCTCTCTATCTGTGTATCTGTCTGCGCCATCGTAGAACCCAAACGGCTGGAACGACTTCGATTTGTTCATTTATTTTTATTTGAAAGGTGACTTGATGGATAGTGTTCATAGCTATGCTGCAAAAAAATCGATCGAGGCGTTTAGAAGTTATCACCTCTTTTCTAGCTTTATCCTCTTCAATCTGTGTGTCTGTGGCACCATAGCTCCAAAAGGGCTTGTTCGATTTAAATTTAATTTTTTCGTTTTAGTGGTGACATGATCTAAAATCTTTTAGCCTATGTTTGAGGAAAATCGGCCCAGCAGTTTTGAAGTTATCATCCCTTTTCATCGGTTTTTTTTACAATTGTTAACTTAATGTTATTTAAACTAGATACAAATAAAAATCGGATTTCAATTATTTTGTTGCGTACTTTTTATATTAATTTAGAGCTAATTACGTTCTACGCAAAAATATATAGAAGAAAGAAAGAAACATTAAGGTTTTCGGATCCAAATTGATTATTAGGCTAAGGTTCGTAACGATATGTTCAGAAAGAGTTGGGCATGATTAATATTCCAAGGAACAAGGGAAAAATTAACATCAACTTAATTTTTCAACGTACACAGCAGAACAGAGTAGCGCCACTTTTGGAAGCCGCTACACTTCCATCGTCAGTGCTCACGTGTATTTGCTTATCACCACTTGTCAGGTGGCTCTGTTGAATGTGATTTTAATTCTTATATATACAACTTTTTCGTGAAAATTTAATACGATAATTAAATCACTCGTTTTATTTTTCTTCATTCCTGTGTTTCTGATTTTTGTTCTACTCAAGACAAACTTTATTGGTTTGATTTTATACTTAAGTATACATGAACATGTAAACATGTGAAAAGCTCAAGCCAGTAGCCAGTTTATTAATATGATTATTTCGAACGTATATGCTTTGTGTATCTAAATTGATTATTAGGCTAAGGTTCATAACAATATATTCAGAAAGAATTGGGCATGATTAATATTCCAAGGAACAAGGGAAAAATTAACATCAACTTAATTTTTTAACGTACACAGCAGATTAGAGTAGCGCCACTTTTGGAAGCCGCTACACTTCCATCGTCAGTGCTCACGTGTATTTGCTTATCACCACTTGTCAGGTGGCTCTGTTGAATGTGATTTTAATTCTTATATATACAACTTTTTCGTGAAAATTTAATACGAGAATTAAATCACTCGTTTTATTTTTCTTCATTCCCGTGTTTCTGATTTTTGTTCTACTCAAGACAAACTTTATTGGTTTGATTTTATACTTAAGTATACATGAACATGTAAACATGTGAAAAGCTCAAGCCAGTAGCTAATTGTTTATTAATATGATTATTTCGAACGTATTTGCTTTGTGAATCTAAATTGATTATAATCAGCACCGATAATCGGCACTGACAATTGGCATCGATAATCGGCGCCGACAAACTTCAGCGATAATCGGAACCGATAATCGGCAACGATAATCAGCACCAAGAATTGGCAGCGACAATCGACAACGATAATTGGCACCGACAATTGGCAGCTATAATCGGCTCCGATAATCGACACCGATAATTTTTCAAGAATGATTTTTTTAAAAAAAAATTTTAATATTAGTATCTAATATTTTTTAGCGAACTCGGTACTAAATAAAAGGGAAGGCACTGTAATTTTATAAAAATATTTACTGCAGTTCTCCTGAACAAAAATATAAACAAATTTTCTTTTATAAAATATCCTTCCATATCCTGAAAAGTTTTCACTAAAAAATTTTTTTTAAATTATATGTTGTAGCCAAAGATGGCAACCGATACCGTAATTAATACCGCTTAAAATTGAATACCGTTATCACTACCGATACCGTAATTGTTTTCGATTGGAAAATACCGGTATTCAAATACCGTTTCGTTCAATAGAGGTATCATACCGCTATCATCGTTTCGGTATGAAAAATAATATAACACTGCAAGAATAAAATTAACTTTCAAATAAAAATTTTAGAGAAAATTGCCATAAGCTTTCCCTGTTCTTAAAAAGCTTAATGTGAGCTTAGCGGCTCAAGGTATAAAAACTTTATCATTATAAAATCGAAATACATATAAAATAAACGGAATCTAAAACACCAAAAATTAACTTTTTCGGAATGACAACTACGAAATTAAAACGGAATCTCTGACACGGCGGAGTGCTATATATAATTTTTAATTTTAATATTAAAGAAATTTTGAGTTTTTTGCAAATTTGCCCTAAAAAGCATAATCACTTATTTCTGTATAAAAAAAAATATTCAGGAATATTATCGACGGCCTAGGCCTATATTCAAAATCCTTTATATTCGATTTTGAGGAAAATCAATTTTGATGGCAAAGTATTGCGTAAAATAAGCCGCACGGGGTCACGTAGTGGAAATTCAGTCCAATGCTGAGTTCGATTGTACTTAAAGTGGGTGGGTGATTAATGCAAAGAAGGGTGAATTTGATGAGATAATTAATTTTTTAGATTGAATCTACCCGAATTAGTTTAAAAATAAAATTTAAAGCGTTTTTAACGATATATTTAGAATGTAATAAAATAACAAAATTGCAGATGTGTATACTGTTAAAGGAGATACCAACTCAAATCGACAAAAATTAATGAATTTGTGGGACTACCCATCTCGGGCAATAATAAAATTTCGAACGGCTGTTTCTTTTTGCAGTAACATGAAGTGCACTAAATTTTGTTTCGCTAGCTGATTTGATTGTGGAGAAATTATATCATTATTTTTAAATTTAAACAAAAAGTTGAGTTAATTTACATATCGCTATTAACTCAAAATAAAAAATTTTCAGTAGCGACAAAAAACTATTTATATTATTATTTAAAACAAATTTCGATAAAATAAATATTTATGCCATTTTGAGAAAATATGGTAATTATTAAATTATACTAGTTTTCTTTCTTTTTTAATCGGCTGCAGAGAAAATATGCAGTTTTGATTTAAAAACTTAAAACTAAACAACACATTCGGTAAACTTTTTTTCACAACTTTTGAAATAAACATTATTTTTAATGATGAAAGAAAATATCTGACCAAATTTCATCAAAGTCGAAAGGAGTCTTGTCTAACTGTGGTCGATTTGACATAGACTTGCCCATATGTGACTAAACATCATAGAAAAATTCTGATTATACCAAAAGACGCGCCTCAAAATTCTGTATTTATAAATAGCGCTATTTTTGAAATTTTCTTAACTCGCATTAAGTGCTTTTGTCAAAAGTCCACAGAATTTATTTTACGAAAAAGATCACAACTCATTTTTTTTTTTTGTGGTGAAGTACTGGGGTATTCAGTTTAATCGACTTTTCAATTGTTGGATTAATCAATTAATCAAAATTGAGGTTTTAAACTACTCGAACAATCGAGTAAAATTTTTATTTCGTTTGAGTTATTCGAGTAAGCTTTACTGCTAAAAATTATTCGAGTTAATCGGAAAATTTTTAAATTACTCGGTTTTTTTTTTTGTTTTTGTAAATTTTGTGGACAAAAATAAAACAAAACAAGTTTTATCGCTCTTTTATATATTTTGATAAGAAAAACAATATTTCTACATAAATTAGAACATAAGCTGATTATTTAAAATTACTTTTTTTCTATTCAATTATTTCGAGAAATTTTTGCGCCAGGAAATATTTAACAATATCAGACCTGTTCTGTATTCAATGCCTAAATAAAGGCCTAAATTAACACATTATAATTTAATTTTATTTCAGTTTAAGAAAAAAAGGTGGTGGTGGTTTGTGCTTCAGAAAAATTACAGTTCGATAGTTAAAATTTAAATACAGCTAATACAGCTAAATTTATAAGCGAAAGTTTTTGATATTAATTGAGTTTGTTTAGTAAGAGATTTGACATAACATTTTGGTTTTAAGGAAAACTAAAATTCCATTTCAGTTACAATTTCAATTTTATTATAAAAAGATAAAGAAAAATTCAGATAATTAATCCATATAAAATAAATTATATGAGTAGTCCATTTGCAAACACCGCTATGTCAATATATCGAAATTTGTAGAAAATCTATTAAAATTTCAATCAACAAATAAAATAGAAGCTTTTATTGAATTTTTTTATATACATATTTTTTTTAACTTAACGGTGGGCTACTCATATACTCTATATGGTTTCAGATTTAACCAATTTTTGATAAGCATTCCCAATATTTGTATCTTGATCCAAATATTTTACATATAAAAAGTAGTTAGGTACGAGGTCCCTATCGTTGGTCAAAGCTGGTAGTGAAACTTGCTTAAAGTTGACAATACCAGCCTCATTCATATGTCCTTCAAAGGTGAGATATCCCGATGTCACAAGTTCCATGGCACTTTTTGAGTCTAAAGGTGAATCAAACGTTCCAGAAATGTTGGGAACGAATATTAACTCAACTGTTGATTTTGTATCGTTGGGACTGGAACCATCAATGTTGGTGATTTTAAGAAGTACATCTTCTTCTTTATTCGGTTCAAAAGTTTCACAGTTTTCATAAGATTCACACGATATCGCATAACGATAAGGGTGTATAAAGATTCCAGCAGTGGTATGCATTTTGAGATCAGGGAATCTACTATCAACTACCTTGACCGTAATATCCACTTCAGTATCATATGGTTTCTTTGACATATAATCAGAGTAATCTTTTACATCCAAATGGAAGCTGCTTTTACCGTTAACCATACTGAAAGTTTCATTAAGATGAACTGTAGTTCCATAATCATAGAAATATAAATCAACATAAGCAATGCCATTCACAGGTGTTCCGGATATGTCACTAAAATTTGAATTTAATAAGCTTAAAATATGTTATGAAGATATTTTAGAAAATACTTACTGAGATGTTACAACCACGTTGACAACATCCATCATCCACACATATTCTGGAACTTCCATTTTCAGCAAACCTATGATATTTACGTAAACCTCTTGGATAGATCCATCCTCACTTGTAGCTTTCAATACCCACAAACTTGTAGTTTCGGATTCAGAAATATCCATTTCGCCCTTATATTCGGAATCGGATACGTTAACTTGCAGTTTGACCTCAAGGAATTCATTTGTGTTAAAAATTGTGATGTCTTGTATCCGGACTTTGTCCATACTCAACACTTTAAACTTGATCGTATCCCCGGCATTATACACACACTTATCGGTTTGTATTTTCACACGATTATCCTCAATACTTATATCTTCATAGTCGCAACCATCTTCTTCCCAGCTGGGCGAATCCAATTCTGCAGTTTCTCTGAAATTAACAGAAACAATTTCAAGACTAAATAAAAAACATAGAAGTAGAAAAGATGTAAATCGTAAAAAGAAAAATTAGGAAAACCGATAATTGGTGGCCAAATAAGCTTCGATCAATCAAAAGATGAATTGAAATTAAATGTGTTGTAATGTGAGTAGAAAATACTCAACTCACTCAACTGAATTGAATTAAAGATTGATGTTTAGACTAGGGATGTTTAGACTAGGGATATTTTTTCAGAGTTTTTTTTTTTAACAAACAATTTAATTTTACCATGAATTAAATTCAATTCATTATTTTTTAAAGCTTATTAATAACAATTTTAAATATTAATAATATTTTACGCTGTTATTTAGTAAAAAAAAAATTTTTGTTTGATAATTCTAATATGAACTAAAATTCAATTCGTTGTTTTTAAAATGTTCTTCCCAGCAAAAAAATACTCGAAAGAAGTCATGAAAATGTAGAATTTAAGATCCGAAAGTATTGTAAATTTGGATAATTTCCAATTAGTTTTACATATGCTTGTCATTGAAAAAGTTCTCTTTTTCGATTACCAATCAAATAATTGGAAGCGATGTTAAGTAAAATTTCTTTTTCCGCATTCTATAATGATTTTTCCTCAAGAAAAAAGGATGAAAACTTACCCATTTTTGCAACTTGTGTTTTTTATGCGAATTTAAACGCAAAACAGTGTTTTCATGTAAATTTAAGTGAATAAATATAAACTTCTAGGAGAATTTTAACAATTAAGCTATTAGGTTACTTAGAAGATTATTAGTTGATACATCTGTAATTTTCTTGAATAAGCGCGGATGTCAATATTTGCCGATTTTGTGTTATTGATGCCAAATTACATTATTTTATATGCTCTTTTATATGAACTAAAAATTTCGCTAATAACATGGACTCATTCCGAAATTTTTTTTTTATTTTTAAACAACGTAACTTCTTAATTCTTTCAAATATTTTTCAGCTCTAATGCACGAATGCGTGCTGGTAGTTTATTGCCGTTGAAAAAACACATAGCCACATGCGTTGTTAATTTTGAACACTTTTCCGAAATATTTTTTGGTTATTTTTCAGTTAATAAAAACTTTATGCGCAAATTTTCTTTTGTGCTTGAATTAGTTCAATATAAAAAAACTGTTATCGACATACAAATATTTTCTGCACACACTTTTACTCGTAGTGTCCTTGGCAAATTTTTTTTTATTATTCTCTAGGATCTAACCCTTATGGAATTGTTGCCTGAAATTTTTACACAAACTTCTTACCACGTTTGTTTACATTACTGTAAAAAAAATGTGATAAAAATCACACAGAGTCCGTAGTATTAATAATAAAGTATTTCGGCTCTCCTGAAAAATTTGTTTTTATACATACGCGCTTATTCAAGAATACCATAGAAATATGCTTTAAAAAAACGATTTGTTTAAAAAGCATAGCTAGTATTCTTAAAAATTATAAAGGAATTATAAATTTTTTTATGAATTAAATAAAATTTTTACTTGTGTTTGTACTAATAATCTGCATATTTTTAATATAGATTATTTTGAAGCAATGAAAATGAAGTTCCTTAAAAACTACTACCAATTTTTTATGCTGGGCTAATATCAATTTTAAATAATAATAATCTCTTACACTGTAATATTGTATAATAACGAAATTGCCCTAATTGAGATTTGTTGATTTAAACTTAAATTCAATTTCAAAATGCGTATCGGTATAGGAATCGGTATCGCCGATATTTCTTTTTGAGTATCGGTATCGGATCGGCAAAAAGGCGTATCGTTACATCCATAGTTTAGACACCCCAAACGCTGCAAAGCATAGTAACTGTCGTAAAATAACATATTGTTTCATCTCTAGCAGTTGCTAGAAAAAAATGTATTTTCCTTTAAAATCTTTGCTAAGTATTAACATGTTTCTAAATAAAATTCTCTCTTCACAAAACACTTACTTAATTTAAGGATATAAAAGATTAATTTAAGGAAGTTTGAGCCTTATAAAATTCTGTTAGATTTGAATAGTTTTAATACAATATTTCTGACTAGATGTTTGTTTTGACGTACTCGTACACAGCAGTTACAAATTCAACACATTTATTTTCCTTTAGTTATTAAAAGGACTCTCTACTTACCCTTCATTAGCTTTGACATTTAAAAGGATGTGCACCAGAAAAATAGTGAGACAAAATATCAAACGCATGTTTCAACCGTTTAATAACTTTTTACTAGTTTAATTATTACACACAACTTAAAACTTGTTTAACTAAAGTTTAAACGATCTTTACGTCTAAGTAGTCAATACTTAACTGAGTTTTGCAGAAAATAAAAGGCTTTATATACACTTATTTTGGTTGGAGATAAATATCTTTTATATGTTTTTTTATAAAGGTTAGGTAAAGTATTTTAAGATAATTTGGCTTATAAAACATACAATTAACGCACACCAAAACATATGAATCATAATTTATAATAATAAAAACTTCTTAATAATATTTTTGTGTCATTGTTTTTGTTAGAACTTTGAAAAAACATCTAAAATTATAAAATCACGATAAGAGTTTTTTAAAACTATTTTTCACTTTTATTTTTATTTAATTTTTATTACTCTACTATAGTCAAAGCATAAGTTTGTATTAGCGGAGTTCAGTATTTGTTGCAAATGGTCTTGCGAAAATGCAAATGAACGTGAAATTAAATAGCCTTCTATTCCTAATTATACTGAAGCGCAAAAAAAAAGGACTCGATTAGTGAAGTCTTTCGGTCGTTATCCTGACCACATACAGGATACAGACAAACGGACGTCCAAGACAGAACTTTTTTAAACAGTTTTTCAATTAGTTTATATAATAAAAATTACATTAAAAATGTCATGAGTGTTAAAAATTGTATTTTTTTCTTAATATGTGTGTGTATAAATTTTTTACAAGTGCAATATATGATAATAATAGAGCCATTTTAAGTTTGAAAAATCAGTAGTTTCGCGTGAAGTGAGAGTAGTACCCACCTCAACGCTTCGCTTATGAGGCGTGCAATATGACCCAAGCTCAAATGAAATGAACTTTTTTTATCGTATAGTTTTCTTTTTCTTTTATATTGACTTTGTACTATTGATTTTAAATGGTGACATGGCTAAAGCAGTAAAAGTGTTGGCTTACAAACATTGAGATCAAAGGTTCAATACTAACATTTACAAATTTATTAATAGGAAGTGAATTTAAAGTAATTATTTTTTAAGTGTTAAAAATATTAAATTAAGTCTCTGATAGGATTAAATATATATAAAAACCCATCTGGTGGCGCTTGATTATGCACAAATGTGAACGATAAAGTTTTATTTTAATCATGAAATTTTTATAATTAATTAAGCAATTTTCATACCATGAAAGAAACGTTACGTTGGTTGAAAAGCAATGAAAAAATTATTTCTGTAACGTAAAAACTCAAAATATATATATGAAGGTTTTCCTTTCAGTGTATAAAGGTTTTTATTATTTGATTTATAACATGCATAATTGTAGTTTTAAATAATAAAATAAAAATACTTATTTTTGTTTTTAGCTGTCTTCATTAAATTTTCATTATTCTACTGGCATGTGCGTTTTCTGTTTGCTTAGTTTTACGTAAATGAAACGCTTATCTCCTCGAACTAGATAAAACTAAATTTTGTGATCTTCTAGTTTTTGGGAATAACAAGAAAAATACGTTCAAATATGTATTACGAGTATATATGATTCTTATATATAAGTCTTATGTAAAGAAATGTAAGCTCAAAAAGAATAGTCTACGCACTAGTTTTAAAGGTTGATTTAGCCGACAGTAACTGTAGAAAACGTAAATGTGGCCGAATGTGCCGATCGTTTCTGTCTCATAGCTTTTCAGTGTGACAGAAACGATCAACACATTCCACTACGTCTACGTTTTCTACATATACGGTCGGCTAAGTCAGCCTTAAGCCTTTCATGACTACAGCGATCATTGAAATACATAAAATCAAAAATTTGCCAATTTAATGATTAACAACACTACATGTTAATTTTTTTACTTCTACTTGTTTGTATTTTAATTATAGTTTTCATTATCCTTTATTTATTTTTGTCTAATGTTAGTCTTGATCTCATGCCCCTCAAGTCATCCCAAGTTTTGTAAGACAAATGAACTAAGAAAAAAGGGTGAAATATACCTCACCCGTTCCGGTTTTGATATAACTAAAATACAGATATAAAATGGTAGGTATTTAGGTCGCCTAGTTAAGGAGATATAACGTCATCAAGATCTAAAAAATATATCTAAAAAGTTGATATTACTTACATAATTACGGTAATAACACCCTCTTCACAAAAGCGTGATAAAAATTTTTCATGGCCCACAATAAAAATTAACTGCTTGGCCTACTATGTCGACACGATTCTTTCTTTCTTACAACTACATTTAAAACAAAAACAAAATTTTTGAATCTGTTTTTATTTTAAATGTAATTGCGCGAAAGAAAGAATCGTGTCGACATAGTGGGCCTGGCAGTAAAATTGTATACATATATCCGAAAATTAAAATCGGTATATCTTAAAAAAAAAGCAGCCATTCTAAAATTCACAAAAATATATCGACCGTTTATATTCAAAAGCCTTTATATTAAAAATCACAACTTTTCAGGAGGCCCTAAGAACTACCACTGACAGTGGCCACAACACTGTGGCGAAAATCCTACTAGTTTTTAGTAAGCTCATTTTACAGACTGTCGCAATCTTGTGGCGAGCCGCACCTATTAACTTTTTCTAAATGATTGTGTAGGTATGGTAGTGTAGGTAAAGCACTCTGACGAGTAGACTTAGTAGTCACGAAACAGCTGTCAGTTCAACCCTCCGTACATCCAAATTTTTCTTTGAATGTTCAATATTTACATGCTTTAGAATTTCTTTCTTCAATAAATAATAGTTTGATCGAAAGATTAAATTAAAAATGAACTTAAGCCAAACTAATTAAATAACTTTGGAAAATAATTTAGTTTAAATGTTTAGGATTTAAGCGATTATTGTCTTTAGTTAGGACAAAATGTATCTAGTTTCTCAGTCATTTTTCTGGATTTCTCTAAGCATATAAAAACTACCGTTATGCCATTAGAGTCCTGTTTTAATATTTGCAACTTCTTAAAACTTCTAATTATTTTAGTTAATTCTGTTAAAAGATTTCTTGTATTACTATCGATAGTTTATTCTGTTGTCAAGTCATCATCTGACTAATGCTGGCAGAGCTCAGCACCGAACCTTCTGAATTCCTTAGTTTCCGTTTTTGTACTGTATTTTAAAACACTGTTGCTAGAAGGCAATATTCCTGAGTGGAGGTATAAAATAACTGAACTCGTCTCTCATATAATCTAATCCTTAGACTTTTAATTAAATCGTTGGCAACATTATTATTGGATTTTATTAAACTATTAAATAAAAGCTCAATTATAGTATCAGAATTTTTACTAAGCTCTTTTATGGCCACGTAGGAAAAGGTTTTAGAGTTTTACTTAAGTTAAGATCACTTAAAAAGGACTTCTTTTTGTTTATAAAAATATAATTTCTAAGCACTTAACTTTTGTATACAAATAATTAAATACCCAAAAAATATGTTATAATACTACAAAAAATTAACAATTTTGCTAGGTCGGTTAATCGACTGAAATTAACCGGTTTAACCGTTAACCGAAAATACCCAATTTTAAAGTAACCGATCAGTTAATCGGGTAGTAATTAACCGGTTAACCGATTAACGGCTAACCGAATGAATACCATAACAGATACCCATATACATATAGGCATTTCCAGGGAAAATCAACTTTTGTCATGTTCGCGACTAAGCACTTAAGCTTGTTTTTTTTTTAAGAAAACCTGTAGCAGCTTCCGAAAGTGGCGCTACTCTGTTCTGCTGTGTACGTTGAAAAATTAAGTTGATGTTAATTTTTCCCTTGTTCCTTGGAATATTAATCATGCCCAATTCTTTCTGAATATATTGTTATGAACCTTAGCCTAATAATCAATTTAGATTCACAAAGCAAATACGTTCGAAATAATCATATTAATAAGCAATTAGCTACTGGCTTGAGCTTTTCACATGTTTACATGTTCATGTATACTTAAGTATAAAATCAAACCAATAAAGTTTGTCTTGAGTAGAACAAAAATCAGAAACACGGGAATGAAGAAAAATAAAACGAGTGATTTAATTCTCGTATTAAATTTTCACGAAAAAGTTGTATATATAAGAATTAAAATCACATTCAACAGAGCCACCTGACAAGTGGTGATAAGCAAATACACGTGAGCACTGACGATGGAAGTGTAGCGGCTTCCGAAAGTGGCACTACTCTGTTCTGCTGTGTACGTTAAAAAATTAAGTTGATGTTAATTTTTCCCTTGTTCCTTGGAATATTAATCATGCCCAATTCTTTCTGAATATAATGTTATGAACCTTAGCCTAATAACACTAGGTCACAAATAACAAACTTTTGTCTGTTATTTGTTTCTAGCATACTTTTTCTCATGGATTTGGACCTACTGAACACGAAAATGAATTTTAAAAATTTTTCTGTCGATTGGTTTGCGAGATACAAATTTTTTAATTTTTTTTTTTTAATTTTTGGAGGTACACTTACTATTTTGAGCATATCTTTAGTCTTCTTTGACCTATTTTATCCTACTACTACTCAAATTAAAGACAATTGAGCCGTCTACAACTTATTCTCAGAAAATTTTCAAATCGGGTTAGTAGTTTTGATGTTGGCGGCTTAAAAAGGTTAAAAAACTGGGTTTTTTTACTAAAAATGTGGCTGAAAAATTCATATAAAAATTCATATAAAATATAAAACGCGATGTTAACAGCGATTTTAATTTTTTTACGTATAGCTGACACTTTTCCAAAGAAAATAAGCCCTTACTTAACAAAATCTGATGAGAAATGGCCGACTTATTATTTTTTTGGTAAACGACCGAAATTCCGCTATTTCACGATTTTTTGATTTTCATTATTTGCACAGCTTACATACCCAACGCAAACGAATAAATACATTTGAACTTAATTTAAAATAAACAAATTAGTCTTCGTATATTATTTTTTAATTTATTTACAGCACTACATGCTCATACATATTTAAACATAAGGAGACACGGTTATCAGTTGCATTTCAAAACTGTCTGTGAGAGTGTAAAGAAGTTAATATTTAGAAAAAAGAATTGAAGGCTATGGAACGACGCTATCAGGGCATCTATGACACGGCTATGATGGGTGACTATATTTGGACCCTAATACGTGAGACCGATTGCAGCGAATACAAAAAACAAAGAAGAAGTCAGCAGTTTTTCCACATGGCATAAAATGTACACTTATATCTTTGTTTTTACTCATTTTTTTTGTGCGTTGATTTGCTTAATTTAATTAGTTAGTTTAATTTCGTTAGTTTAGCTAATTGTGCGATACATTGAGCATGTAGTGCTGTAAATAAATTAAAAAATAATATACGAAGACTAATTTGTTTATTTTAAATTAAGTTCAAATGTATTTATTCGTTTGCGTTGGGTAGGTAAGCTGTGCAAATAATGAAAATCAAAAAATCGTGAAATAGCGGAATTTCGGTCGTTTACCAAAAAAATAATAAGTCGGCCATTTCTCATCAGATTTTGTTAAGTAAGGGCTTATTTTCTTTGGAAAAGTGTCAGCTATACGTAAAAAAATTAAAATCGCTGTTAACATCGCGTTTTATATTTTATATGAATTTTTATATGAATTTTTCAGCCACATTTTTAGTAAAAAAACCCAGTTTTTTAACCTTTTTAAGCCGCCAACATCAAAACTACTAACCCGATTTGAAAATTTTCTGAGAATAAGTTGTAGACGGCTCAATTGTCTTTAAATTTGAGTAGTAGTAGGATAAAATAGGTCAAAGAAGACTAAAGATATGCTCAAAATAGTAAGTGTACCTCCAAAAATTAAAAAAAAAAAATTAAAAAATTTGTATCTCGCAAACCAATCGACAGAAAAATTTTTAAAATTCATTTTCGTGTTCAGTAGGTCCAAATCCATGAGAAAAAGTATGCTAGAAACAAATAACAGACAAAAGTTTGTTATTTGTGACCTAGTGTAATCAGCACCGATAATCGGCACTGACAATTGGCATCGATAATCGGCGCCGACAAACTTCAGCGATAATCGGAACCGATAATCGGCAACGATAATCAGCACCAAGAATTGGCAGCGACAATCGACAACGATAATTGGCACCGACAATTGGCAGCTATAATCGGCTCCGATAATCGACACCGATAATTTTTCAAGAATGATTTTTTTAAAAAAAAATTTTAATATTAGTATCTAATATTTTTTAGCGAACTCGGTACTAAATAAAAGGGAAGGCACTGTAATTTTATAAAAATATTTACTGCAGTTCTCCTGAACAAAAATATAAACAAATTTTCTTTTATAAAATATCCTTCCATATCCTGAAAAGTTTTCACTAAAAAATTTTTTTTAAATTATATGTTGTAGCCAAAGATGGCAACCGATACCGTAATTAATACCGCTTAAAATTGAATACCGTTATCACTACCGATACCGTAATTGTTTTCGATTGGAAAATACCGGTATTCAAATACCGTTTCGTTCAATAGAGGTATCATACCGCTATCATCGTTTCGGTATGAAAAATAATATAACACTGCA
>OY101449.1:8894469-9111953 GCA_956483635.1 Panzeria rudis
AGAAAATAATAGCTTTTTTTAACATTTGCAACGGCACTTTAGGCACGATTGTTTTTTTTTTTTTTTTTTTCAAAAAAATAGTTAAGTAAATAATTAAATGTCTGGACTGTTTTCGCTGAAGGTTATATGAAAATATCTCATTTAGAATTCCAACAGAATCAATATTAGCAAAAATGTATGTAACGTCCGTAATCAGTAGTTGTGCATATAGATTTGTTAGATATAGATTTATAAACTTTTAAAAAACTTGAAATTTTTTCGGAACTACTCGGATTTATTTCAATTTCTTTAACAAACTGATATGATTTCTGATAGAATAAACATACATTTGATACATTCTCGAATATGTGTAAGTTTTTTAATATTCGAATTCTACTAATTGCCACGGAGTTGCTTCGACTTTTTGGGATTTTTGATTTCTTTTGTGAAGTTAGGGCTTCTGGTGTTAATTTACTGTGATATCGGGTAATTTTAATTTTTTTCGGAGTTGGTTCGATATTTTCTTTTTGGTTGTTTCGACTTCTGTTGTGAAATTATGGATATTTGATGTACTTAATCAAAGATTTTTGATGCATTTTCGAATGAGTGCTTATTATTTCTTATATTAAGGATCGAAGAAATTGAATTCTTTAGCGGAATTATGTATCTCTGGCAGACTTAATGTAGTTTTAATGCACTTGATTTTTTTTTATTTATATTAAATGTTTGAAACGTTTTCGATTTTTACGAAGTAAATTAAATTTTTTGAGAACTTTTGATTTCTTTAGTGACTTTATGAGTGAGTAACTGATTGTTTTAACGTGCTACTGATACATTTCCGAATTTGTATTATGCACACAATGTGTGAGAATAAAATTTTCGGAATTATTTCGATTTTTTTTCTATAGTGATATAATGGGTATTATGCCACTTTTGTTGAATTTCGAATGTGTGCTAAACATGAATTTGTCCCCATATATCCGATTTTGCAAAAGTTTTCGATGCCGTTAATGAATTCATGGATTCATGCATTTAGTGTTCCGAAAATGTGTTATACAATTTTTGAGAATTATAGAAATTTCCGAAGTAACTTTATTTTGTAAAGGTTATTAATAGTTTTAGTGAAACAAAGAGTATCTTGTAGCCTTATAGCAGCTTTTGTTTTCGAAAAAATATAGATTTTTTTGAAGTAAACACCATTTTGACACTTTTGATGAGTTGTCGAATGTGAATGTGTTACATGTCCAATTAACGGAAAACTTTTTGATTATTTCTAAGTAATCTCATTTTTTGACATGGTTTAATTAAGGGTTTCCTTAGTGAGATTATTGGTTTCTTGGTGGTTTCACAGCACCTCCAATGTATTTCCTAATGACATCATATAGCTAATTGTGAATTGATTTCTTGATATTTGCATATAAAACTTTGTAATCGTATTAGTAGTTTAAAATGTTGTTAGATCAATTCCCATTACTATGTTGAATTAAGGAGTTATAATATGTAGTTATACTGTATTGAATTGCTGCAAATTATTCGATTTAAATAAAAACTCGGTTTTCTCAAAAATTATATTTTTAACAAAAAGTACTTTTTTATTAGAGATTTCAAAATGTTTTCTCCAACATTTTGAAATAATTTAGCAAATTTTAAATTTTGAAATAACGTTCTTTAATAACATAAATTCCCAACTTAACGAAGGCATCAAAATTCCCACTAAATAACAAAAAAGTTTTTGTCGAATAAAAAGCTCTGATCTCTCAATAATATATTTAAGTATCTAACCCGTTCTCTTTCTCTCACTTTCGCCCTTTCGCTCTTCTCAGACTTGTTTAACGTTTTTCACCTTATCTTTCTGCTTAATTGTATTAATTTATTAGTAAATGTATGTGTTAACAAAGCTTTTTGTGTCCTTTCTAATACATATGCTTGCTGTTTTTTATTTATATATGTATTTAGCAGTATTTCGTATGTCTGTATTAGATGGTGTTATCACAGATGCATCTACCAACAAACACATAAAATTAAAGCAAAAAAGCTTTACTTTTTATAGCGAAAAACAAAAAGGAAGCAAATACAAATACAATAAAGTGTAAAAATATAAATATTGTAACCAATCAACAGTGACACTTGGGCTTTTATTGTTTGTTTTACTTTTTTTGTTTTTTATTAGCACTTCCTTTGCAAAGACAAGACAACAAAAAAAATATATTTTAAAAAAGCTTTTTGTCAAGCAATAACTTGTTTAAAAAATATTCTTATAGACATACATACTTATATAATAAATGTGGGCTAAACAAACCCACATCTCATTGCCAAGGAAGGCGCATGTATGACATTTTGTTTTTCTACAAAAGAATTCACAAAATAACACCCTAATTAATTTTAAATTGAGTAGGTTGTATTTGAGTTAAATATATATTATGGATGGGTGTATAATTGCTGTTGCTGCCTTTTTTTCTCTCTTTAAGTAAGTTTTATATAAAAGAATTAGTTTCCAGTTAATAACACCTGTTGTGCGTTTAAAAACCTAAAGGCCAAATAGTAAGTGCAGTAGTTATACACATACAAAGAAGATATTTTTTCACATGAAGGCCATCCCTGAAACTTCCCGCTACTATCATTTACAAACTTTTGCACACACAGAAAAATGTCCATGTAAAATCATCGAAAACCAGGTTAATTTCACATTTTTCGGTAGTGATTTTGCTTCATAGGTGTTTTATGTTAAATCAACATGATTTACAATAATCTTGAAAGAAAATTTTTCCTTTTGAATTAACTATATTTCATGTTGATTTAATATTCCAGTACAGTTAAATCAAAATGAAGTTGATACTGAAATAATACGAAAAATCATATTGAATCAAAGTAATTTCGAGTTGAAACAACGTGAATTTGATATTGGAACAACACGAAGAATCATGTTGAATCAAAGTTATTTGAAGTTGAAATAACGTGAATTTGATATTGAAACAACACGAAGAATCATGTTGAATTAAAGTTAAATCAAGCTAAAACAACATGAATTTAATGTAGCTATTTTATTAATTATTTTACTTATGTGATAGTCATCAGATATCTTTGCCTTGTAGCTGACTGCCCCAGCCAAGATTTCAACTCGTGCCACCTGCATGATAGTCCACGCGCTAACCACTGCAGCCACAACAGCTTCAAACTTTTGTTTACTTTACACTAAATAAATACCATCGTATGTAAAATGCATTTCATTGTAATTCAACATGATTTAAATTATTATTTAACATAAAACTTATTTGAAATTAAAGTTATAGTCATGTCGATTGAAAATGAAACTTAACGTTTATAACAAAATTGTTTTAACAGTGATTTAAGGTTAGATTAATAATTTTCCGTTTAAAATTAATATGAAACAATGGCAATTATTAACCAGCAGCAGTAAATTTTCGCTGGTAATTGGTTTTTTGTCGTCTACATAGGCGACACATGTAAGAATAAACAACAACAAGTCACACAACTAAGCAGAACAGTGAATTGTAGCAATGAACAAAGCAAATAAACACTAACACACTCAAACGACAAATTATTTCTTGTAAATTTAATATGATTTCCAATCAAAATTGCGGCATGTGGATTTTACATTCCTCTTTTTTCTGAGTGCATAATTTATGTCACTTATGTGCATTGAATTCTTAAGCGGCCCATCCATTATACAATATTATTGAATATGTTATTGTACATATTATTGTCGTTTTGACCTATACTATGCAATAAAGCATTTTCGGACAGAGTATTGCCCAATTTTCCTGGCAGTGAAAAAGTAAACATAACACTGAACAATGCTGCCCCCACATTCTATCCACAATGTTCTTAATTGAACAATAAAAATCAAAAGTCTTTTGATTTTTGCCAATATATTGTGCCACCTTTGAATATGACATACACATTGGTGATATTATTGTACAATATGAAAAATTGCATAATTATATTGCAAGCTTTAACTTTCAACTTTCATAAATATTTACTATTTGTTGTTGTAGCGGCCACGAAAAAGTAACCTGTGACAGAAACGAGCAACGAACCATGTTGAAATCCTTATGTAATATAATACAGACACTTGATATAGTCGTATAGACACTTGACATTTTCTATACCAATATATAGTGAAATGCAAAAAACTAAAAATTAAAGGTTATTCTATCAGGCAATTTAATTTTGAAATTAAGCTGAATCTTATATATGAGCCGTAACTATGGCGATGCAAATGGGGTAAAGAAACTTGGCAAAAATCATCTAAACATTCATTTTAGACCAATTTTTCCACCCAAATTTCTTCCCTGACCATAAAAATATTTCATGCAGCGAATTTCATGAAATATTTCATCGTATAAACTTAGAATTTTTTAAGAAAAAACTTTTTTGTCATGAGGATTTTCTTGGGGTTTTTCCTTTTAACAGGGGATTTTTCGGTGAAATTTTTTTTCAATTTCGGGGAGCACGATAAAAATGACCAGGCTGCTCTGCTCTGCCCTAAAGCATTGTGACGTATACTTAATATATTACCAATTCATGTATTGATAAAATATTACGTACTTGCCATACTGCTTCAAGCATGATTAACAGCCATGCCTAAATGAGAGCGGTAAGCGTCGCGTTAGCAAAGGGTACGTATTTACGGTACATTCAGAGTAATTTTTATCGTAGATTGGATTGTAAACACGTATCCTGTTGCTAACACGACGCTTTTCGCTCTCATTTAGGTATGGCTGTAAGATAATTTTATCGTGAGCGAGCATGATAAGTTCAAGTAATAGGTCATACTTTACTTGAAAACATGTAAAGCTTGCTAAGAATGAAGTTACTCCAAAGAAATCGAAAATTTTTTTAAAGTTTTATAATAAAACTGAAGATTGCGATGCACACTAACGTTCATTCTTAGCTTCTGAACAAAGTTTTCGAACGCATATAAATTTTATTGATATTGAATTATATGTAAATAGAATAACTTCCCTAATTTCAATAATTTTTTTAATTAAAATAATAAATTTTAATTGCAAATTCGTAGAATATATTCAACTAAAATTCTTGATTTAATGCCAAAAATTTTTCGGTTTGTTAAAACTCATTGATTTTTTAATTGAATTAACGGATCATCTGACGTAATCGAATCTTGTTTTAACGTTTTTCTATGTATTGTCTTAGAGCTTGGGAAGCTTGTAAAAGAAGTGTCTACGTTATCCTCATATTAAATCCAATTATTTAAAATATTTTGTAAATCTATTAGAGCTTGTTATAAAAGCTTTTAGCACTTAAAGCTTTTAGTAGTTAAAAGTTTTTGAAGCGATAAGCTCAATTTAACAAATTTTAAAGTTGTTACTATAAAAGTTATTTCCCACAAGCTTATACATATATATAAAACTTTTGAAGCAAAAAGCTTAACAATTATATTAACTACAATTATCGAATATTAAACCCAAAAGATGAAAAAGTAATAATAAATAAGAGTTGAAAGCATAAATAGAAGAACAATATAAAACTTTTACATTGGCAAACAGCTGTGGATATTATTTTTGACATTTAAATTGGCAGAGAGAAAATGAGTACAAAAAAGATTGACTGCATAGACGAGTATAAATACAAACAACCGCCATAGTTAAGACAGGAGTCATGGAAGAAACACTATACGTCATTGACTCGAACACATGAACACAAAGAAACGGAAAATATGGTAAATCTAATAAATGCCAAAGGAAAAGTAAAAGCATAAAGAAAATGTTTTAAATGAAAAGTAGACATGCAAATAAATTTACTTGCACAAGTAAACAAAGAAAAAGCCAACAGAAAATTAATGATTTATACAACCAAATGTGGTGATAGAATTACAGAAAAGTGGCAAACAAATTAACAGTAATAAAATACAGTTTTAACAAAATAAAGAAATCTTTAAAATAAATTTGTATGACCAGGTGAAAAAAGTGAAAGTTTAATACAAAATACAGAAAACGAAAAGAAAAATTTTAAGTTTCAATTTGCCGTGATAGAGGAAAATCCTTGACCTATTGTGGGGTGTTTTTTAGTTGTTGTTTCTGTATTCCTTTTGTAAATTTGATTTTTGTTGTAATTTTTTGTTATACTCCTTTCTTTGTCAATTGAAGTTTAATTGTTTTCTTTTCACACAAATAGTAAATTTTGTTTTATATCAAGGTTATACTGCCAAATAAATAGACATATACAAAATAAAAAAAACAATTGTGGACTTTTATAAACTTGTTTTATGGTTCAAAGGATTTTGCAAATGTGCATTTTAAAGTGTATAAATAAGTTCATAGACAAGTTCATTAAGGACACCAACGCTAGAGAATATGCTTTCATATTTTCTTTCAAGTACATTATTTCAATGTGATTTATAAAAAAAAAGTTGCAATAAAACTTTAGGATTATGGGTTCCTGTCTGGGTAGAAGTTCTTCAAATAATCTCAACTCGAGTGCTAATACATCGAGTTTAGTGTCATCATGTTTAGGGTAAGTGGAATTGGTCTTATATTTATTTCTAAAATGATTTTATTTATTAAAAAAAAACTAACACAAAATAATTACCAGTGAAAAAGGAATATTCCAATTCATAACATTCGTTATTCCTTGTCGGTATTCGTTGTCCAACACTCTGTAACTTTTTAGCCGGTTGAAATATTTTAGTAATTTTTTTTAAGTGACAGATAACTACTTGAACTTTTAGCAGATTTTGTTATCATTAAAAAGGTTAAGCAGTTATTGAGAAATTCAAGCCCAAACTTGAACTTTTGAATTTTTTTTAGCATTTTACATAAGAAAAGTGGGGCTTTTATCTTTTGAACCCATTTATTTATGTATTTAAAAAAAAGGCAATATGTGGATAAACAAACCTGAAACGGTTTTCTAAAGACTGTGCGAGTATTACAATAGATCAATTAATCGCAAGAATATCTGGGCATTGGGAGTACCGCTTCCCATGCATCTTGCCCGCCAGTTTTCTTAAATAGCTTCGTGTCTTGTCTTCAAATTAAAATAAATTTGATTTGAAGACTGTTACTGTTACAGCTTCTCAGATAGCAGGTAATCATCAATTACTTTATATTGGGAGTACCCCTTACCCCACATCTAACCCGTCAATTTCTTTATCTTACTTTGTATCATGTCTTTAAATCAATGCAGGTAATTATTGATTACTCTGTATGAGGAGTACCCCTTCCCTCGCACATATCCCGCCAGTTTTTTACACAACTTTATATCTTATATTTAGATTTTTTATACGAAGTTTTAATGCACTTAGCATATGCGTGGCACTGATTACTTTTATATCCATCAGATTGTGTTATCATGGGATCTTAACATGGGTGCAAAGTTTCAAGTTGTTGGGACGTCTAGAAGATGGTGAAAATTTATCACACCATTTCGTAGAAATAAGGAGAAAATTAGCGTTCATTTAATAATAATTTTTGAGTAATTTTATGAAAATTAAAAAAAATGTTCTACGAACGAGAGCGGACGGGTACAAAAGTATATATGGTTAAATGGGGACACTTTCACCTTTATTTTGATGATCTATTTTCTTTTATTCCCTTTTGATCTTCAAAAGTTCTATTCCTCTTAAATTTAAATTTGCCAAAAATATAGTACTATAAAAAATATTTTATAACACCTTAAATATAATAGTACAGTAGCCACCTACAGCACTTCCTAAAGGCTACAGTCCTACTAACAGCCAAAAAAATGACCACCTCGCATTACCGATGATAGTTTGCAAGATCATTGATCATTTCTTTCTTATCATATACAAAAAAAAAACACCTTTTTTATAAAATTATATAAAATGTGCGTGTTTAACCGCATGCCACGCCCACAATAACAAATATTTTCAACTAATTTATTGACTACCATACTTTAGATATGTTTTCTATTAAATGGTGTTAAAATTTTGAAAATCGGTGACTACAAAAAATTTAGGTTTTGGCCAACGAATTCAATTTCTGGGCCACCGTGAGTCGCAATTTTCAATTTAAAAACACCTTTTTTATAAAATTATATAAAATGTGCGTGTTTAACCGCATGCCACGCCCACAATAACAAATATTTTCAACTAATTTATTGACTACCATACTTTAGATATGTTTTCTATTAAATGGTGTTAAAATTTTGAAAATCGGTGACTACAAAAAATTTAGGTTTTGGCCAACGAATTCAATTTCTGGGCCACCGTGAGTCTCAATTTTCAATTTAAATATCGAATCTTCGAAGAATTACACATTTGTTCGGAGTAACCATATTTTTCTTTAAATTTACAATTTCTTCAATGAAATTATGAATATCTGGTGGACTTAAACCACATTTGGTTCATATTCGAATATGCGTGAACTTGCGGTTTTTTGGAAATTTTTTGATTTTGGTGGAATACATATTGAGGCCCACTTGGGAATGAATGGGGCAAACCAAACTGGTTTATGCCATTCGAGATCTGGCCGGGAATTTTGCTTGGATATCCCATCTACAAATTAGTGATCTAATATAAGTTCTTCCCAAATGGGAACCTGCTGGAAACTTGTTGGGGAAATCTATCACAGATTTTTATTGATATTTTTTGCTCATTTTAGATAGAGAAGATTTTTGCTTACTCTTGCCCCTTTAATAGCTTTAGCGATTTTTAATCAGTATTAGAGTTTGTTATTTGTTGCGATTTTTGTGTTATATCCCAATTCGGGAACCAATTGGACGATCCAGTTGGTGCCCCATTGAAATTTCTAGTCCGCATGGAAATTTCTAGTCCGGAAATTCATCTTTTCTGTCAGTTTTTGTCATCTTTAACAAAATTCTAATTTCTAGTACAATTAATGCACTTTTGTTGCATTTTCAAATATGTGAACATTCAGAAAATTTTCGATGTTTTCAGAGCAACTGTAACTTTTTTAGGTCCTCGGCATCGTCAGTAGAATTATGGGTAGATGGGACTTCTTTTTTTGGTTTGTCGAAAATGTATTATATCTGTGGCATATGTTTATTTGTTCGGAGTAACTTCGACGCTGTTTATCAGTTTTTGGTTTCTTTATTAAAAATAGAGGTTTGTGATGAACTTCATTTAGAATATATGTTACATATAACTTTTTTCGGAATAACTTTTGCTCCTCTTAGTTTTTGATGTCTCCAGAATTATTGTAAACTCTGGTCTGCAGAGAAAAAATCGCCTTTAAATAATAATATGTGAAGTAATGCGCTAAACTCAAATACGTTTTAATTTTTTTTTCTATTACGTACAGATTATTTTTAATGGGCATAACTGATATTTCCACTAGGCACATCTAGGAACCCTAAGTCGAAAACGGATTGTGCGATTTGAGTTAGTCAGCCAAAATCAAATAAAAAATAATAATAAAATGCGCTAGATCGAAAAAAAGCGCCAAAATGAAAAGAACCGCAAAAAAACACAAAACTGAAAAACACCAAAATTAAAAAAACCAAAACGGAAAAAGTCACCAAAATAAAACAAAAGCGATAAAACGAGAAAAATCACAAAAAAATCGTCCAAAACACGAAAAAAACGCCGAAATACGAAAAAATCGCCCAAAACGACAAATTCGCCGAAAACGAAAAAAATCGAAAAACGAAAACCATCGCTAAAACAAAAAAAAACGCCAAAACTAAAGAAACCCAAAATTAAAAAAAAAGCCAAAACAAAAAACAAACGTCAAAACCAAAGAAATCCAAAATTAAAAAAATAGGAAAAACGAAAAAAATCGTCAAAATGAAAAAAAGCGCTAAAATGCAAAAAGCGAATAAGCGAAAAAATTGACACAACGAAAATATTCTTTACAACAAATAAAAAATTAAAAACCGAAAATTAAATTAAAAAGTCCCAAGCAGAAACAAAAATCGTCAAAGCGAGAAAAGGGATATATGTATACGGTATTCGTACGGAACCCTTCGTATGTGAGCCAAAGTCGTACTCTACTGAATTGATGGGCTTATTAATTCGCTTTTCGTGCATTTTGAATGTATATGCCAAAGGTCGAATTTTTCGGAGTACATTTAATTCATTTTAGCTTCCGATTTCTTCACTTATAAATGAGTTTAAGTATGTTTTTGTGTTTTTTTTTCGAATATGCCATTCAAATATGCCTTACATTCGAATTTTCGTAAAAAAAATATGATTTTTCGAATTAACTTCGACTTTCCACTAGTCTTTGATTTATGTCAATCGAATAATGAGCTTAGGTCTTGGTGATTTTAAGCCAATTTAACTTTATTTGTAAAAATAGGCAATGTGATGACTCTCATGTGTTATTCGATTTTTTAGAAAGTTGTCGGAATTTTTGGAGTAAATTAATTTTTTTTTTTCAAGTTTTCGATCTCATCAGTAGGATAATGAAGAGATTGCGGTTCCTTTTTATGCATTTACGAAAATATGTTACATGGCGCAATCACTAAACATTTCATATTTTTCGGAATGAATTTTTGCAAGTTTTCGATTTTTCAGTGATATTTTAACGCACTTTTGAATTATAAAACAAATATAATATATTTGAAGTGTTTTATAACGCATATTCGGTCAATTTTCTATTTTTCGGAGTAACCACGGCGTTTGATTGCCTTTTTATTTCTTCATGGAAATTAGAGGTTTTTTGAAGAGTTACTCTTTTGGTGCTTAATTTTTATTTCTTGTACTTTTGATTTTTTCGGAGTACCTACCATTAATTCATTTTAGCTTTTGAATTGTGGGTGCATTTATTCATTTTTGTGTATCTGCGAATACGTTTTATATGTCAAATGTTTTAAAAATTAAAGTTTTTTTTTTAAGTAAGTTCTTTTGTTAGTTTTCCATTAGTTCCAGAAAATTTTAATTTTTTTGCGGACTTAAGTCACCTTTAGTGTATTCTTGAGAATATATTATACATGAAGTTTTACGAAATTTTTATATATTGTCAGGGTAACTTCGACTTTTTTATAAATTTTAAATTTCTTTCAGAAAGTGCTAAGTTTCTGATAGTTTTGATGCACTTTTTGTATCTGGATTTTGTATTTAGACTCTAAATTCAAAAGTGCTTTAAATTTTAGGTCATAAATTAAAAACAAAAAGTTCTCACATTTTCTATCACTTGCAATCCCTTTTTTGCTTAAACACAGTAATCAGATCACAAGTTAAATCACTCAAACACTTCATTTAATTGATTTCAAATGAAAGTATGAACCTTAAACTGTTTTGTTGCCACAGTTCACTAAACTTGTGACTAATTTATTTATTTGATGGAACTTGATATCTCTCTCTTAAGTATTTGTGTATATATGATAAATTAAGAGAGTCGTTTGCTTGGCAACCTAAAACTATGCTATGAGTTTTTCAAATTTAATTCTTTTAAATTCAATGACTTTTTCATTGCTGTCATTGCAATTTGTATTTCTTGGGAATGTTCATTTAAATGACACTTAATGTAATTAAATGTTAAATAAAAACTAAATTAGAAATGCTTTTATTGTATGACCCTCTTCTTAAGACCCCTTTAGCAAGCACACTCTAACACAAACACACATTTCATTATACTGTAGATACACGCCTACAAACTCCCAACATATGTCAATTGGCTCTTCAGTACAAATATGTAATAACAAATATCATAGTAGAAAAAAAAACAACTACAAATGTTTAGCAATATGTGAATAATAAAAGAAATAGATACGAATTGAGACAAGTCTCCAAAGGTTTTTTCCCTCCAGCTAAAAAAAAAGCCGGCAGAAAGAAGGGTAATATTCAAAGTGACTGACTCAAAAGTAATATTCCTAACAAAGCAACAGCAACAGCACATGACGTGCTTATAGCAATAATAAAAAATAGATAAAATTGTCAAACAATATATTTTTGCAGTTCTATAGAGATGCAGAAAGTGTTGGTAAAAATAGATTCTCATTTTGAAAATGTGTGTTAAGGATTAGGGCGGAGAATCAACTAGAAACAGATTGATTTCATGGCGATTAAGTGCTTGCTAAATTGTTGAAATATGAAATAGTCTAAAATTTATGAACAATGCATTGTTCTGAAATGTTAAACTAATGTAGAAGAAGGGGCAGAAGAAGTATCGTAGCAATAAAGTGTACTTTTTGCATAAAAATTTAAGTTAAGAAAAACTCAAACCTTAAAAGTTGAGTAACACCCTGTTGAATTGGGGCAGTTTAATTTCAATTGAGCAATTAAATTTATTGTTCCCACATAGTAAATTAAGCTTACTCAATTAGCATTTGACTAACAAATGGTGTAAATAACCTGTGGAAAATTTGGTGACAAATGATCCAAAAGTACTCGTCCTATGACTTGAGAAAATGAGACTGGTACTAAATATAAGGAGTAGGGAATGGTGAAAAAAGACATATTGTGTACATACATGGTCACATATTAACCATTTTCAGTCAATTTAGTTGTAGTAAACGGCACTGAACAAATTCGATGCACCTGTATCTAAGCCTATCAAATAGTATCTATATAATCAGGTATGTGATGGAAATCGATTTTGAAAACGAAGCACTTTTGAAAGTCCCTTTTAACGCACTTTTCATCAAATTTTTATAGTTTTTGTCATACAACTCTTTTGTAATAAAGACATATTTTTATAATATTTGTTATAAATTTGTTTTTAATAAAGATATATTATTAAAAAACACCTTTCAAAATTGCTTCGTTTTCGGAATCGATTTCCATCACATACCTGAATATTAATTGTCTACTTTCAATGAGACTGCCATGCCACTCAGGAATCTGTTCCGTGACTATATTCAGATATTAACTCCAGCTTAACTTGTATTTATAACATTGAATTATAAGTTCCCCTGTGGTCGAGTGGGTAGTGTACTAGCCTGTCATGCCGGAGGTTTTTGGTTCGAATCCTATCAAAGACACCGCTTAAAAATAAAATAAAATTTCTACTTGGATTTGTAACAATAAAAAAAAATTAATCGATAATTACAGCTTAGTTTTGTAATAATATTTATATATAATCTATATTACTCTACACCGATTAGGACTCCATAAGATAGTTCAGAGACAAGTTACAAGGTGCATACAAAGTATCAATTGACCCCATCCTAGGCCATCTCCATGTAAAAGTGGCTGGTCCGCTTCATAGGAAGTGTTAGAACACCTGGGGACCGATCACGTGACTTGTTTTGTGTCAGTTACATTTACCGCAGGGAAGGGCAACAGAATACAACAAAAACTTTATAATGGTTGTAAAAAAAATGCACGTGTTTGACGTAGCTTATGCACAAAGTTACCGGATCAAAAAATAATCATGTGACGTTATACTGCCATCTGTATACTTATTATACCATGGGCTTGCCATTGTATACAATTTTTCCTTCTCACTGAACATACTTCGCCGTAAACATACCTGTCACAAAGGGTTGCATTTCGAACTTTGCTCAATTTATGAAACAATTAAGTACTAATTGCTCAATTTATTAATTTAAGCCTTGTATGGTAAATTGAGCACAATTAAAGCCTTAATTGCGTAAATTTCCTAAATTGCATAAAGGCATATGTCTGAACATGTTATTAGTAGTAACAGACCTTAAAATTGATTCAAACGTTAGGTAGATGGGTGATTCTCATTTCAAATGCATTTTTCGTGTCCGTTGAAAGCGTAGTAATATATTTCATAAAATAAACGCTTAGAATTTAAAATTGAAACTGCTTTAGCATGGTTTAATAGATTATAAATAAATGTACATAAATTTTTTTTGTAGAATACCGTCGATTATGTGCTAAGCACGAAGAACCAAAATACTGTTTATACTCTCTTCATACAAAATGGCGCGTCCGTAATGCCTGCTGTTGATTTTCCACCATGCAGGAAAAAACTAAAGATTTTCTTCTGAGAGTTTCAGATTTCTTAAGAAAGTTGCAATATATTGCCAAAAAATGCAATTTTGAACAATTTTGCTCGTAGCGGCCACACTTGATCCAAGGCCCATTTAACACTTCGCCAAATAGCTACGTATAAATGGGTCGTATTAGGAAGTCCCCAGGTCCAACTATATAAGGAAATCCAATTGTTTTTCTGCCGTTCATTCGCGTCTGTGCATATACCTTTCAAATAAGTATACATTTGCTATGTGTTCCAAAAAAAATTTCTTATATATATAAAAGAGTGAGGGCGTTTTTTTAGCAAAAATTGTCGAAAAATAAAATTTGTTTCATATTTCAATTTAAAAATTTGATATTTTTCACTCAGACGGCAGAATTTCATGAACTGTTTTTTAAACTCTTTGAAATTTTGTTCATTAACTTACGAAAAATTTTATAAATCAGATGATATTTGGAACCGATATCATAAAAATACTGGATCAAAGTTTTGAAAATTTGAGAAATTTAAATTTTCAAATGAGTATAACTCACTAACCATAAGACATAAGTATACAAACAAACATGTATCTTTTAGTTTTGAAATCACTTCTGAGCAAGTAAGAGAGCTCATATTTAAAACATAAATAGAAATACTCCTCACCTATGTGCATGTGAAAGTTTATTTTGTTACAACTATCCGTTTAGAAATGCCTGATTTATGCTCCAAATATTTTGATTCTGCCCCACTTTGCATTGTTTTCCGATTTTATTAAAATAAGTCTTATTGCAAAGAAGAGTTAGCCTAATATTTGGGCATGTATAAATGTTTGTAAAGAATTATTTAAAATTTAAAAATTATTTATGTTTCCTTGTGAGCCCAAGTCAAAATTGATAAAGTAGTCATAACTTTTAAGTTCGTCCTGCGATTCGTCCTGCGATTATAATAATTTTTTGTTCTTAGAGAGTAGATGTATAGTGCTCTCAAGCCATATACTAATTTTTTATGGTGTATTCTTTTACCAAAAAGCATTCCGAGAACAACTACGAAAGCAAATATAACGCTCAACGCAAACATTTAAAAAAATCGAAAAATATAATTTTATTTCAGGCTGCATTGAATATGGTGAACACTATCTTCCTTCTCATATTTCATTTAGTTACATAGGGAAACAAAAAAAAATTACGTTTAGAATGAAAATCATCCAGTCATGAAAATGTTTAAACATTTGAATTTCAAGTAAATCCAATGACTACACTATGCAACAAGAAAACTGCCAAAGAGTTCCACTATTTTTTATGTGTTATGGTCCCATAACTACAAAAAAAAGTCGAAATTTTAAATTTCATGGATATTTTTTTCTAACTTTTTTCTAAAATTTGGGATTTTTGAAGAGGCGCTGCTCTACTGGTGGTCCAATTTTATTACAAAAACCATTAAAAATTTGAAATGAAATTACCTTTTAGTCGTTTTAACATTATTATTATAATACTCAACTATTTCGGAATTATTTAGACGGCAATGATGAAAGTACATATTTTTTTACACAAAATGAAAAAATTTTTATTTATTAAAAGCTTATAAAAAATCGAAAATGGCAAAATGCTACCATTTTTAATTTTTTATCATAAAGCCATATATATTGCAAATAAATTAAGCTTAATTTCATGAAAATTGATTAATGAATATGGATTGAATTCACAATAAAGAGAAAATAACTGACATTCTATAAAAAATAGAGTTTCGAAGAGACTACTCCACCGATTTTATCATAACTTGGAAAAGAGTAGATAAATTTTATTACGAATATCACTTGAAAACTTTAAAGAAAACTAGCTTTAAGCTGCATGAATATTATATCTTTATAGCCAGCTTCTAAAAAAGTAGAAAGGTTATCAATTCGTTATGTATTTATTTTATGTATGTTCCCTCAAAACTCTGCCATTTATGAACCGATTTCATTTTTTTTCTCTAGTCAAAAGAATGTACTTCCAGATTGGTTCCGTTGAAAAGTGGGCGGGGTCACGCTCATACAAAGTAAATACACATACGCTTTCAACTATTTCTACTCAATCGATTCTTATGAAACTTTACACTCATATTAAGGTACTGTTTAATCACTACATCAGGATCAAAAAAGTGGGTTGTGCCACGCCCATGCTAAGTAAATATTCTTTTTCAACTGCTTCTTCTAAACCGATTCTTATGAAACTTTGTATACACATTTAGTTATCGTTACAATACAACATAATGTTTATAAAAGTGGGCAGTGCCACGCCCATTAAAAGTAAATAAGCATTTTAACTACTTATACTTAGCCGATTCTTATAACACTTTGCATACACATTTATTTATCGTTACAATATAACATTGTGGTTTGAAAAGTGAGCAGTGCCACGCCCATGAAAAGTAAATATTTATTTTAACTATTTCTACCTATCCGATTCTTATGAAACTTCGCAAACACAATTAGCACTCGTAATAATACATGATGATAAAATATGGGGGTGGTGCCACGCCTATTTTGTAGTCGGTTTTTTTTGCAAAAATTATTAAAAAATTCATTAGTTTGGAATTATTCAAGTCGCAATAATGAAATATATATTGGAAAATCTTAATTTTTTTTTTATATATAAAAAAATTTAATATGGCAAAATATAACAGGATTTATTTATTTCATTTTATTTATTATTTCAGCAAAATTGATTTATAAATATTAATTTTATTCATAATACAATGTGAGTTAAATTCATCCTCGTTTTACACAAAGTTATACTGACTCGGCATAGGCTATCTTGTTGGCCTTACGTTTAACGTATAATATTTGTTCAGCACTTTTATGTAAAATAATAAAATTAAAATGTTTGTAGATAATTTTAACCCAAAGTTGTTTAATTAGTTTGGCTTATGTTCGTTTTCAATTTAATCTTACGACCCTCTTTAAGACTCAAGTATTTGCTGGCTGTATAATGTGAGAAAAACTGATGCACAAAAAATGGTCACCCCTATTAATAATATAGATGAATTTTGTGGCAAATATCTAATATTGTGCCAACGCTCTTTAAACAATTTTGTCAATGCAAAAAAGTGTATTTTAAAAAGAGGATTTACTAAAACCATTTTTCTTTTTTTTCAAGTTGCTCATTTCCTGCTTTCAAACATATCCATTCATATATTTTTTACTGTTGTTCTCACTTAATCCATTTTCATATTCAATATTTTGTTATGCAAATTGTTGCACACTTTTTGGGTTATGACTGCTTAAAAACTTACAGTACGAAGTATGGGTATTAAAACGAGAACTAAGATTTATTCATTTTTGTTCCAGCCCTTTTGCACTTTGTTGTTGGTATTATTATTGTATTTAAGTTTTGTTTTCTATGTTGAAATAAACTAAAAAGAAAAATTCACTGTAAGGCTGCAACATAATTCAAGCTTTTTTCATATTCATACATATTCACACATTCATATACATACATATGAAATCCCTTGGCATATGCTAGAATATATTTAAAAACGCTAAAGAGAATTTCTTTCTGTTTTTGTTTCTTTAAAGTTTTTTGCATAAGTCGCACAAAATTTATAAAAGATTTTTATTTTCTTTAATCTTTTAACATAGAAACATATATCTAGGAGAATTTCAATATGTATTTATAAAGTATAACAAAAAAAGTTTCAGATAAATGGAATTTTGGTATAAAAATTTATGAAATATATAAAGGCTTGAAATTATATTTATATTTTTGTATTGTTTTATATCACCCTTTTTTATATTGGAACCACTGTGCGGCATGCGATAAAAATGTTTACACTTTTTTTCGTTTTGGCGATATTTTTACTCGGCAATTTTTTAGAGTTAGCGATTTTCCTTTTTTTTTGAGATTTACTTTTCGCCTTTTTCGTAATAAAAAATGGGTATTTTAGAAAACTTGGTTGTTTGTCTGCTAAAGTTTCAGATATTTTCTAAAATCTATTTTGTATAATATAATATAATATAATATATATGTATGTATATTTAGTTTGGCTTCAATATAGCGGCTTGCTTTTGGTCACATTTGTTGCATTGTATGGTGTTATTTACCACTTATTTCCCAAACTATTTTTGTAGCATATTTCAAGGGGTTGTTATAGAAATTTTTGTAGTACACTACTGCAACATTCATTCATTCCATGCTTGTTAACAAAGGTTGTAAATTCCTTAAAGTTGTGAAAATACTTGAAATTATGAGAGAGAAGTGAAACACAAAAACTAGCTATTATTACTATTTTTAGCACTACTCTACTCGTACAAGTACTTTTGAAAGTGAAACAAACAAAAAACAACAAAAATATTCATTGTTTTTTTTTTATTAAAAATACAAATAATTTGGAATGCCAAGACTGTTTTTAGGGACTGAAGTAAGACAGCAGTAATAATGTTCTCTAAATATATAGTGATAAGGAAATAAACAATAATTGCCTTAAGTTAAGACCGTACAAAAACATAAATTTGAAAATAAGGACAAGTTCCTATCTAAAAATTTCGGCCAACTACCTATCCAAAATGAGGACCTAGTTATTGATAGGTATAAACAATCTCGTATATTAGCATAAATAGAGAAAGGCTTGCCAAAATTCGGCAACAAAATTATTTTTAAGCTGAGCAAACATTGCTTTAAAAAATTCATTAAAAAAAGAAAATACTCTAACGATCCTATTTTTTTGTTTTTTTTTTTGTACAATATCATGGATCTTAATATATTCTAAATGAAATGGGCCCTTTTTTGTTGAAATTGGTGCACTAATTTTGGTTTTATTCATAATTTAGTGCTAGAACTTTTTAAAATTATTTATGAAATTTTTAATCGTTAGGCTAAAATTTTTAGAATATCTCTGAAAGTAATGGGCAGATTTAGAAACAACGTTTGCTCAGTTTAAAGATAATTTTGATGTCGAAGTTCGGTTTTTTCTTTTTTACTGAATAGGGTGAACCATTCTCCAGTTACGCCAATATATGTCATGCAAGTACATACTTTCAATTTTGGTATATCTCGAAAACTAGACCTGATACAAAAATGGAAAGCAGATTCGAGTTCAGCAACCCAAATAACTAAAGAACCAGCTTTCATATTTAGGGAACGAATAAGTTTACGGAATTTTCTAAATAAGTGTAATCATTTTGAAACTTTAATTGTTATGGACTTTTTCGATATTGCTGTTTGTTTTCTTAAGTCTGCGATATAGATAAAAGTCGATAAGGAAAAAGCTGTTGAAAACTTCACAGGCAACAACTTTTTCAACAAAATTTATTAAGTTATATGACATAAAATACAGAAAAGGGGCATTTGCTGAAACTTCGGTGGGCATCTTAATCTTAACTTATTGGCCTGAATTTTGCGTGGGACATTTTTTTATAAATACCCATCGATTTAGGTTATAAGACTTGAAAAAATCCATTTTTTTATATTCTTACGACATTTCTAATACACACTGTATGGCCGGAACTTGGCTTGGCGCACTACCGTGCGCCTAAATAACAACTAACTTTTCAAGTTTTGTTTAAAGCTTTAAACAAAAAAAGTTTATTTATGAACTAACGTTATGCAAATTTGTATAGTTTTAAGCATAATTTCAAAGAAGAGTTAATAACAAATATTTTGAAGAAAATGTTTATTCATAATAAATTGATATGTTTGCTTCATTGTTTAAACCTTTACTGTTTAAACCTTTACTGTATGCAATAACTTATTTTGCAATAAATTTTGTTTTTTATATTTTGCTCTGCCTACAAAATGATATCTCACTCCTATTATATACAAATTTAATTTGAGTCAGTTTTAAGATGAAGTTTCCGCATTAAATTATGTACAAAAACAGAAAAAATGTAAAAAAAATAACTAAATAAAAGTAAACATATAAATTTCGTTTCCCACAAAATAGAGCGCATTCATAAGATTAAGAGTACGTCTACAAGTTGTTTGTCATTCGTGACTTTGCCGTTTAATATTAAATATCATATAAATAGTTGATTATCAAATATCAAATAAATCAATAAAATCAGTAGTGATTAAAGGTACATATTAAAAATATGGGAAATTTAAGTATTTAAGGAAAAATGTTTAGCATGAGTTTCGTCAAATTTCTAAGAATTCATCATTCGTTACCTGAATATTTATTCTAAAAATTCAGGTGAGTGATGAATAAAAACAAAAATTTTTCAAAAAGAACAAATTTTATTCCAATCGTAATAATTTGAGTCGTAAATAATTCAACAGATTATACCATTTGCTTAAAATATGATTGTGAAGAAAACGAAACATGTAACAAAATTATAATTCGTTACTTGTCAGTTTGTGTGGTTTTTATTTTTGTGGTGGTTCTAAGATCTGATTTCAAGGTTCTTGTAATTATTATTTTGTAATATTTTAAAGGACAATAAAACTAAATTAAACAGAGCAGAAATCTAAAAAACCTTATAGAGAAAAGTTAAAACTAGACTAAGACCGGCATGAAAAATATAACCAAAAAGTTTGTTTGCCTAGAATTACTATTTTTATCAATTCATTGGTTTTGATTTAGAGAAGTTCTAAGCAATTAAAACGAGGTGAAATAGCATAGAAATCATATCATCCTAAAGTGAGGTAACGAATGACAAAAATATTACGGTAAAACAAAAAGATGCAAAAATACTTAAAACAAAGTGCTCTCAGGAGACTGCTATGTTTCCGTACACCAACGTGTAAAGGAACGCTATTGTTGCTGTCCTTCTGTCCGTCCGTCTGTCTGTCTGATTGTCTATCACAAACTTTTTTCTCGAGAACCGTAAGAGGTACGAACCTGAAATTTTCCCAGAATATGTATAACTATGGCCGCTACAGCAACAAATATATGAATGTTAAAAATTTAAGGGTGTTCTAAAGCGTGCAACGAAACATGTTGAAATCCCAATGCACTATATAAACACTTATGTATAGACTCTTGAAACTTTCAAAGTAAGTGTATTGTTATACAGCCTACACAAATTAACCCTGAAATTTAAGCAAAATAAAAATTAAAGGGTATTCTATCAGTTAATGTAATTTTGAAAATTAGCTGTATCTTGGAAACCGTAAGAGGTAAACTCTTGAAATGTTCGCAGCTAGTGCAGCATTTTAAAGACAACAGTAACGAATGCTAAAATAACAAATAACAAATAACTTGCTAAAAATTTAATTATATAATATAAAATCAGGTTGTGTAATTTTGAAATTTATTTATATCTTCTCAACCAAATACTAAAAATATTCTCAAAAAACACCACAAAAATCGGCCAAAACTAAAGAAATCGCCAAAAACTAAGAAAACGCCAAGAACGAAAAAATCGCCAAAGCTAAAAAAAATTTACATATAAACATTTCGTCAAAAACAGAAAAAAATCGTCTAAAAGAAAAAATTCAACACAATCGAAAAAAATTTCCAAAAAATGTTTAAAAAAATCGGCGAAAGCCGAAAAGATCACTAAGGAAAAAATCGCCACTACTACGACATCGCCAAAACTACGAAAAAAAAGTAGAAAAAACTAAAACGCCGAAAGCAGAAAAAAATAAACAAAGTGAAAAAAAAGCGCCAAAAAACAAACAAACATCAAAAAAATCGCATGAATAAAAATATCATCAAAACATAACAAATGTCGCCAAAAAAAATTCAATTAAACGAAAAGGCAAAACCAAAAAATTGCCAAATTGAAAAAAGGGGAAAAACGGAAAAAGCATTAAAACGAAAAATATAACGAAAAGAGTAAAAGAATTGCAAAAATAAAAAAAATCTTCCGAAAAAACCCTTGAACGGAAAGAACTAAAATTTTTCCAATACCAAACAAAAATCGCCAAAAAGTCAAAAGGGATATACGGAAACCTTCGCGGGAGACTCAAAATCACACCTTACTGAATTTATTTTCACTGTTGTATGATATTAATTATATGAATTTTAAACATATATTATTAAATATTTTACAATGTCTTTTTAAGAATTGAAACTTTGACAAACATGAAGATGAATGCTTTCTTAGGAAAATATGCAGGTTAATAAGAAAACATTTATTTATTTTAAAAAAATATAACGTTAATCTCAATCATGTTGATCAATTTTTATATTTTTCTTGATAAATTGTGTGCCTTAATTATAAAGCGAACATATACTACATAGATATGCATTATAAGGTCAACAAACAACAATTTATTTTAATCTACAGCATATAATCAAGGCGTAAAAATAAATCCATTGGCTAAACAATTTCTTATCATTTAATTTTAATTAATATGTACTTACGTAGTAGAACAAAAAATTTAAAATGCAATACTGGATTTAAATAAAAGAAAACAATTTTAAATCAAGTTTTTTTGGTACACAAGAGGAACCGCTTCTGCAAATATTACTTCTGTTTGTACAAGATTTTAGTTAGCTTCGCGTGACTGTTGGTGCTTCCCTTACATAGTACTTACAGCCTTGTCAACTACATTTCGTAGACCGATTCTAATGGAACTGTGTTCATATATCAAGTTTCGATGAAAATAAAAATTTATGACGACAAAACTTGCATACAAAATTAGTTCGTGTTTCAATAGTATCTACTATGATTATAAAAGTGGGCAGTGCACGCCCATACAAACTAAATTATTCGTTGGAACTACTTCTACATAGAAAATAATTATTCACAAAATACACTTAATCAAAAAATTTAACTAGTTTCAATTAATTTAGTAGTTGAATCAATTACTCATGTGATCAAATATGCAAATTTCATGCCAAGTTTTTATTAGTCATACGCTGGAAATGTATAAGTTTTATTTTTGCCTTATTGAATAAAATATATGAAATTTCTGCTACTATTTTGCCTGACACTGTATGTGTTATGTAAAAATACCCTTAATCAAATAAATGAGTTTTTAATTCTTATAATAATTAATTAGTTTACTGTTTGACCTTTTTAATAATAATGAAAACAATAATACGTTTTTGTTTGACCTCGAACTCCACCAAAAATGTATTATTGTTTTCGTTTCGTTTCTTATGAGCTTTTAAAGATGTCAATATTAGTTAATGCTAAAAACAATGTCGGTAAGTTTCGGATTCGGCCGAATATTCGGCTGTTTGACCGAATATTAGGTTCGGTTCGGCTTCGGCCTCAAAAAACTGGTTTCGCTCGGACTCTACTCAATACCCATACCCTTCGTAATTACAGCAGTAAGTTCGGTCATACATTGAAATAATTTTCTTCATAAATTTTGTGTATTTCGACATAAGTCCCACGAAAAACTTCATTAAAATTTAACTAACTTCGTTTAATTAATGAAATAAATTTCAGTAGCATTGATTCAATGAAAATTTTAGCATGTATATGAAATAGTTTAATTGATACAATGCAATATTTTTTTATTTATATTGAAAACAAAAACAAATTTAAATTTTTATTATTGTTTTCAATATAAATAAGAGAACGACATTGACTTGTCGACATCGTGGGACAGGCCCTAAAACCGAACTCAAGCTAATACAATTAAAATTCTTTGGATATGGAATAGTTTGATTAAAATAATGAAATAACTTTAATGAAATGATGAAATGGTTGCGTTAAAATTATAAAATATGTTCAGTAGTGGCGAAAATATTGCATTGTCTCAATTTGAATCAATGCTACTGAAACTTGTTTCATTAATTTAAGTGGCACAGGCGCTTAATTTAATATTTCAATTATGTTATATTTTTATTTAGAGATGAATGTGAAGCATGTAGACAAAGAAAACCTTGGCAGTGCGGAGGGTTGAACTGACATGTTTCGATAGCTCCAGCTGTTCTCATCAGAGTTCTTTACCGCGTAGACCACTAGACCAAAGTCGGTGGTTATCAGTCAAGAGTTGAATATCATTTACCTTTAATCAACTCATACTGTCACTCTTAGAACTACCATTTGATAGTTATTGATTGAAAAATTAAATTAAAACCGAACTCAAGCCAATATAATTAAATTTCTTTGGATATAAACCCATACAGTTCGAGTAAAATTCATAACATAATTGTGAAACTATTTTATTATTTTAATTAAATTATTTCATTGTTGTAACAAAGCTATTTCACTGCTAATTAGATAGACTTTTTAACTTAAATAGCTCTATTGACTATTTTAAATTATTGGAAAGTTAATGAATGTTGCAAATACGAACGATATAACACATAGAAAATTTTCAATATAAAATCGTCGAAAACCAGGTAAATTTAAGATTTTTCGGTAGTGATTTCGCTTTATAGTGAAAATTTTAAAATCAAAGAGATTTAAGGTCAGATTAATAACTTTTCATTTAAAATTGATTTGAAACAATGGTAATTTTAAGCCAGAAGCAGTAATTAATTTAAAGCCTAATAAAGTTAATTCCGAGGGTTTTTGCTTACATTCCTTAGATTATGTCAATTTTGTATTTCGATTTTACAGCATTAAAGTTTGCATACCTTAAGGCACACTTTAATGTTTTTCATAGTTGCCGAGAGGCCGTGTACTTATTGGTTGCTCCTAAATGTATGCACATTTTCTGCTTTTAAGTACAAGTGATATATGTGAATGCACACCCTTTAAGTATTCAATAGCGGAAATCACTCTTGGTAGCATATTTGCACCTCTAGGATATAAACTATCATTTTCTGCTACAAAGAATGAGTGTCTTCTTGAAACATGTAGGAAATACGTACTACACAAGAGCTTTTACTATTATTCACTGGATTTATTGAAAAAGTAAACAAGAAGGCCTACTATTAGTTTGTATTTTATTTTCATGTGTATGTGTTATACAGTCTCAGAGAGTCTCTCTGAATAATTTTGCTAATTGCATATATGCTAGACAAGTTTCCTACAGTTTTTAGTATTGCATATCTGCTACTGTGTAGGAAATGCAAGTTTCTTATATTTTGTTCTTGTTGTGTTGCATATGGTAGCATATATCCTAGACTTGCAAGAGCTGCAAGGTTTGCAATAGCAGTTTCCTACGAAGAGTGATTTCCCCTAATATTTCATGAAAACGAGCTGTTGAATAAGAAAACATTGCATAATGATATGTAATTCTAGTGCCAGTTTACGGAGTTTTCTTTTAACAAGGACAACATGATGGACTTTTCTTAAGAAATCCATCTTTCCCGCTTAAAATTAGCGTAAACTATATTAAAATTTAAAATTTCTCTTAACAATATTTTCTATGATATATTGCACTTAATAAAAGCAAACATGTGCTATTTTGTGGCCTAGTTTTAAGCGTTAATTAAAACATATTTTGCTATAAAACATTTTACACATATTTTTAGCCTTCATCCATTTTTTATATATATGATGCCCAGTTTTTTTTTCTGTTTAATTCTGTACATTCATTTGAATGGTCACCATTTGGGCATAGAGTTATTCAAAACAACTGTTGCATACTTATTGTACTTATTTGTGGCTTTACAAATGTGTCAGTTGTAAAGGAGGAAAAAAGCAGCATACTTGATGGCTTAATAATGCATTTGTTAAAAAAAAGAGTCTCATTTCCACTTTTTTTATATAAAACATGTAGCATATTGTTCAACCAACCATTTATTTGGCATACATATACGCGCACATTTATGTAGTATATTTCCCTTTAATTTATGCTTTTGAGCAAACATTTTTTCACTTTTTGCAATTAAATTGTGTGTGCCTACATTTAGGGGCCGCACAAAAAACATAATAAAAGATTTTTGTTTCATTGTTCTTTTATTATTTTTATTTTTATAAAACGTTCATTTAATTTCCTTATTTATATTCGTTGGCAAATAAAATCAGAAATTTATTTTGTAATGCCTGTATGCTTGAATAGTTTTAAATCTACATTTGGTATTTATATACATGTACATCTTTGCTGTTCTTAAATTTTGGTGGGGAATTGTTAGTTGGTTATCTCGCCTATAAATCACTAGATAAAATGTGTCATAAATTGTGACTACAAAGCAGGGCACAGTAGCTGAAAATAGCCAGCCAACAGATAATTAGTTTTGATAAAAGAAGAAAAAGAACCTCATAAATAAAGTGGTAAATAAAAAGTAATAAAGTAAATTTAAATTATACTTTTTGGCTGAATGAAGATTGTAAATTGTAATTGAAAGAAATCCATAGTAAAATAGGACAATTTTGTAGAATGAAATTTTTCGTAAAAAATTTATTTTCAGCGCAAAAAGCTATTTTTGTAAAAAAAAAATGCATAATGTCGTGTCACGCCAAATAGAACCAAGTTTCTTACATTTTATTTGCCTAAAAGAATAAAAACTAAAACTATATGTTATGTTTTATATTGTTAACATAATATAAAATGCCAAGACATGATATGACATAACACGACCAGGTCATGGCATGAGATACTATCACATGACATGACAACTGCCGAAGTACCAGATGCACTGACCAACATACCAGCCGAACCAACAACAGCAGGATCAAAAATAAGATGGTAAGCAGCTATAGCAGGACCAGGAACAGTAACAAAAGCTGAAGTTGAAGATATTTTCTTAATCACTGTCCTGTATAATTAGTTTCATGAAACACCTGATTATTTCTACTTTTGAAATTGAAGCTCTTTGTTTTCTTGAGAAGCTAAATATATTTTCGTTATAACTTTCATTCGAACTTGATTGCTGTGATTATGGGCTTATATGATTTATTTCTTGTGCTACTCTCCCTGGCTTACGACTGATTATAACCATTGCAACCTACAACTGAATGCATTAATATATAAGGAATAAAATAGTGTTAAAGCAACATTTGCTTAAGTCGTCTTAAGCATTTATTTCTTATTACCACAGAATTATTGGGCACATTTTAAATTCATACAAATTTTAAACTAATTGAAATCTATTGCCTATCTTAAGGCATTTAATTTCACAATGAACATGCTTTCTATTTGCTGCAAAATACCACCACTAATTGCAAACTTCTGTCATGTATTGGCCACTTAAGGAATTATTGATTCCGTTTCTTTCATCATTCCTTTCAGCATTTCTATTGTCTACTAATTAAGAAAAGTACATAGCAGCAGCAGCATACTTTTAGGCTATATTTAATACTATACTATAATACAATCAAGACCTTCTTTGAGCTATTTTTTGTTTTATGTCTTAATTGTTTAATGAAAACAAAGTATTGAAATGTCTTAAATATTTTCACTTATAAAATTCTTTAACCTGCACTTATTCTTATAGTCATGCCGTAGTTTTTTGCGTCATTATTTAGCAGTTGATGTGGAACTCATATTTGAGAAATAATTCTACAACTATATCTTTAAATGCCAAATAATCTACTTATAATTCTGTTGAAGTTGCATCCGTAGTTACATTTTGAAGCATAAAGTTTCCCAATATATAAGGTCAAACCAAACTTGAACCATTATTTGCACGCTTTTATACAACTTACATGGTTACTACTGTAACCCTGTAGCTGTAATCTAACGTCTCTATACTCCTTAGATATTCTCGCCACCAACTTAAAAATATTCATAGACGCTTTTCCTATATGAATATTGTTAAGATTTTGGCTTTTAGCCTAATTGCATATCAAAAATAAAGGCAAGTGCAATATCCTTTAGTTTAAAGCTAACTTTGGTTGGAAGTTGGTGGCAGCAGATGAACAACTACTTAGCAGTAGTTTAAGTTAAATCATGCCTTAGACTTTCAATGAGATTTTTGCTCACATTATTGACATAAAATCACACACCTTTATGATTTAAAAGAAAAAAAATTCATAAAAATGAAATAGGGTCAAGTATTAGATTCTTATCTAAGCTGAATACATTGAGAATAATAGTAATAATGGTGTCTATTCGGGAATACGCGTCGACTAAGTGAAAAATACATGGCAAACAAAAACAAAACTGCATAAATTGTTTTTGCTTATCATGCAAAATTTACCGATTTTAAAAGAGAGAGAGAGAGAGAGAGAGAGATACGCGTTAAAATTCTCACATTTATTTGATTTTAGAAATGTATAGAAAACAAAAACAATTTGTAAAATTTTGTTTTTGTTATCATGTAACTTTTCACTACTTCGACGAGTTTTTCCGAATAGACACCAATATCAATATTTTCTTTTATTTCTTTTACACCCTGAGCAAATATATTTCATGTGAAGCATAGATATTTTGATTTCTTTTGGCTACAGTCAGTCCCACATTCCCAATAACAATGGAAAATAAAATAAATTTATTTTTCAACGTACCCAGCAGAACGGAACAACGTTGTTTTCGGAAGATGCCATATCAGTGTCCGTTGTTAGAGCGCATGTGTATCTCCGCTTATCAATTCTTTTTTATACAAATCACATCAGATAGTTTCATGCGAGAATTGCATCAATACTAAATTGATGTTAATTACAAAAAATGCCAGTGCTACCATTGGTTTATTTTTCTTCATTCCCATTTTTCTGATTTTTTTCCGTTCCACTTAAATCAAACGTTGCTCTGTTCCGCTGTATACGCTGAAGACTAAAATGATGTTAAATTTTCCTTGTTCTTTGAAATATTGGTCATGGTAATATAATCATATAAATATTTTATTTATTTCTACTACTCTGAATTGTGTCTTGTTGATGATCGTGTTGAATATGTGAAAGAGTCCGAAGTTGTTTGCATACACTGTCTGATACAAAATCTTTTGCTTTGCTTTAATTTTGCGTAATTGGTATAGCAGCCCTGTTTTCACTAGTCATGGGAGGTGTGTATGTACGGGTGTATTACTTTTGGCCTAACAGTGGTAAACTGTGCTACTGACCGTTTACACAATAAGTGGAACTGTAAAGAGCTTGCCATTGAAATATAGCGCAAAAGTAGGCCACAATTCCTATGAAATACAACGAAATACTCACATACAAAATTAAAAATAATCGAAGCTATTATTAGTATATGACATATTAGATTACACGTACATTACAATCTAAGTACTTAGATGCTAGCTTAGAGCGTCATCCTGGCTTCATTAATTATTATCTAAGTACTTCGTTTCATTTACCACTGGGTTCTTAAGCAGCAAAATAATGATACAGAAAAAAATTTTTTTTCAATAATTGCATTAATTAAAAAATTAGTTGAATTTATTAAAAATTTAATTTTATTAATTGAACTAAAAATTAATTGAATTAATTAAAAAATTAATTTAATGATTAAGTAAATTTAAAGATATACATATATATTTATTGTCTGGTGTACGTGAAGTCCCTCATATGATATCAAATGTAGAACGGACTTATTTCATTGTCTCATATTGTTTTGATTTAATAATATATAAAAAATACAAAAATGGCTGCAGATTTCTTAAGAGGTAAATTTCTTTGGAATTTTAGAATTATTCAAAAGCTAGCCCCACACGGTGAGCTTCGCAACTCCATTGTTGTAAAGATGTAAAAAAAATTATTACATAACTCTTTTGAACCCCGTGACTTTCTTCCATAGAGAGTCTCGGTAGCTCTGCAGATAGAGGATGATTAAAAATTACGTTGTATGCGGGCGGTGTAAGTCTCCAACTCCTCCTATACCACCAGGCTTTTGTTGAAAAGCGCAATTTGCTCTCAGTTTAAGCGAGTCTCGCTTTGGTGGCTCTTCAGATATAAGAAAATTATTGATTACTTCTTTTGGGGGTACCCATCTCCCATTTCCTATACCACCAAGATTTGGTTGGAACTTTCACTTTGTTCTAAGAGTTAGCCACATCAATTTTAGAGGGCTTCCACATTATAGTTCTGCTTGTATAGGAAAATTAATAATTATTTTCTATGAAGTGTACCCCTCTCCGCCTCATATACCACCAAGATTTTGTTGGAACTTTCACTTTATTCTAAGAGATATGCACATAAAATTTAGAGAGCCTCACTATTGTAGTTCTGCAGATATAGAAAAATTAATAATTACTTTGTATGGGGGTAGCCATCAGCGTTGTCAACTCAGTGCTTTTCGCACCGTTTTTAGTGCTTTTCCAACTTTTGGACGCTTTTTTAGTCTAATTTTTGGTGCTTCTATTTTTTGACGGTGGCACTAAGACCAAAATTGAAAAATTAATTTTTTTATCTAAAAAATGTTTTTCAAATGTAAAATTCTTTGCTAATGCAACTATTTCCTGAACACGTTTTTTGCATTCTTGCAAAAGAATAAAAAAATTTATTCCAGCAATCAGTGGTGCTTCATCTTTTGTCTTTTTTGTCGTACCCCATTAAAACTAATTTTTCTACATATTTCGTTTGCTTGGCATTTCAGATTTCAAAAATTTTCCATTTTCACGAAATTTGACATACATAAGCATATGTATATTCTAACCTTACGTGCGCATCACGTGGCGTAAGAACTAGCCCGATACTTTTTATGGTTTCTTTTTATAGCCGTCTAAACTTGGGTATCTCGGCCATTTTTTGAGAAATGTTCGTCATATTCAAGATTGAATAACTTTAGAGCGCGTCATCATATATTAATTAATTTTGTCTCATTCGAAAGGTTTCAGTCTCCTCCTAATGAGTATTGATTAAAAATTACATAGATTCTCGCTGGAAAGTCCTCTAAAATCCCTAAGTATCCTGAAAAAGGTATTTGTAATTTTCTTTATTTTTTAGCCGACATCAAAAAAGAAGGAGGTTATGAATTCGTGTGTATTTTTTTTATGTTTGTAATGGCATAACTCTGTCATTTGTGAACTGATTTTGAAAGTTCTTGTTTTGATTGAAAGGGTTTAATTGCTGTTTGGTTCCACACCTTTTTTCGAAAATCGGTTAGTAAATTCGCTCCCCCCCAATCAAAACTCTGCCATTTGTAAACCGATCTTTTTTTAAAGGGTTTGCCTGCAGATTTGTTGCATAATTTTTTCCAAAAATTTGCTCCAGCAAACATAAGTCTGTCATATGTGAACCGATTTTCAAAATTCTTTTTTCAAAAATCTTTAGGCCATTATCTGCTCCCCCGGAAATATTCATTATCGCATAATCCTCCATTTATGAACCAATTTTCAAAATTCTTTTTTTTCATGTTTCAAATGAATTACTTGCAGTTTGATCCTATAGAAGTGAAAATCGGGCGTACAAAGCGGTAGCCCGATATATTAATTATCACATAACTCCGACATTTCTTGACAGATTTTCACAATATTTTATTTGAAAGGCCATGAAAGGTTTGGTACTATGAAAAATTGCGAGCGGACACCCCATTTTTAGACAAGCACACCATTTTATATAACACAAAATCGCATTGGTTTTGTAATCTGGTACATAAGATCTTTGCATTGAAGTCGGGTTTTTTTACATATGTATGTAAGTATGTATTTATAGTTATTACAGAACTAACTACAACTGACAGGTTTTTCTTGTACAGTCTTTAAGTAGGAATGAAAACAGATTCAAAAGTTTCAGTTTTTTGTTTATGATAACCCGATCATTTCTATGAAAAACCTGTAGCAATAACTACGATGATCATATGTAATGAATTAATATCGGATATTAAGCTCTAAAAAATAGAAATATATAAAAAAGTCTGAAAATTCTTTGCTTTTAGTGGCTTTAATTTTTCTAAAACAATTCCTTTTAAATCGGATCGATTTACAGAGCAGGCAGATATATAACAACTTTTTTAAATAAAACTAAAAAAAAATTAAGTGTTTTTTTTCCAAGAATTACGCGCTTTTTTTACTTGTTTCAGTGCTTTTTGAAATTTAAAAGTTGACAACGTTGGTAGCCATCTCCAATCTCTCATACTTTCACTTTGTTCTAAGAGCTAAGCACATCAAATTTACAGAGCCTCACCCTTGTATTTAGTTGGGTGCATATAGGAAAATTAATGATTACTTTGTATGGGCGATACCCGTCTCCCCCAGCTAAACCTCCAAGATTTTGTTGGATTTTGCACTTTAATCTAAGAGTGACCCACGTAAAATTTAGAGACTCTCACTAATGTAGTTATGAAAATATGTACAGGGAAATTAAAAATTGATTTGTATGGGGGTTTACTTTCCGACAAAATCATTAGCATATTTTAATTTCCCGATCGTATGTAACACAGCTCCAAAATTTCAACAAGATGGGTCGTACCGTTTGGCACCCTCTAAGTAACAAACAAACAACAAATATAAACAAACAAAAGAACATACAAACACAGACTCATTTTTAGGGTTGCGTACACCAAAGGTGAAAAGTAACTCTGTTGTTTTCGCTACGCTGTCCGTCCATCTATCTGTTTGTCTGTCTGTCTGTCTGTATGTCCGTCTGTCTGTCTATCTGTCTCTCTGTCTGTCTGTTTCTCTGTCTGTTTGTATGTCTGTCTATATGTCTATATGTCTCTCCGTCTGTCAAAGGCTTATATCTCGATAACCGTAAAAGGTACGATCCAGAAATTTCATATAATAAGTGTAACTATAACTTGTGAAAAGCAACCTCTTGATTTTTTCACAAGTAGCACAGCATTTTAAATGCAACTGCATTTTAAATGCAACTGCATTTTAAATGCAACTGCATTTTAAATGCAACTGCATTTTAAATGCAACTGCATTTTAAATGCAACGAAAAAGCAACAAAACGAAAAACGTCGCCAAAACTTAAAAAAAATCCACAAAAAAGAATAAAATCGCCAAAAAGGTAAAAAATTGCAAAAAAAAAAGAAAGCTGAAACTAGAAAAAAACAAAATTGAACAAATAGACAAAATGAAAAATTCGCCAAAATGGATAAAAGCGCTAAAACGAAAAGAAGCTCCAAAACGAAAAAAAACTCGCAAAAACAGCCGCCAAACCACACAAAATTATAAATTAAAATATGAAAATGAAAAAAGGTAACAAAAGGATAAAAATCGCAAAAAACGAAAAAAATCGCCAGAACGAAAATAATTGCAAGAACATAAAAAGGCGTTAAATATAAAAAACATCAAGAAAAAGAAAACCATAACGAAACGAAAAAATTCGGCAAAATGAAAAAGTGCTAAGACAAAAAAGCACTTAAACGACCATAATCGCTAAATTTAAAGAATCACAAAAAACGAAAAAACTTATCAAAACAAAAAACACTAAAACGAAAAAATACCTTAAAATTCAAAAGACCGCAAAAACAAATCAAAATCTCCCCGTATATGGTATTCATACGGAACCTTTCGAGTCCGACTCAAAGTCGCACAATACTGAATTTTCATGTATGTATGTATATGCACTCTAAGACACATTTGTTGAAAATTACGTCGATAATAGTCCGCAACACTTTACCGATTATTATCGACCTGAAATTACACACGCACTATTTTTGAACAAAATGTTTTTACTAAAAAAAATCGATTGGATGCGTGCAGGTTTGAACCGCGACCTCCTGACTGATAGTCTGACGTATCTACCATTCAGCCACAGCCGTATAGTTAAATTTTTTCCACTTGGACTAAATATGTTTAATTTTAAAGGTTTTTGCTTTAATAAAATAACTAAAAAATCGATGTAATTTTAGACAAGGAGAAATTTTCAACACAAATTTAGACAATATATGATCGTAAATTTGAAGTAATGTTTTAAAGTGTAGAAGAAGATACAGACCGATGCATCATGTTTGTGCATCTATATACAACAATTATATTAGTACTTCCGCCATTAAACTAGAAACAGCAGTTAACAAGCAAACTGATCATAATCTCTCACCAAACCAGTTTCCCCTGCTACCACTCCACTGAATAACACATAAAAACACATACAGGCATACATACATATTTGTTTTCAAACAACTTACGACAAGTTTAACCAACAATATGGTTGCAAAAATAGTTTATGAAAAAAAATAGAGAATTTTTTCTAAAAGATAAATATGTATTACAAAACATGCAACAGAGAAATGAGTGCATAAAGTAAACTTAACTACAAATGTGAGGTCAATAGCCCAAAAGTATGCTAGCTTTTTTTACATGCACATATATCGAGGGTTTATTTTCAAATAGTGCTATCTGCAATTTTTTCGTAAATGATTTTATTATAGTAACGTGTTCTCTGACTGAATTGTCATCTGTCATTTTAATTTGGAAAAAAAATTATTTCTTATATCATACATTTTTTATTGTGCCATCTAACAACCACATTGTTTTTTTTTCTGGAAAAAAGTGCTATCTGCACTAAATTTGGCCCCTGCAGCGCCTAGGATGCCCCTAGACGGGTCAAATGTATGACTGACCCCACTTATGTTTTCTTTCCCAACATTATTTTCTTACATACCTAACCAATATATCCATTCCTTAAGTATGTTCCCATACAAAATGTAAATTTTTTGTATTGGAGTCCCCTAAGGCATGAAGATAAGGGGCAAGTATGTTTTGAGAAAATTTTCTAAACAAAAAACCAATGTACATTTAACACCTGTGTGGTTATGGGACTCTTTATTCTATATAATTCTAGTCCGTATTGTAAATTTTGTATGGGAGCAACCTTAAGGTATGGAGATACGGGGTAGGTGTGTTGAATAAAATTTTTGATGCTAGAATGCTAATGGGAGCTGCTCATACATTTGACTTGCTTAGAGGTATCCTAGGCGCTGCTGGGGCCAAATTTAATAATATCTATAAATCACATTATTTGCATGGGAGCACCCCTAAGGAGTGGTGAAAGGGGGCAAGTATGTTTTGAGAAAATGCTGAGAACAAAAAACTTAATGGGATTGGTCATATATTTAACCCCCCTTTTTGGATTCCTAGGCAGTTTGGAACTTCTTTTTCTATATATTTCTAGTCTCTATTCTAAATTTTTTTATAGGAGCCCACTTAAGGAATGGAGATAGGGGCAGCTACGCTCAGACAAAAATTTTGAGAAGGTAAAATTATTTGGGGCCCGATCCTTCATTTTATCCCTGTTCAAATAGGGCTATCTGCTTATTTCAATGTTCGAATCGATGAACATCAGGAATTGAAAAAAATTAATATACATAGGACTTCGACGTCGTTTTTAAGTAACATTGTAAAATAAAATTTAATTATTACTCTTAGAGTAAACGAAAAAAAGCAGTTTTTTCTCTCTCCTGTAAAGTTGTGATTTTGCAGATAGCACTATTTGAATATGAGACCTCGATATGCAACTTACCTTAAAGCAAGCTGATATTTCTATGAAATAAGAAGTAGAAAAAGAAAATGTGCAAATGTCTAGGGTATACAACAAAACAACAAAACAAAAGGCAAATAATAAACTGAACAGCAAAGTTTCTTTGTTTTGTCAATGTTGTTTGAGTACAAAGAGATATTTTTGTTTTTTTCACTTCTTTGTCGTATTTTTTTCAAAATATTTTATTAATACTCGAATTCACAGTAAAGTGTTTGTTTTACTTTTAGGCGTCACTCAACAGATGATCAGGATTTGGATTTAGTCTCAAATTTAAGTGATACCTATAGAAAACACAATATCATATTTCGTATATGGAATTTTAAAAGAAAGGTATATTGGCTTATTAATTTCTCTGTAATATAATTTGGGTGTGCAAATTTGTAGTTACTTATTATGTAATTTTGTTACTTTTTTGGTTTGTCAGAAAAAATCTTCACACTATTTGGAAAAGTTTTGGCAGCATCAGGATACCAATTATGCCAAACTGAATAATGGAAATCAAATTGAAAGGTAAGTGGCAAAACTTATTACGTATTAGTGAATAAAATATGAGGACTCTTCTGCAATAAATATGAATATTCTAACTGAAAATAAGACTTGTCGCGAAAAAGTAGCCGGTTACCCAACGAGTAATCAAAATTAAGGCCTTGATATTTGGGAATCACTCTCACTAATGTGTATTAAAAGTTTATTACACATTAGAGTACTTAGCTTCAAAAGAAAAGTCTGCAAATTTTGTGCAAAAGTAGTGGCAGCCAAAAAAAAATATATAACCAATAGCCAAAACGATTAATTAAACACTAGAATCATGATGTGGACGGTGTGTTACATGTCGTCTATATTATACATGAAATGCTATTAAGACACGATGTTATCAAAGCGCTGTTACAATTATGTTAAAACATGAAGAAATCATTAATATGAGCAGATATGGGGTGCGAAAGTGTTGCCGTTTGGAAAATTTGGTTTTTATAAATTATTGTTTCGAACTAGAAAAAAATAAAACAAAAAACTTAAAATAAGTGATTCTTATAGGAAATCATCTGATCTTAAAAAAAATACATTAAAAAAACAGTTTTTTCATGTGCAAAAACGGAAATGACCAATTAGAATTGAAATTTTTCTTACTTCGACAGGTTTTACATTTGTTAGCAAAATTAGCCTAGAATGTCCTCATTACACTGTAAAGGTTTGATAATGGGATGTCTATAAGTTTAAAAGTTATGCAAATTTCTTTACATGCCCCCACCTTTTGCTCATTGTTATACGGAATCGGTATAAGATATCGTGTAAAGCTTACGTTGAAAGTATTAGGTGTATACAGCACTTTTATGCAAACCTCCACGAGAAATATTTCCTTGGAAGATTTTACCTTCTAGCGCTTCGCAGTATGGTTCTTTTTTGACGTTTTTTTTTTTAAGAGGCAGAAAACTCCCCTTCGACGGCGATATAGCATGCTGAAATATCCTACAAAAATATTTCTCAAAAAATTTTATTATCAACCATGTCACAGAACACCATTCCGATCGGAAGTGGTTTCAATTCCGTAAGTTGCTTCTTCAGAAAACGAAAATTTTCTTCGTAATCAAACCACTTTTAAATTTCAAAGTGGAATTGAAAAACACTCTTCTACTGACTTCTTTTGTAGTAAATACTAAAAAAGTGTATGCTTTTAGGAGTGTCAAATAAATATTTGGTCATGAGCTTTTCATGTTAATAAAAAGCTTAGTGTGAGCTTTGCATCTAAAAACAACAGTAAACAAACGCCTCAAGGTATAAAAACTTTATCATTTTAAAAACGAAATACAAAATAAACGGAATCTAAAGCACCAAGAATGTACTTTTTCGGAATGACAACTCCGGAATCAAGACCAATCCGAACGGAATCTGTGACATGGCTGTATAAGTCTATGAAGACAATAAAGCTTCAAACTCAACTGGAATGCCTGAAATCATAAAAAACTTATTGTAAATATTTTAAGTTTTTGCTAATTTCTGGCGTTCCAGTTGAGTTGAGAGCTTTATTGTCTTCAAAAAAATTTATAATCAAATTGTAGTTATGAGGAATTTGTTGTAGGAAGTTTCAGGCCGCAATATCGCCGTCGAAGGGGGCGTTTTTGGCCCCTTTTTAAGAAAGGGTCAAAAAAGACCCGTACCGCGAAGCGCTAGAGCGTTAAAATGTTCCATGAAAATATTTCTTGTGGAGTTTTACATAAAAGTGCTGTACACAGCTAATATCTTAAATGTAAGGTTTTACTTATACCGATTCTCTATAACCATGAGCTTTTGTGGGGTGCATGTAAAGAAATTTTCATAACTTTTAAACATATAGAGATCCCATTATCAAACTTTTACAGTATAATGAGGACACCGTAGGCTAATTTTTGGTAAGAAAAATAGAACATGACGAAGTTAGACAAATTTTAATTTCAATTGGTCATTTCCGGTTTAATTAAATATTTTTTTAAAAGATCACACGATTTCCTATAAGAATCACTTATATTAACTTTTTGTTTAATTTTTTTTCTAGTTCGGAACAATAATTTACAGGTACAACATTTTAAATACGACAACATTTTCGTATCCCACAACTCGACAAATAAACATCACAAAAAAAATTTTTTACATACACATTCATATCTAATATCAAGGAATTTCGGCAAAAAAATATTTGGATTTTCCACTTCAAAAATAATGGGTCATATCTAACATTAACAGTAACAACATTTTAATTGATAATGTAGAGTACTAATGTTAATGTTATGGTACTGTTTTAACATGGCTATTAACGAATATGCCTTATCAACGCTGTTATAACATGAAATAATAAGAAAAGAGATAGAAAAACCTTAAAATACTACATCGAGAAAAAAGATTCGTTGGAAAATGTTAGGCCAATAAAATATTAGTTGAATAGACTAAATTTTAGCTCACGCTACCAATTTTCTATGAATTCAAAAAAACAGTCCATGCTCATTAAAGTAAGACCATGACAATTCTTAAATTGATTAGATCAACTGAACGTATGCTTTTGTCATGACTAAATACGAATATGATATGCACAACCGAATAAGAAATTATGAATTGGATTTTAGTACCCATTATTAGTATTTGCAACTAAAAATATTGTGTTTGTAAATTTACTTTACTTTTTATCGGTTCTTGCAACTAACTAGTGGTTAATTTTATTATCGTTGATACACTTAACCGATTAAACGGTTCGCATTAGCAGCTATTTATTTTTGTAAAATAACATATTTTTCAAAAAGAATTCTATGTTAGTTGGTGCAACTGCCAAAATTCGATTGGCAACAAATTCGGTTGTCTCAACGAATCTGTTTTCCCTGTGTATTTATTATTGACAGAGCACTAACATCGAAAGTACTCTCCATATCAAACATCGCCAGCAAGCTTTTTCACGTTATTCTGCCAGCGCCATGTTCACATTAATAGATCGTGAAGACGGGGTCTAACATTAACATGATGTTAGTTTAGGTGGTAATGTTAGTCATTTCATGACTGGCGTAGATGGAAAATTATTTAAGAAATTTTTATGTTTAATGATTTTTAAATTTTATAATATATCCTTTAAGTTCAAAGTGAAATCAAAATTTCTTAATTTCTCCTTTTAGTTACTCCGACATACAACTACAAAATCTGGATGTGAACAATTTACTTATTACATCCGGCCATACCAAAGAAACAGCAGTTAACTACATAAATAGCCGATTACCCAGTTCTCGAGCCAGTTCTTCCCTCGACTTAGAATGGGAACACGAATACAGTCAAATAAGACACTATAACCAGCAGCTGCTAAAGCAAAAATCTCTCATACAACCTCAAAAAAACTACAGCCAATTGAGCATGTTGGCCAGCACCACCACTAAGGATGAGATATCTGCCGATGAATCCTGGCAATACTTGAATCAAGACGAAGATCAATCTATGGCCTCATTGAGCTCGCTAGGACCAGCCACAACAGACTCATTTTGTGCAACGAACAAAAACAAGGAACATTTAAACGAGAAACAAAGTTTGATTAAATCAAATAGTCGTGTTGTCATCAAAACTGCTAACATAACACGCAATTCTTCTCACAACTCTTGGTCACATATTTCAACACCCGAATCTTTAGAATGGGATATAGATGAGGATCAACAGCAGCAATTGAAAATGGAAGATGATAATTTGGATCATGAAACTTTAAAGTTGTTGCATCAAATAGAACAATTGAAAAATCGTGTTCTATACGAAACGGGAGAGGGTTTATATGATATCTTGGATAATGGAGAATTCATATATGAGCGCAATGCAAGACTGGCAACAGCAACAAGAACAGCACCAGGCACATTAACCGCAACAAATTGTTTTCAATTGGGTGATAGCGATGGAGAAAATGGCAACTATAGTTGATTAGTGGATTTAAATAACGAATAAGGCGATCAAATTAAATATATTTTATTTATTTTTTTGCATTTTTGTAGTATAATTATATTTTAAGGTAAAGTTTGCATTAACTTTAGTCTAAACTTACATACTAAAAAATATATTTAAGAAAGGAAAGAAATATGAAGTGTGAGAACCCCCCAAAAAGAAAAATATACAAGTGCCTCGTTCCAGACAACAAATAATACTAGTTTACAAAAAAAATTAACCTCAAAAGAGAGATGGTTTTAGTCTTTGCAGAATGTGAATCTCATACTCATTAATTTTCCTTAAGACGCGTTTTCAAGGTTAACCATATGTGGTGCACAACATATTTCTTGGGGTTTTTTTTATTTCTTTCTAAAATCGCGAGAAATATTCATTTGAATTATACAAATTTTGCACTGTTGCATAGAATGTTTTTCGTCTTTCAACCAATGCTTTTTGTGGTATATTTTTTCGCAAAAATCATTCCTAGAACAACCGCGAAAGCAAATGTAACCGCTAAATACACAAAAATGTTAGTGTATCGAAAAATATAATTTTGTTTCAGGATCGCTTTTAGGGATCTGTTGCAAAATTTCATGCAAAAAAATCAATAATCAACGATTTTATTGCATTAAGGCCTAAATTCACAGTCATTAGTTAGCTAATAACAATAGTTAAGCCAATGATATTTTATTCACACTTCTCAAATGCCATTGTTTAACAATTAGTTAGATGCTTTCGAACATGGTGCAATAAGTATACAGGTGGCAGCATCGTCTAGCACGTGTATTTTTTTGACAAGCATTATCTAGTTTATTGTTGTATTTGTTGAACCTGTAATTAGAATGTTTTGGAAATTACTACACGCATATAGCACATTTTTAGGAGCGACAAAAAATATTTGCTCCATTTGCTAGACTGCTTAAAAATTTTTAAATTACCGCCTTAAGATGTGAAATATTCTTTATTTCTTTATTTTTGCTAGCTTATTTATACTTGATAAGGCTACCATTCTTTACCCATATTGAAAATTTTAGTTAAACAGTACACTGTAAATATGAAGTTTTAGTTAAACAATAGCCAACATTTTAGTTTACTAATAGTTAACTATTGACTAAATTTGGGCCTAAGAAAAATTTAGTATACACAAAACATCACATAACATCATTTTTTCCATTTGTTTACCAAAAAGTCTTTCAAAAAAATTTAAATTGCTAAAATATGACTACACTATTGAAAACTATACATAATACATAATTTTGTAAAAATGTTGTAAATTTTGATATACAATATGTTGACCTTTCCCTTTTAAACGTGTAAAAGTAAAGGATTTATATGTAAGCAAAGGAGTAGTAAAGTTCTGATGTGTTCACTAAATATGTTATAACTCTCTAATTTTTTACCCGATATTCCCAATTTTGCGCTTACTACGTTTGCAATAAATTTTTCTTTAGGATGTGTAGGTTTAAAATAATTTTGAAATATTTTTTTTTTGCTTTAATGAAGCGACTTAAAATGCTGAATTTTGGAAGAACGTGGAAAAATTCAATTTTTTCTAAACCTTAAGATCCGTATATCAATTAATTTACATCCGAACACAGTTTATATATTGGCTGAAAGGGGAAAGGCATATCTATGCAAAAGTGTGAAACTTGTATAATTCAGAAGAATAGAAAGAAAAGTTTTTCACGAATATCTCGAAAACGCTTCTTAAGAAAAATAAATTAATCCCATATTCGTGCTTAGCGATAAAAAAAAAGGTTAGGTTAGAAAATATCTGTTTCTTTTTTTGAGGTTATGGTAAAAAATTGAAAATTTGTTAACTAGTGTAATCTTTCAAATTTATTTTTTTTTGTAATACTTTTATTATGTTTTTTTTTCAAGCTGCAGTAAAAAATCTTAATTTATATAACCTTAGCCTAAAAATTAGTTTATACACATAATTCAATTTAGTTATTCCAAATAGAAGAAAATAGCATTTCTTACACCTGGAATACAAGAAGAGTTAATAAAACCTGACAATATAGAATGGATAAATTTTACCGATGAAATGTGCTTGTAGCCTTGGAAAACAGTATACTGTTACGTTCTGCTTTAGTGTTGTGGGAATGTATAAAACCAGTAAAATATTAAGTACATAACATCCTTAAAGTATGCTTTGAAATTTTCACACAAAAAAAATTACAAAGGTAATAGTGTCGTCTTGTTACGTTTTTACATATTTAACCTATTACAGCGAGCGATAAAGAGCATAGCTTTGAGAACAAATAAAATTGTTTTTGAAAAATTTATATGCGAGAATCTCAAATTAGTCTAAAAATATTTTACTAATTTAACAGCCATGTCACAGAATACCATTCCGATCGGAAGTGGTTTCAATCCGTATGTTGCTTCTTCAGAAAACGAAAAACGAAAATTTTCTTCGTAATCAAACCACTTTTAAATTTCAAAGTGGAATTGAAAAACACTTTTCTACTGACTTCATTTGCAGTAAATACTAAAAAACCTGCATACTTTTAGGAGCGTCAAGTAAATATTTGGTCATGAGCTTTCCATGTTAATAAAAGGCTCAGCGTGAGCTTTGCATCTAAAAACAAGAGTAATCAAACGCCTCAAGGTCTAAAAACTTTATCATTGTAAAAACGAAATACAAAATAAACGGAATCTAAAACACCAAAAATGTACTTTTTCGGAATGACAACTACGGAATCAAAACCAATCCGAACGGAATTTGTGAAACGGCTGTAAGTGTTCTATTTTTACTAACGTACTGAATAAAGCCGGACTTAATAAATTTTTATTTAATTAAATTTTTAATTACTACTTTAGTTTTAAATATTTTTTTAACCAATATCCACTCTCTATAAACTACATACACATCATATATCCCTTCAATTGAAAAACTAAAATATTCTTTAGAAACACATTAAAAGTTGAAACAGAAATCCCATACACAAAAAACTCAAAGTCAATTTAAAACACGAAAAACCTAACATACATTTAGGGGCTTTTTTAAAAAACCTAACATACATTTAGGGGCTTTTACGACAATGTAAACTAATGTAGGACCTTTTCTTTACAGAAGACAGACATGTTATTAAATTAAAATTTGTGATTTCCTGAAAACGCAAACCTAAAGAGTTTTAAAATTCTTTCCAAAAAAATCCATGTTGAAATACTACAAAATTATAAAATTCACAAATGTAATTGTAATTGTAATTATTATGTAAATTATTGAAAATGTAAAAGAAAATTAAAAATAACTAAGAGAAATATTGTTTATATACAGATAGAAATTATTTATGAAAAAGAAACTCTTAATAAAACATATTAAAAGAAATATATATTATAATTATATGGATGATTTTTTATATGTGTTATTTCAGAAAATAAAAGATCTGCTAACCATGATGTAGAGGCTGCTTACTCCCTTGCATTGTTTATTGTTTCGACTTCCATTTAATTCGAATTTTGGATTTTGACAATATTTGCTGCTTTTGAAATGCAATCGCGATAATTGCTTGTAAAAGACTTGATATGGTGGAGCACCATATATAGCTTCCTTAGATGCACGCAGAGCGAAGATATGGTTATGTCATGGTTTCCTCAACAATGTCATGTTAACCCTTGCTGCAAATAACATCCAATTCATACGGTGATTAAAAAACCATGAATTTTTTCAATTTTAAGATTTTTAAGATTCTTACGTCCATCGATTTGTCTTAATCCTGCGATTGTCAGTAAAGATGTGACAGTAAGACGCCATTTTGTAAATACGAAATAAGTAAAAAGTCGGCAAACTATATTAAAATGGGTATCATTCAACAGATATTTGCAAATTATCTTTAGGTTTCTCTTATCGTTTTTCATTGCGAATGACCATTTACGATCTGTAACGGTTTAAAGTTGTTTAACAACCAAAAGACCCAAATGCGTAAAAAGTAAACTTTTAACAAAAATTTTAAAACCAAACTGTGTACGAAAACTAAAAAGAAAACATATAAAATATAAATTTAAAAAATTTAAAAACCTGACTGCGTAAAAAACTAAAAGAAAAAAAAACAATTCCAGTGTGTGGAACATACAGTCGGGAAGCATTTTTACAGTCGGGAAGCATTAAAAATCGAATCTTCAAATCTTCGCAATAATGGTTCCCGGAAAGTCGCTTTGTTCCGCACACTGGACTTGTTTTCTTCCTTTTAGTTTTTTTTTACGCTGTCTGGTTTTTTTGATTTCTTAAATTTAATATTCATTTCATGTGTTATGGTGCCCTGACTACAAAAAAAGTCGTTAAATTTTTTTTTATTTTATTTTTTTTTAATAGCCTGCTACACCGATTTCATTATAGCTTTGGAAGAGGTAGCCCAATTTTATTACAAAAAAACTACAAAAATTGGAATAAAATTTTCTTTAAGCTGTTTTAATATAATTTTTTTATATAATCAATTGTTTCGGAATTATAAAGACCGCAATGATGAAAAATATATTTTTTTTTATCAAAATTGGAAAATTTTTATTTTTTACAATTTATAAAAATCGAAAATGGCCAAAAGTTGCCAGTAACTGATCATAAATAATACTGCAAATAAAACAAGCTTTATTTCATGAAAATCGATGGATATATGTTGATTTTATTTATAATAAATTTAAATCACCTAATTTTTGCAAAACTTGCGAATATTTACACTGTACAGCAAAATCAGTATTTGTTAATAACAAGGTTCTATCTAAGGACTGATTCTGGTAGAGGCCACCAAAAATACATACGTGTATCGCCGTTTTGAAAGTATACATCTGGGATCTATTTTGGGGGTAGTTACAATGACTCGGTATAGAAATTTTAATGATTAAGATAAATATAAGATGTAATAAACACTTTTATGTAGAACACCCAAAGGAACAGTTTTGTTGAACAATTCAGCACGCTTTCTTTCAGCGGCATTATACGCTGCAGGAAAGTTGCTTGTCCCTTATTTATTTTTGGGCCAAAAAGACTCGTACCGTGAATAGGTAGAGGGTTAAAATGTTCTACAAAAATGTTAATAATGATATTTTACATGAAAGTGCAAAACATATATTATACGTTAAACGTAAGGCCTACAAAATATCCTATGCCGAGTCAGTACAACTATGTGCAAAAGGGGGGAAATTTAGCTCCCCCTAAAATGAGTGCCAGATGTAAACTATCAAAACGCCAATATATGTATATATTTTTTGGTGGCCTGTACCAGAATCAGCCATTAGAGCCTTGCTATTTAAAAAAAATTTAAATATTCCAATTTTGCCAAAAATAATAAAAATAATAATAATAAAAATAATTCCAAAACTAATGCGTTTTTTTAAGTATTCAAGCAGATTAAAGGTAGTTTTGTTTAAATTCTTTTAGTTGTTTTTGTAATAAATTTTGTTATCCGTTTTCCAAATTATGATAAAATCGGTGGAGCAGCCTTTGGAGTTGCGGACCGTAGGTCTGCTATTGAAAGTTGCGTTTTTAGTTCAAGAAGAGGAAATGCTCACTAGTTGCGTCTTTAGTGGAGGAAAGTCACACTAACGACTTTGTAAATAATAGCTACAAGATATTCTTCTTCAGGAAGTCTGTAATAGAGGCCAGGTATAGAGTTGTGTCGGAAATATTTACACCGGATGAGATGATGCTGCAGTCATCGGCTTATGACACTAACAATACTTTCTGAGGTGGTTCGGAAATGTCTTTCAGGCAAGTCAACAAGAATTTTTCTGATGCTGGCGATGCGTGATGGCGTGTCATTGTGTTAATTGTTATTGGACTGTTAAAGTGATGAAGGTATAACACTGGTCAATGAACAGTGCCGGCAGTTATTAATACTGACATATGCTAATGCACATCATAGCAACCTTCTTCGTCGGCGAAGAAAAAGAATTAATAAAATGGCTATACAGCTTTTAAAAATAGTGTCCCTACTTGACACCAAGGGCGCTGCAACACTGCTAAAAAAATCAACAAAACGCACAATAGCAGAATATTAGAAGAATTAAGCATTATCTCTCTCACTTCAACATCTGTTCTCTCTACACTATCCATTTCCCAAATAAGGTAACAGGTTTATTAATTAACTGATAGGCATAAATTGCCTGAGTGTGTTACTTCATTTTAAAAAAAATTTACAGTATTCCTTCTTGGGACACAATGATTTTTATATTGTGATAATTAGTTTTCTGACCTCTGAACTTCACAAGCGCTTGGCTGCCAATGAAATAGTTTAATAAAATTGGAAATATATTAACTCATGATATCGTTAGTCAGCAGCGAGTGATCAACCGCGTCAAATGCCTTGGATAGGTCTAGCACAGTCACATTAGCGCCTTGGCATAGTCTATGCCGATTAAAGCCATATCCAATTCGAAGCCATTTGGGTAGCTAGCAAATTCAAAAGCAATAGGTGGCGCTGTTTTCCTTTTTTTAAGAGATTACTATTTTAATGTTATCTGCGGGAGGAAAACATCTGGCCGGACATCTTATAATTGTATAAAACTGACATCAACTAGATAGTAAAATACACTAGAACATTGATGAGTAGTAGTGTTGTGGTCTTTGAAACTTAATGTTCTTCCATTCTGTGTGGTCATTATAATTAGATTTTTTCAATTTATTTGTTCCTTAAAAACAATTTATTTGTTCCTTAAAAACTATCACATCTTCAAAAACTTCCTTTCTTGATAAAATGATTACATTAGTAAAAAAAATTCCATTAGAGTGCCAAAACCTGATTTACCAAAAAAAAAAATAAGATTTGGACGAAAACCCCCTTATATGTAGTTCGCAAATATATAATCACATCCAAACACATAAATATGTATATTTATATACTTTTTTATATGTTTATTTTATAGTTTATTATTGTAATTAATATTAATTCATTAAAAATACACTTTTCGTCATACAAAAATTTCGTTCGTTGCTTAATTTCTTCCAAAATAAAAAAATACTTGAAATCTAAAGTAAAATAAACTTAAACAAATAAAATTAAAAAGCAAAATAATAATCGACAAAATATAATATCAAAATGTCTTAAATTAAGCGAAATATGGCATTCATTTTGTTTGTTCTTTAGCTGATTAACTATGGAAATTCGTGAAACACTTTTAGTTCTTTCAAACTTTCAAAATATTTTACCGGATTGAAATATTAGTTTTGAATTTCCAACATTAACAGCAAAAACTGCTTGAAGAAGCTTTAAGAAGCTAACCAAAGATTTTATTTTTTAATCTGCCAAGGAGACCAGGGTTTTCGGGCTCAGCTTGAACTTCAATTTGCTAAAATGATCCAATAAAAGAAATTAAATTAGTAAATTCCAAATTAAGTGATAGACTACATACCCCAGTTTGAGCCACATGCTGTTCATTCTTCGACGGCTGGTGGTGAGTAAATGTGCCGCTTAGATCTTCCACTTCAACTTGTTGTTGTTGTTGTTGCTGGTTGTAACCTCCATGAGTATGAGAGGATGCCGACGATCCACTGGAAATTCCCGAGAGATCTTCTACTTGCACCTGTTGACCATATTCATCTTCCATTTGCACTTGTTGCTGGCCATAATCGTCAGCAGTCATGGCATCAGCTTGCATTTGACCACCTCCATAATTATAATGATGAGAATAACCTCCTGATACTTGTGCATTTGGTAGGCTATACTCATATTCTTTTTTACTATAACGGCCACTGGAAGTGTAACCTCCATAGCTGCCAGAATGTTGAGTTGGTTCTTGTCTCATTTGAGCACTGGGTGGAGAAGGCAATACATATTTAGAGCCAGCTACTCCTGGTTCATCGTTATCGATATTTTCATCGAATACATTAGGGGGCTGATCACCACGATCTTTGGAAATTATAGGTTTGGGTGGAGCAGTGCGATTGGTGGTGCCAGGACCGTTTTGCCAGCCACCATATCCTTCATAGCTGAATGGCAAGCGGGCTTGACAAAGTAAATACAATTTACGGCGCCATTGTATTAGTTCTTCTCCTTGTACACCGGTCTTACGTTGCAAGACACCATAACGTCTGCTCTCGTTGGCACCCCACTGTATGCGTTCCTTGTCTGTAGCGGTTTTCTTATGCATCACATAGGTTACAAAGCGCAATTCTTTGTCACGGAAATCTTGCAATTGATTGAGATTCATTTGATAGTATTGGGCCAAGCGTTGTATGCGTTCGAATTCTTTGATTTGCCAATCTTTAAGCTCTTGGGAGGTTATGCCTATATTACCTGCCAAACCATTGAATAACATTTCCTGTTTCTGCCAATTGCGTAAATTATCCAAATTATAGCTCTTATCCCTGATGAAGCTATACAAACGATCTCTTTCTACTTTTTGCCAAGGTTCTACCTTTAGCAAGGATGTTCTATCCAACAAACCTTCTCTGTGCATTATGTCAATCTGCACCTTTTGGAAGGGAGCCAACTCTTCTAGGGAACAGCCATACATGCGAGTCAATTGCCTTTGGAAATTATCATCTTGGGCAATAAACTCTAAGAACTCCTCCTCAGTAATGGAAAGTTCAGCAGCAATAGCTCTTAATCTTTGTCTTTCTAACTCCTTCCAGCCACTGTAATGATTGCCATGACTTATGCCAGTTTGGTAGCCTTTGATTAAACCCAATTGACCCAAACGTTTAATTTCGTTTCTTATCCAAATCTCTACTTCCTCAATGGTTACATGATATTGATCACAGATTCTGTTGAGAGTAGTTTGATCTTTTAGAATTTCCTGTTCCCATTGTTCTTGGGTTTTGTAGGGATTTCTGCTGACCAACTGGTAAAGGCGATCTTTTTCATTTATTTGCCATTCGGTTAGACTTTCGGTAACAATTTTTCTTTGATTCAAAAGCTTTTGCAATTCCTGTCTGTACCACTCAGTGATTTGCTCCACTGTTAAATGATATTGTTGGGCCAACCGTTGTAAATACTCACGATCATTAATCAACTGCCTTTCCAATTCTTCAATAGACCATTGTTGTTGACGGCGCAATTTGTCATTAATCAATTGCTGGATATGGTTTTGTTCATGGATTTCCCATTCTTCAACAACAACTTTGCCGTGGATAAAACCCTGACCAACCAATTCTTGCGCAACTTGTCTCAACCAAGTTTCAATTTCCGTTACACTAATATTGTATTGCCTAGCAAATTGTTCCCAGCGCATGCGTTCATTCTTCAAGTATTGCTCAAAATCTTGCCAAGACATAGGCTTGACTTGGGCAATAGCCTGTAAATGGCCCTTGGTTTGTTCCTTCCATTGCTCTTCGTTTGTGACAACTTGATGGTTCCAGCTATGGGGTTTGTTTGTGGACCAGCTATCCAGAAATTCCCAGTCCGTGAGCTTATTATCATTTGGACCCTTAACCAAGCCTAATAGTTCAAGCCTAGCGCCTTCTTGTTCTACCCAATTTTCAATCTCGCCTACAGTAACATGATAGTCTTGGGCTATGCGTTGCAATCTAGCCTTGTCACGTTTTATAAAGGCATCCAATTCCTCGGTGGTAGCTGCCTTGTTCTGTTGTCTCAACCAGTCTTGTAAACGATCTCTTTCAATCTTCTGCCAATAAGATAGCTGTTCGACTTGCACAAGGCCAGAGTTCTTCAATCTTTGTAACTCATCCTTCATCCATTGTTCGATCTGTTGAACTGAAACGTTATAATCGGTGGAAAGTTTTTGGATTCTATCTCTGTCTCTTCTCAATTTTTGTTCAAATTCTTCTCTGGTTATATCTTTTTGTTGTTGCAAACACAAAGCAATCAAACGTTTCTGTTCATCTTCTTGCCATTTAGTTAAATTTTCAACTTGTATTTCACCAGAAGTCTTTAAGTTAAGCAGTTGTTCTCTTAGCCACTGTTCAATTTCCACAACACTAACAGAGTATTGCTGGGAAAGCTGTTGTATATGGTCCTTTTGCTTTTTCAATTCCACTTCGAATTGTATATAGTTCAAACGATTATTTTCTCTTACCATTTGCTTAAGCCGTTCCAATTCGGATACCTGCCAAGCCGACAGTTTGGCAATTTGTTCACCGGTTTCCTTTCTCAATCTTAAAAGTTCATTAATCATCCATTCTTCTACTTCCTTCACATTAACGCGATAGAAGTGTGCCAACTGATTCAAATGATCACGATCGCTTCTTAATTTCTCTTCAAACTCTTTAGTGCTCCATTCGTTTTTGTGTTGCTTTATCAAATTGATAATGTAATCACGTTCGGCTAACTGCCAGCGTTTTAATTTTTGCAATTCGAATTTACCCTTTTCTTTTAAATCTTGGATGACTTTTTGCACATATTTTTCTACTTCATCAACATTGACGTGATGTTGTCTGGCCAAGTTTACTAGGAAGCTTCTATCCTTTTTCACCTTAATCTCGAATTCTTCTGCGGTAATGCTAGATTGTTGCTGCAGCAGATTAAATATACGTTGTTGTTGCTCTTTTTGCCATTGGGTAATTTTTTCAATATTCAATTTGCCTTGCTGTTGCAAGCGATTGACTTCACTTTGTATCCATTTTTCAATTTCCTCAACAGAGGTGTGGTATTGGAAGGCAGTCTTTTGCATATGATCTCTATCTTGTCTTAAGACTTGTTCAAACTCTTCCACCGACCATTGTTTGTTTTGTTTCAATAAAGCATCTAAACGTTCTCTTTCGGCTATTTGCCAGGCAGTAAGATTGTTAATTTGTAATTGACCTTCATCACGCAGTCTAGCTAACTCTTTAGTCATCCATGATTCAATTTCTTCTACTTGTATTTGATAATCTCTAGCTAATTTTTCCAGTAGTTCACGATCTTGTCTTAGTCTTTGCTCTAATTGTTCGGTCGATTGAAATTGCTGTTGGGTAATACGTTCCAAATAACGTCTTTCAGCTTCTTGCCAGTTGGTTAGCTTCTCATTTGGCTTCAACAAACCCATGGCTACAAATCTTTGTTCTTCATTCTTAACCCACTGCTCGATTTCCTCAATCTGTACGTTATGTTGCATAGCCAAAGCTTGTAGTCTAGTACGATCTTGCAGCAGCCATTTGTGGAATTCTTCAACGGTAAAGTCACGTTCCTTAACCATATTAGTTAAGTTGCCTCTCCATTCAGTTTGCCAATCCTTTAGTTTTTCCAATTCCACCAAACCTTCAGCTTGCAATCTTTGTATCTCCTTCTTGATCCATTCTTCGATTTCTTCAACACGTACTTGGTGCTGGTGAGCCATACTATATAGATGAGTTTGATCGGTTTTGATTTTCTCCTCTAATTCCTTGATCGACAGATTGTTTTGTTGTACCAAATTCATAATGCGTTCTCGTTCAATCTTTTGCCAGTTCTCCAATTGTTCTTGAATTTGCAATAAGCCCAGTGTTTGTAGACGCTCACCTTCTTGCTTAATCCAGGTTTCAATTTCAGTGGTCTTGACATTGTACATTTTAGCCAATTCAGCTAATTTTTGGCGATCGTTCAAAAGTTTGCGCTCGAATTCTTCAATTGTTAACTTGTTGTTTTGCAGCAATACAATAATTTGTTCCCTTTCAGTCTTCTGCCATTCGTTTAGCTCTTCAGCCTTTACCAAGCCTTGGGATTGTAAACGCATAAGTTCTTGTTTAAGCCATTCCTCAATTTCAGATACCTGGAAAATATAAATAAATTAATAACTATCAGCTAAGATTTGTCTAAAAAAAAAAAACTTACTTTAACATTGTAATTGGCGGCCAATTGATTCAAATGGCTCTGATCTGTCTTTATCTTCAACTCCAAATCTTGTACAGTAGCATGACTTTGCTGGACAATGGTTATTAAGCGTTCTCTTTCTCTTTGCTGCCAATCAACCAATTCTTTTTTCACCTCATTGAGGAAACCTTCATTCTTTAGCTCATTAATTTCCTTTCTAAGCCATTCTTGAATTTCATTTACTTGCACATTGTACATACTGGCCAATTGTTGCAATCTCTGGTGATCATTAACAATTTGAACTTGGAATTCCTCTACAGTTAAATCATTTTGGGCAATAATTTTCTTAAGATTTTCATGTTCTCTTTGTTGCCATTCCTTAATATTCAATTCAATTTGCATTTGACCCTCTCTTTGCAAACGTTCCAGCTCTTGTCTTTGCCATTTTTCCAATTCTTCAATACTGACATGATATTTACTGGCCAAAGTTTGTAAGTAGAAACGATCCTTGGCCATTTGTTCATCAATGGTACCCACCGAACCGCGATGATTCTTGAAAATGTTTTCCAAACGATCCCGTTCAGACTTTTGCCACTCAGTTATGCGTGTCATTTCGTTGCGCTGTTCGGTAATAATACCGCCCAAACGAGACAATTCTCCTTTCAACCACATTTCTAAATCGCCTACATTGCCCCGATATTTTTGCGACAAATCGGAAAGTTTTTGTTGATCAATTTTTATAGAATTTTGTAATTGGTCAATAGTGGCATTATGTTGTCTAATTAGCTCTTCTAAACGTTCTTGTTCACTGGTGTGTACTACCGATTCAGTAAACGGATAGGCCATCATGGAATTATTTTGATCATTGAAATAAACATATAAGCGGTCTAATTCTTCAATTTGCCAAGTTTTCAGTTCGTCTACCGTGATTCGGTATTGTCTAGCTATTTTGTCCAGTTTATCGGCATTTTCTCTTTGCCATCTTTCCAAATCCTCTCGCGTAAGACTGTTTTGATGGATCAGCCAATCCAAGCGACCACGTTCCATATTCTTCCAGGTAGTATTGTCATTAGTTTGGGCACGATATTGACCCAATAATACACGATAACGTTCCAATTCTTTGCGGTGCCATTCATGAATCTCTTCCAAAGTACAATGATAACGTTCAGCTAAAGATAAAAGTCTTTCTTCTTGCTGCCTCTGCCATGCCTCCAAACGTTGAGGTGTTATATTGCCAGAAGAAGTTAGGAACCAGAAAAACCGTTCACGCTCTTCACGCTTCCATTCTTCATCGCGAGGCACAGACCATTCACCGAAAGGACGCTCGTTATCTAAAACTAATTTACCATCCACCCATTTCTTGTGGCTTTCAGAACCTGAAACTACAGTGCCATCCGCATTGGTAATAACAGTCTTATTGTAGCGTCTGACAGTCACAGTTGATGATCCAGGGCGATAACTGGGCTGATAGGATTGAGAACCAGGGTTAAAAGCTTCCATTTCAGATTTATCAGAAGTATCTATGGGTATGTGTACCGGAGGTTTGTACAAATTAGACTTGCTACCCCAATTAGAATCAACATTGACAACAGGACTGTAGCCAACAACACTAGGTTCCATATTTTGATTAACCCAATCGTACACGGTCTTCTTGCGGGTAACAACAGAACTGCCACCCGGTACATATACCTGACCGCCAGTATTATAAGCAGCATTCGAAGAGCCATAAGAACTTGTACCGTGTGTGCCATAGCTACCTGTATACCCCGGCAGACCATTGGTGGTTACAACGGTACGATTTCTTTTGACAACCGTAATATAAGGATTCTCATAAGTACCCTCTCCACCTCTCTTATGAGCTTCAGTCACATTTTGGTGGACCACAATAGTTTTACCATCAACTACCTTTACTTCAGCGGGATAATTGTAGGTTTTGACATCATCGAAATTCGACAAGTCCAAATCTAAAGTTTGCTGCTGTTGGCCATAGTCTAAGCCTGCAACAGCATATTTTTGCAAGGTATTGCTGGACTTCCACTCAAAGAAATTGGGTTTAGCAATGATGCTGTAGGTAAGCAAACCATTGTGCATATCTCTAACCAATTCTTCAACCTGAAGACGACAAATAGCATCCAATTCACCGGAAGTTTTACCCGTCAAGCTAATAATGCTCTCTGGCAGAAAAAAAAAAGAAATGAAAATTTTAATTTTTTTTTATTTTTTATTGCACTATAAATTTATTTACCTGACCAGGGTGTATAGCTGGTGCTATATGCCGTGGTAGATCCAGAGGACATACTATTGTATTCTTGTCTTAAACGGTTGGCAAATTGTCTTATGTCATTCATATGGGCATAAGCCCAGCTGTCGAGATTGCAACAAGAACTGTAGCCATATGATGAGGACGAAGAAGAGGAGGAGGAGGATGATGAAGACGATGACGATGATGAGGACGTGTATGCGGAAGTGTATTGTGGACTACTACCAGCGGTATACTGGCATGAACCATATGAGCCGCAATCTGCATTATGTCTATTATAAGAACTATAGCCACTGCTCCAGTGTACCAAAACCACTAGCACTATTATAAGGCTAAGGCCTTTCATTTTGAGAGTTATTTTTGAAATAACAACAAATTGAGTTACTGAAGAAAAATAAAAATATAATTTTAGCAAAAAGTTGATAGTGGCTTATAATTTCTTTCATAGTTTGAGAGAATTTAGGGAATTTGGAGTTGTACAACAGTACTTTTTTGATATAATTTAAACTCTAGTTTTTTGGACTCTATTCTTTTGTGCAATTAAATGTAAAAAAATTGATTTTAATTTTTTTCTTATAATTTTTTAAGAGATAAGAAAATTTAATTTTTTTATAATGAATTTTTTGTTATTACTAAGACTTTAGCATAATACGCTAAAATTTTAATAACAAAAAATATATTTTATAAGTTATCAGTATAAATACGTAATGAAAGTTCAAAAGGTGTTTTAAATAAATGAAAAAATACAACAAAAAATATATAAAAAATAACTAAATTCACCAGAAGCATGACATAACTTTGGGGAATAAAGGCAAAAAAAAAAACAGTTCACTTTTCAAAATCATTCAAGTAATTGGGGTGATATCCGGCAGAAGAAATAATTAAGGACAAATGAAATATTAGAAATTTTATTCAACTAATCAGGTGATAATTAAAAATTAAATAAAAGATTTAAAAAACAAACATCATAAGAGATTTCATAATATTTGCCGAAATCTATAGGAAGGAATGCGTAGGAAATCGATAATGAAAATGAAATGAATTAAGACCACACGCAAAGAAAAAACATTGTTGAGACCCCTATAATATAAGAGCAGCATACAATACTCTCGTCTTTTTCCTCCCGTTCCAATCTAACAAGTACGAAGTGAGCGGCAATTCATCTCTAGTTAATTTAGATCATTGCATCATAACTTTGTAAAGCTCACTGGACTGAGCTTAATGAATTTTTCCGGCAGTTCAACTTGAAACCATATTCCGTAGACAAAAACATCAATACCATGGTGGAAACGGCTGAAAACACCATCTTGGTTCAATCAAACGTGCAGAAATGCAATCAGATCTACAGAGGAAGCATTTTGTATCTAGCGTAGTAACAAAAATCCACATACTGATTCGGTGCGCTGAAGGGAGTGATCTTCTTATGCCACAGTAATAAAATCTTTATAACAACAGCATCTTCATGCCAAAGTTCTTATTACTCTTCGGGATACTCATGGGGACACGATTCTACACCTTGGTGACTTACCCCACACCTTCGTGCTGTCCTTCTTGGGGAAAAGGTATTTTTTTCCAGATATTACCTTTAGCCAATTACCCAATCTCTGAAATCACAGACCATCGGGTATGCATATAAGTATTCAAAGGAAGTAGGATAATCTATGCTACTTCGGAAGAAGGTAAAGAGGTATCTAAGGTCTCGCCCAATACCAAAGACGATAGAGAGTTAACCTCTAGGGGTTTTATTTCGCGTCTCAACAAGCAATCATAGACTGATCCCATGGAAACCGGTAGACTCATAGATGACCTGCCTTCTAGAGGGTAAGAGAGGTGATGCTCTCCACTAAGACATACTCTGCTATTGTAGGACTGAGCATGCTGGCCGACATCATCTTAGATGATTCTCGCGAAAAACATACTCTGCTCCCATGAGAATTGTGCTGATAGAGATCTCCTTCGGGAGTATACGTGGTCGATGGGTTGCTACCAAAACCGTTGGAAGAGGTGTTTATTACGTGAATGATGCTCGACTCGTGATAGTGTCTGTTTCGAGTACGGGTAAGCATATAAGCATCTTTATACTGTTGATAAACAGGAGCTGTATCAAGTAGAGCTTTGTGGTTGTCTTGTATCAAACTTCTAGTGTGCTAGTCATTCCTTGGTTAACTCAGCTGCATCGCATAAGCTGCTGATATAAAAAGAGATTAGATAGCTCAAAAGCTGTAGCAAGATGTTTGTACATAGTGGGCGGTCCCTGTGCAAAATGTTGTAACCTGTGTGCTGCTTGGAAATCATACAGGTGCCTTCCTCGGACTCCTCGGATATGGTAATGTACGCTAAACATCACACAGTGTTAAGAGCACCTTCAGGTCGGGACTAAAGGCAGATACTGACGTTAATCGGAAATAAATCTATCCCTTGTGATAACTAAAGCTTTTAGGCATTCTTCAAAAGAATAAAGAATAATGGTAGTTCCTCAATTCGGGCTTTTTTAAAGCATCAATCGCCAAACACATACTAATACATTTTACGCTTGTATGGGTTTTTTGCAACTTTCGCTCTTGCAAAGTTTTTGTTAGTGTATATCAAGCAATAGCAAGAAATAAGGGACAAAACAACCTGCTTGTTTTAATGTTTTTTCGAAACTGAAAGATATTTTTTTACTTTTATTAAATGCATGTGAGTACACACGTATGAGAGTAGAAGAGTAACAAGCCCTATGTACTATGTTTTGCGTGTTTCTGTTTTAAAGAATGACCAAACATTCATTGACCCGGCTGATAAAGCTAACCTTCGGGCTGAGCTATTTGGAAGTAATTTTCATTTGCCGGACTGCCGTTTATTAGCGAGTACAGTCGGAAGTCATTAGCCCCATTGTTATGTCCAGAGGACTATCCATACCGTACACATTCCTACGATGCTCTGAAATTCCAACTCCTGAGAACTTTGAATCACAGAACTTTTCACAAATCCTAACAGGCCAGCTAGTAGTACATCTCTCAGATAGTCCAGGTTCTGAAGTAAACAATTACCTAGATGCCTAAGCTTGCGTTACTGTAGAGCCCGGCAGTCACAGAGAAGATGTTGAAAGTAGTCTTCTTCTTCTTCGCCGAATCAGCTTCTGCAAAGATCATCATGGGCGAAATCGGGGCATTTCAAGATACGCTTGCAGGAGTGCAAATATAAGAACTTGGGAATCAGTCACGTGAATTGCTTTGTGACGGGTTCTCTTCCCTCTAGGTAGGATACAAGTTAAGCTAATAAATCTATTAGCACAACTGATCATATTTTGCTATTCTTCTATTTATTTTCAAACTGTCAAACTTTTAATCTTATCAATTTTAAAAATTTTTCAGCGATCAATCAACTTCTTGTTCAATCATTTTATTATGACAACTATTTTTAGTTCGATTTTAATTTCCCCCATTCCAAAAAATATATAAGATAAGAAATGGGTCAACTTATCTGAATTGTTTGTTTTAAAAAAACTATAAATGTTTTCCAAAACAACTTTTTTTCTCCTGTTTTTGTTTTTTTATTTGAACATGTAAATTTTCAATGACATCACGTTTTTGTCTGTTCTCTAATATTTATCGGTTAGTCAGACAAACTCAAAACATCCCACCGACACACTGTGTGTGTGTGTGTGTGTGTGTGTGTGTGTGCGTGTGTGTTTATTAAATCAGTCAGTCAGTCTGCTTGTCAACCTTATAATGCACTCTCTAATGTCATCATCAAAAGAATTACAAAAAACTCAAAATAATGTATAAAAATAAAAATGCATCAACATAACAAAAGCATGTGTGAAATTTTAACAAGATTTTTATATTTCCAATGATGTGTATATTTTCGTTTGTAGCTAATTTTAAAATTTTAGTTTTTAAAAATAAATGAAATAACATAAAATCAAATAATCTCTAAAAAAAATTGTTATTAATCTAATATGAAGTATCATGCGGTTTTTTGTAGAATATAAAAATCTCAAGTTTATTATCATATTTCGCTTTATTTTTTTCCATATTTCATCTGTAATTAATTACAATTGATAATTATTGAAATGTTCAAATAAATAATTTCAATTAGCGCATGTTTAAAAAAGCATAAAATGTGCATAATTTATCAAATGGCATTTTTGCATTTTTTTTTTTTCAATTAGATTGAAGGATTTTTTTGTAAGATAATAAGAGACATAATTTATTTTCCTTAGAAAACATTGATAATCAATAATAGCAATACATAATGCATTACCGCTTATAGGTCTAAATTGAGGTTAATTAGATAAAGCTCTAAATAGAAATTTTAAAACAAAGAGATCTAAAGAAATATGCACTTTCGAAACGAGCTACACAAGTCTAGACACAAGTCTAAATAAGATGTGTGAAAGAGTATCAAATTTAAGCTCTAAACTTCTTCGTACACCTCTTATTACCAGACTTGTGGCGAGCTCGTTCAGCAGATCATTATAGAGACAAACCTATGACCAAACCCAATTATATTATATTGGCTTGATCCAAGGTAGACTTATTTACCAGTTACTCTTGATTCCACAGCTGTTTACTCTTTTTTTATTTGTGGCTGTCAATTTTGTATCAAAATACACAAGCTATGTTGTGTATGTGTTTTAATAATTTGACATTTTCAAGGAACTGCGACTGCCTTGGGCTTGATCATTGGTTTTTGCTAGACTTGGGTCCAACTCGTTCAGCAATTCGTTTTACAAACAAACTTAAATTACATGGTTTTGTTCACAGGTTTGTGTCTAAAAGCAGCTGCTGGTCTAGTTCGAACGAGTTGGACCCAAGTCTAGTTTGTGTCTAAAGAGCTCCAGAAATAGTTCGACTAGACTTGGGTCCAAATTGTTTGAACTCGCTCTGCAGCTCGTTTTAGACACAAACCTATGATCAAACTCATTTAAATTACATGGGTTTGTTCACTGGTTTGTGTCTAAAATGAGCTGCTGAATGATTTCGAATGAGTTGGCCCCAAGTCTAGTTTGTGTCTAAAGAGCTCCTGAAATAGTTCGACTAGACTTGGGTGCAAATTGTTCGAACTCGTTCTGCAGCTCGTTTTAGACACAAACCTATGATCAGGGTTACCGTTGGAGATTTTCAGAAGGTCGCATAAAAGGTCGTTTTACAAAAATAAAGTCGCTCAAAAAGAAGTTTCAAGAAAAGAAAAGTCGTACGCATTTTTTTAAGGTTTTTATTTGTGGAAAACATAAAGAAAAACAAAAATAAAGAATAGAATTTTTGTAATTTTTTAATTTTTATGAATTTCTTAAAAACAAAATATAAAAAAATTTTTTGCCACGATTTTCACCATATCTCTGAATTAAAAAACAATGTTGTTTTCGCACTAACAAAGTTTTCTTTGCAAAGCATAAATTCAGCCGATTGCAAGACAGAAAGGGGAATACTTCATCTCTTCGTTTTTCTACCGGCTGAATTAAGATTTTTGCAATGTTTTCATTGCGGTGTTTTCATGGCTTATAGATAATGTTGTTGCCGAGTTTCGGATTCTTTATTTAACTGAATAGGACAAACCGTTCTCCAGCTAATATTTGTCGTGCAACTGCTTCCTTTTTGACATAACGGTATATCTCGAAAACAAGAAATAAATTGAAGAAACCGAGTGTTAATTCGAATTCAGCGCCCCAAATAACAAAACAACGCTTTTCGTTGCTTCAGTACAAAAATTGACCTGAATTTGTAATCGGTAATATTAAAAGTGATAGATTTTCAAAATTTTTTTAGCAGATGTACTTTTGTTTTCAGCTGTTGGTCAGAGAAGTTTTATTTATTTTTTTAATTGAAGTCAATGTTTCGATAGTATTTTATTTAGGAACTTCATTAATATTACTTTTTGTGGTCTATAAAATTTTCTCCAAGTTTTTTCTTGTAGAATATCAATACCATTAGAGTAGAGTGTTCACTTGCTTCTAATGAATCGATTTTACCAATTTATCATTATATAACTCTTCTGCAGACAAAACTACAAAATTGCTTAAGCATTTGGTAATAAGCTCTTGATTTTATTAAAAATGTCAGTACTATCAAGTTATTTTATCAGGATGTACTATAAAATTCTCGCAATAAATTCCTGGGATTGAAAATTTTGCATAGTTTCCGAGAATGTATCCAAGACGGAACTATTTTTTTAGTTAACTCAAAAAAAGGGTAAAATATCGCAAAAAATTACAAAAGTCGCAAAATAAAATGAGTTTGAAAAAGTCGCACAAAAACTCGCTGCCCGTCAAAAAGGTGGCAAAAAAAGGGGGGAAAGGCGACTTTAGTCGACGAACGGTAACGCTGCCTATGATCAAACCCATTTAAATTGCATATGTTCGATCAAACGTTTGTGTCTAAAACGAGATGCGGAACTAGTTCGAACGAGTCGGATCCAACTCTGGTTTGTGTATCGGCGTTTTGAAAGCTTTCATCTGGAACTCATTCCAAATGAGTTCCAGATGTTGATTTAAAGTATCAGACGTGTTTAGCACTTTTATGTAAAACACCACGAGGAGCATTTTGGTGAAAACTTATAGCCCTCTAACTCTTCGTTGTATGGCTATTTCTGTCCCTTTCTTAAAACAGAGGCTAAAATCTCCACTTCAGCAGCGCTATAGTTTTGCAGAAATGTTCTAAGAAAATGATTATGGTGGAGTTTTACATAAAAAAGCTAAAGACATCTTATATTTTAAACGTAAGACTTACAAGACATTCTATGCCAAGTACTAACTATAAATAAGTACGAAATTAACCCTTAAACACATTTTCATTTCTACATGATTTCTGGCGTTCAATTTAAGTCTAGAGCTTGGGTATCTCTAAAGGCCTATAGTAGAATTTTATGACAAATATTTTTGTATAACATATCAGCCCCCTTTATATCTTAACGTAAGACTTATAAGATTTCATATGCCGAGCTCTAATTGGGAATAAGCATGAAATTAAATCCTTAAATATATTTTAAGTTTTAATTGATTTCTGGCGTTCAACTTGAGTCTGCAGCTTAGGCGTCTTTGAAGACATACATATAATAAAATTTTATGGCAAATATTTTTATAGAGTATTTTGGCCCGCTATATCGTCGTTGAAGGGCAGTTTTTGTCCCTCTTTTAAGAAAGCGACTAGAAGATCCATACAATGAAGAGCTAGAGGTTTAAAATGTTCCAGAAAATTGTTTCTCTAAAAGTGCTGGGTAAATCTTATACCTCAAAGGTAAGGCTTGCAAGATTTCCTACGCAGAGTACTAATTGTGAATAAGTGCAGAATTAACCTATAAACACATTTTAATTTTCGAATGATTTCTGGCGTCCAAGTTTTGTCTAGGAGATTGGGTGCCGTTAGAGTCATATATTAGAATTTATGGCAAATATTTTTGTAGAACATTTCAGCCCGTTATATCGCCGCTAAAGGGGAGGTTTTTTTACCTCTTTTTAAAGAAAGGGATAAAAAGACCCATACAACGAAGAGTTAGAGGATTAAAATGTTTCATGAAAATGTTTCTCATGGTGTTTTATACAAAAGTGCTGGAAACAATTTATATGTACCTTAAACATAAGGCTTACTATATTTCCTATCCCGAGTCACTAACTATGTGAATAAGGGGGAAAAATATAATTCCCCCTAAAATGAATACCAGTTGTAAACTTTCAAAACATCGACGTATGTATATAGTTTTTCAGTGCCCTCTACCAGAAACAGTCGTTAGAATCTTGTTATTTGCAAAATATTTTACTTTGTTTAATTATCTGTATTATCAAATTACGGAAGACAAAAAATATTTAGATAAATTGTTAAAAGATTTTTAAGTTACAAAATTTCACTGTGTAAAAGCCTTTGGTATTAAATACTTGAAAACTAGAAACTCTGAATACATTTATGACATTATTTATAAAAAAAATTTCTGACTTATAACAGATTAATAACACAAATTTTCATAAAAAAAATTGGTTTTATAAGCCTTTTATAAATCAAAAATTTCTTTATAAATTATGCTGTTATAATATAAAAATTTTTAATTCAAAAATTTTTCAGTTTTTAATTTTTGTAAAAATAATCGAGTTAAATACTTGAAAACTAGAAACTCTGTATATTTTGGGAACAAGTCTTCATTTTTCCCAACATAATGTATAATGAATTTTGATATATTTTTATAATTTTCTTTCATAAAATTTTGTCATAATTTTCTTTCACATATTTTTCCACTTTTATGGAAATTACTTAAGAGTTTATTTATACTTAGCATGAAATTTTCTTTGGACTTGTTACAAATATACTTGTATATTCTTTAATTTCTTTTAATTTTCCAAAACTTCTCTCTCTTTTATTTAAAAATAATTCATTGAAGATCACTCACTTTCTTCGTATTTCTCTAATAAAATGTATTAGTTCTTTACTCAAATTGATATTGTTTAGTTTTAAGCTAAAACAAAACTTTTATTTAAAAAAAAAAATCCTTAAACAGTTGCGCAAAAACTAACTGCAGGATATTAAATACACATACACTCACAAACTATAAAAACCCCGAACTAGATCGTTTTCTATTTGTATTTTACAAAACGTGCGTGCTCGATCAGAGCAAAAGCTCAACTAATTGATTGCAGCATTAAATCTATCGTTATATAAATGAAATTTGAATAGAATAAATCGAATTTATCAATCAAACATACACACTCACCCACATATATGACCTGTGCAATGTTGCCGCTCTGTTACAATTAGACCAAAATTGGTAGATTTTTTTTACTAAGGCAAAAGTTGGTAGTTGAGTAGATTTGTTATAATCATTTAAAGCTTTTTTGTTGGGCAAAATAAGACTGTCTCATATTCATTTGAAATTCTGAAACACTACTTACTAATAGGGAAGCTGATTTATAGAGTTAAGAATTATCCATTTCTAAAATTAAAAAAGCTTGCCTTTTTGCTTTTCGAAATGTTAAAATTCATAATTGAATTTTTGAAGAAAAACGCTCCAAGACACTTTTGAGAAATTCTGCGAACACAAAACATTAAAAACTTGCCAGATTATGCCAATCATAATAAAATTCTTGAAATTTTGGCTAAACTTAGATATCGATTCGACTTAATAGATTTCAGGAAATTTCGAACATAAAATTTTCGAAAACGTGTTTTTTTTCCAAAAATATAATCATCTCGAATGTATTTGCTTGTGAATCCAAATTGATTATTAGGCTAAGGTTCGTAATGTTTAATTCAGAAAGAATTGGATATGATTAATGTTCCAAGGAACAAGGGAAACATCAACTTAATTTTTCATTGAATGTGTTCATGTTCCAACACATGTTTGGAAATCAATATTAAAACATACTTGGTGTTAGCGGGAAGTTCCTGGTAAGGAGTGCTAGGTTAAAAAATTTCTTTGTGGCAACGCTGGCCCAGTTGCAAATTAAAATGAGAAGATCACTAAAATATTCTCTTTACTTTTCATCATAATATTATGAAAAGAGGTGGAATCGTGAGTAACGTTTTAGACATTTGGTGACTGCAAGTCACCACATGTCTATCCATACTTTGTGCTATTTTTACTTAAAAAGATGAGTTAGCAGAGATTGTAAAGGCGTCCGTTTTATAAAGATAAGAAAACTTGTGAGAACGTAAGTGCAAGACCAAAAAATTACAAACAAATAAATATTTTTATTTGTTTAATAAACACATTTACTGCTTAAGCCTTGGCAGGCATCGAACCTGCGACCTTCCGGTTAGTAATTTTACACACTATCAACTAAACAACAATTCCATTGGTTGATTTTTACTGTATTTTATGAGCTGGCACAATTTTAACCTATTAAATTGGTTAGATTTACCAATATTTTGTTTTGAGTATACTCAATTTATTTACGAAAATTTTACTCATGATCATTCGCGATCATGTTTGTTTCAGGCAAGTCACGTGAACACCGTCCATCTCAGTTTAGGGGATTTATACGTTAGTCGGGGACTTTTTCCCGAGGTTTGGGATGAAAATTTTATGCTTGGGACTCTTAGGGATAACATGTCTCAGCTAAACCTTATATTTCTTTTCAAAACATGGCATTTTTTTTTTTTTTGGGATAAAAATCTAAAATAAGGAATTTCACTTCAACAAATACAAAAAACTGGAGACCCTATCAATGAAAAAGCATCATAAAAAAGAGTGTAAATTAAAAATAGAATTAATAAAGAGATTTAGCTTAAGCTCTCTGTATTATCAGGTATTTCGTTGTTATTGCTTATCAGTTTTGTAAATTAGTTTCAAATTAGTTTTTTTTTTTACTTATTTTTGAAATTCAGGCAATATTTTTGCCATTGATATGGACTTTTTACCAAAAAAATTCTGAGAATATTTTAGGTTTTTTTTAACATTGGGTTTTTAACAGTGCATCTTTTATACATTAACATTGATTGTTTTTATTTAATAAAAAAATCTTGACCTTGAGTAATTTTATAGGATTTTTTGGAGGCTTTACAGAAAATTTATTACTTGTTTATAAAATGTTTATTAATTTTTATATTTAATTCATGCAAAAACTAAATGCAATTAAAACTTCGTTACCAAAACCACAAACACGGATTAGTACACTTCTTTTTTTCTATACTTCAACGGAAATTCCAAATGTTTTAATAAAATTGTATTAATTTTGAGAATATTAATACGTATCAATTTAAAAAAATATGTATGGTTTATAAAATAGCAAAATTTTAATTGTTATACACGAGGTGGGTCTCAAAAGTTAATATTACAAAAATAAAAGGCCACTTACATATACAATTTAAGAGAGAAACTTACTCTTATGTGGTGAACATCAATTTCGAAGACTACACTGGTCTACAAAGAAGATTGCCTTTAAATAAATATATGTGGAATATAAAAAAAGTTTAATGCGCTAAACTAAAATCCGTTTTCAGTTTTTTCTATCACGTACAAATTTGTTTTAATGGGAATTACTAATATTTCCACTAGGTACACCAGAAAAATTAACTCTAACTCGAGAATGATATGCGGATTTTGATCAACAAGACGCCAAAATATGCATTAGAACTTTTCCTTCAAACTTTCTTAACATATTTTTTTTCGATTTGATCAATACCTTCGGAGTTATTCTCAATTTAGTATTGAACAAAAGTGCTTTTTCATGCAAAATTAAAAAAAAATTCTTCTAGAAACTCAGAAAAAATTTAAAACTGCAAAAACTTTACTTTTTAGCTATTTCTCCCATATTTCCCCCACCCAAAAAACCAGTAAAATATACCGAGTATCTATTGAGTTTCTAAAAAAATTTGCAAAATAGTATGTTTCAGATAAAATGGGCCCAATGCATAAATCTGTCATTCTTAATTGGTTTGAAAGGGTTTGCTTTCACTTAACTCCCATAATTTTTTTTCAAAATCGGTAGGGTGACAGGGTTTGCTTGCATTTAGGCCCCGTAATTTTTTTTCAAAATAGGTTGGAATATTTGACCTAAGCATAACTCTGTCATTTATGAACCGATTTTCAAAATTCTTTTGTTGCTTGAAAGGTTTTGCTTGCAGGTTAGTTCCATAATTTTTTTTTCGAAAATGGGTGGAGACGGGAAAGTTTGGTCCCCTACGCATAACCCTGTCATTTGTCAACCTATTTTTAAAATTCTTTTTGGTTTGAAAGGGTTTGCTCCATAATTTTTTTTCAACATCGGTGGGGAAACTGCCCTCCCGCCTTTCCATAACTCTGTCATTTGTGAACCAATTTGTAAAACTATTTTTTTCTTGAAAGGTTTTGCTTGCAGTTTGGTCTTATATTTGTTTCCAAAAATGGGGTGAGGGCGAAGGGGAAAGTTTTGTCCCCCACGCATAACTCTGTCAGATGTGAGCCGATTTTCAATACTATTTTTTTGTTTAAAAGGGTTTGCCTGAAGCTTAGCCTCATAATTTTTGTTTCGAATATCGGTGGAGAAATTTGCTCACCCCCCCATGATTAACGCTGTCATATATGAACTGATTTACAAAATTCTTATTTTTTTTCAAGAGCTTGCCTCCAGTTTTATTTTGTAATTTTGTTTCCAAAATCGATGGGGAAATTTGCTCCACCCATTCTGATCTCTGTCATTTGTGAACCGATTTGCAATTTTTTATTTTTTTGAAAATCGGTGTGGAAGTTTGCTCCCCATTATTGCGGACGAACATAGAATTAGTAGAAGTACACACCATTTCACCTAACGCAAAATCGTATCCGTTTTGCAATCTGTTCAATGGGATCTTTGCATTGAAGTCGGTTTTTTTGGCAGACCTATTTCGTCCTTATTGCTAGACCAGATAGACGATAAATAACGCATTAAGGACTTCTCCTCAATATGTTTAAAGCCCGTGCATCGCCGCGTCGAAAAAAAATCTAGTTACTAATCCACCGATATCCATGATATACGACTTGTGGTGTTCCTCAGACAACTGTCCTTAAGAGGAATAGTTAAAAGTTAAAGTTTTTGCAGTTTTATATGTTTTATGAGTTTTTGGAAAGAAAAAATTTTGCATGAAAAGCACTTTTTTCGATACTAATTTGTGAATAACTCCGAAAGCGTTGTTCGAATTTAAAAAAAGTTAATTTTGTCATGCATATTTTGATGTTTTGTTGATCGAAATGGGGAATACCGTACCCGAATTAGGATGAAATATACTTATGCAGCTAGTGGAAATACTATTCAAGCTGATTCAAAAAAAAATCTGTACGTGATAGAATGAAACTGAAAACGAATTTTAATCTAATCTTTATATTCCACATATTTTTTATTTAAAAAACATTTTCTTTGCAGACCAGTGTAATCAAATCACTGTCAATTAATTACAAATGCATAAAGATAGAATTTATTAATTTACTAAGATGCAATAAACAAATTTAAATACATAGCTTGAATTTTTTTAAATTGCAAAACGTCATTTAGAATATGAGTGACAAAGTTGTGACATGTTTGAGTCCTTTTCCTATTTGACATGTGGAATAGACATAGACATATACATATTTACTAACAACAGAATATTAATTGCGTCTACTTTCAAATGCTTCTTATGTAATATGTATGTATGTATGTAACATACAAAGGGTAACTAATTCGAGGGTACTTTATTCAAAAATAAAAAAAATCGTCTAATAATATATATATATATATATATATATATATATATATATATATATATATATATATATATATATATATATATATATATATATATATATATATATATATATATATATATATATATATATATATATATATATATATATATATATATATATATATATATTTTTTTTTTTTTTTTTTTATTGAAATGCTTTTATTAGCTTCATTTGTAAGAAATTAACAATGTAATCAAATCTGTTAAGGTAATTTTTACAATTTTCAAGGCGTCCGATATACTAAAAACTATGACAATACGATTTGATGAGCACAAAAGTGGTCAGTGCCACGTCTATACTTTCTTCTTTTTCAAGCACTTCTACTCAACCGATTACTATGAAACTTTGAACTCACATTGAACTCCCGTGACAATACAATTTAGTTATAAAAATAAAGTGGGCAGTGCCATGCCCAGGCAATGTAAATATCGTTTTCAGCTACTTCTACTTAACCAATTCCTATGAAACTTGTAGTGGGTTACTCTTACAATAAAGTGCTATCGGAAAAAAACTTTTAGGTATTGTGTGGAGGATGAGTGCCCTTCATATAATGTAATTACAATGTACAGCAAATAAAAGTTACGTGGTTCTAACGACTGATTCTGGTAGATGGCACGAAAAAAATATATATATATATATTGCCTCTGAAGGGGGTGGGGGAGCTTTCCGTCCCTTTTTTAAGAAAGGGACAAAAATTCCCATACAGCGCAGAGTTAGAGATTTAATGTGTTTCACAAAAATATTTCTCATAATGCTTTGTATTAAAATGTTAAACACATTTTATACCTTAAACATAAGACTGACAAGATTTCCTATGCCGAGTACTAGTTTTGAATAAGAACGAGATTAATCCTTATACACATCTTATGTTTGGAATGATTTCTAAAGATCCAGTTATTCTAGAGCTTAAGTATTCTTCAAGACTTACTGTAGAATTTTATGTCAAATATTTTTGTAGAATATTTTTGAACGGCTAAAGGGGAGTTTTTCGTGCCTATTTTAGCAGAGCGAAAAAAAGAAGCATACGACGAAGAGTTAGAGGGTTGAAATGTTCCACAAAATTGTTTTGCCGTAGTGTTTTACTTAAAAGTGCTAAATATATTTTATACTTTAAACTTAAGGCTTACAAGATTGCCTATGTAGAGTACAAATTGTGATGTCGTCGTTAAAGAGGAGGTTTTTGCCCTCTTGAAGAAAATGACAAAAAACACCCATACGACGAAGAGTTAGAGAGTTAAAATATTCTACAAAAATATTCTTACTGATGTTTTACATAAAAGCGCTGAACTTTCTTTCTTTCACCTTAAACTTAAGCCTTACAAGATATTTTATGGCGAATCATTATAACTAAGTATGTATGTGCAAAACGGAGGGAATTTTAACGTCTCCAGAACTGAGTCCCACATGCAAACTTTCAAAATTCCTATACATGTCAGTTTTTTTTTTTTTTTGTAGCTTCTACCAGAATTGACCGCTAGAGCAATGTAATTTTTTTTTATGTACTGTGTAATTACTTTGCATGTGGGGTACCCATCCCATATATATGTAGGCTACTCTTACAATATACATACGTATTTCAATTTGCAGAAAAATCTTAAAGGTAGGTATAGAAGGAGGAGACGAGTACTTCAAATATTCATATTTGGATACAATTTGTCTTCGAAATTCCCGATTGTTTACTACTCTATAAAATTAAACAACGCTCACACTGCAGGGAATTATAATATCATTAATCTTTATTAGTTTTTTATTCTTATTTCGTGTAGCAATAAAGTTCATTAAAACATAAATGACCCAAATGAAACTGTTGAATAAATTAATTACACTGTACAACACGAAAAAATTACGGTGCTCTGACAAACGATTCTGGTAGAGGAGACCAAAAAAATGTATGCGTATATCGGAGTTTTGCGCGATCACATCGGAATTTTATTTTAGGGAGGTTACGTTTTCCCCCTTTTGGCCTGTTCGTGCAGCATATCGGTAAATGAAACTATGTGTTCTTTACATCTCAGGTGTAGGGTATGCTCAGCAACTTTATAGAAAATATTAAGGAAAATATTGTTGTGAAACATATTAACCCTCTAACTATCCCACATAACGGTCATTTTTGGCTCTTTTCTAACAAATCGTAAAAACACTCCTAAAATGGGGGAGTCTACAAATATTTTAGCCATAACATTTTACTATAGGTCTTGAAAGACAACCAAGCTCCAAGCTGAGCTTGTACGCCAGAAATCATTGAAAACTTAAACTATGTTTAAGGGTTAACTTCATACTAATTCACAATTAGTACATGGCATAGGAAATCTTGTAAGTCTACGTTTCATGTATAAGAAGTGTTCAGCACTTTTATGTAAAACCCTACGAAAAATATTTTTCATATTAACCCTTTAACTCTTACAAAAGTGGCAAAAAATCCCCTTCAGCAACATTATAGCGGGAAAAAATCTTTTACAAAAATGTTTCTCGTGGTCTTGTACACAAAAAATTTGCAAACATCTTATACCTTAAACGCAAGTTTTAAACGATTTTCTATACGAATTGTTAATAAGGAGGAAATCATCCCTTCAACGCATTTTTAGTTTTGAATGATTTCTAGCGCCCAAGTCAAGACTGGAGTTTTGGTCTCTTTAAAAACTTATAATAGAATTTAATGCAAATATGTTTGTAAAATATTTTAGCCGCCTATATTGCCGCTGACGGGGAGTTTTTGCCCCTTTTTTTAAGAGATGTACAAAAATATCCATAAATCGAAGAGTTAGAGGCTTAAAATTTTTCTTGTGCTGTTTTACATAAAAGTGCTGAACGTATCTTACACCCTAAACGTAAGGCTTCCAAGATTTCCTCCGCCGAGTACTAATTGTGAATAAGTATGTTTAAGTTTTCAATGATTTCTGGCGTACAAGTTGAGTCTGGAGCTTGGTTGTCTTTAAAGACCTATAGTAAAATGTTATGGCCAACATTTTTGTAGAACATTTCATCCTCGCTTTCATGTTGTTTTTTACGATTTGTTAGAAAAGAGCCAAACATGACCATTATGTGAGGGAGTTAGAGGGTTAATATGTTCCACAAAAATATTTGCCCTAATATTTTCTACAAAGTTGCGAAACATATCCTACACCCTAGATGTAAACAACAGATAGTTTCATGTACCGATATGCTGCACGAACAGGCCAAATGGGAGAAACTGTAACCCCTTTTAAATAAAATTCCGATGTGATCTTGCTAAAGGCCGACACACGTATATTTGTTTTTGTCCCTCTTCCAGAAGCGGTTGTCATAACCCCGTAATTTTGAAAAAGGGTCGAAATTGTTGTACAGCGTTATGTTTACTCTATCATTTATAATTCTATTTTTTTTAATTAAAATACAAAAAAGGCTCTATAATAATTTTAAATAATTCTACGAAAACAAACTTATTTATGTGTATGTACATACATATTTATGTAAATCTTGAAATGACTTACGGAGATTTGAGGAAACTAAATGATGCAAAAACATTTAATAACTATAGTTAATAACAAAAGAAAGGAATAAAGTCAAAAAAGACCTGTTTTAAATGAATAGCAAATATACATACAGGCAGGCAGGCAGGCATGCACACACCTATAAATAAAAAACAAAATCAATAATAACAATAATTTTGGCAAAATTCCAAAGTAGTGTATACACATACATATGTATATACATAAGTATGTACAATGTACACATGTACATGTCTACAACTGTTTGTTTAGAAAATTAAGATAAAAGAACATCATTAAACTGATTCATAATTCTAGATTTTTATTTGTTTAAGCTAGAAAACACCTACTTTTGTTTTAGAAAAAACTATTCTAAATGCATTTTTTTTAGTTGTTGACATTTTGTATTACATATTTTTTTTATTATGCTTTTCTTTCTCAAACAATTTCTTTCAGTGTAGGAGTATTTACTTGATGCATCAATACTTTTGTCTGTCAAACAGTTTAAACAACAAACGGTCTAACCCAGGCCATCAAAAGTAAGATTTACTGATGTGTTGTTGTTGTTGTTGCTGCTTAGAAACTCTCACAGATTTAATATGAGGTAATTTTAGTAAAATATTGGTTACTGAATATTTGTTAAGAATTACTTTATTTTTTTTGCAGTTGATGAACGACATTTACCACTGATATCATACGGATCTAACACATAATGAATACGAATGAATATTAGATTCCGTATGATTCATGGAAAAATGTAAATGTATGTAATTGTTTTACTGTGTAAAATGTTAAACGGATACTTAGGAATGTTTGAAAAACGGGGGAAAAATTAATTGAAATTCTCTTAATGACATAATATAGTCAATAACGTAAAATAACTGAAATATTGTATAAGTACACATGTATCTACAATCTTAGCACTTTTCTTATAAACTAAAACTATATTCCCCCTAACAACCGTTATACTTATGTATTAGATATTCTTTTAATCAGTGCTAAAAGATTTAATAACTCTATGCCATTTTTGATACTTACTTTTATATTAGAATTATTCTTTTTATATTTTATGCTTGTGTGATCACTGAACAGCCAACACGGCATTAATTAATCTTGTTGTTTTCAGTACTATTATGACAGGTCGATTTAGAACTGGCTTCTGTAACAAACATGCGCTAAGGGCGAATCTCCTAATACTCAACCAACGTCACGTTTCGTTGGATTAATGAAACAAATTTCGTTAAAATTATTTCACTTTTTGATCCAATGTAATAATTTCGCTAATTTAATGGAAGTATGTCATTATTTCCATGAAGTTATGCCATTATTTTCATGAAATATTTTTTTTTAGCAAACACAAACCGCGAAGTGGTTAGCTTGTCCGCGGAAAATACCCAGGGTCTATGGCGGGAATCGAACGCATGACCTCCAGACTGACAGGCTAGAAACGCTGCCACTCAGTCAGAGGGGCATCCTATCATCGTTTTAATGAAATTATTAAATTGTTAAGTAGGCTCTCTGTTGTTATTGGCCTATTTAATTTATTAAAAATTCTATACTATAAATACGTATTACATAGCTACGAATGCGTATAAAAAATTAGTATTGTTGATGACCGCTCACAGTGTCGAACTCAGACTCTTGATTTTCATCATTCGCTTTATACCTACTTCAGCCAAAACCACTCTGAGAGCAATGTGCTCTATGAGAGAACAACAACAACAACAACAATCATAAAAAAATTTTCCTTTGTTATTCACTTTCGGTTGACAACTGTTGAAATAAACAAGTGATTGGTATTTATTAAAGAAAATATATGTATACATATATTGCATATGCGAACTATTTCATTGGTCTTTCATTAATGTAATGAAATTTTTCATCAAAACTATGATATATGTTTCATTGAAACTATGAAATTAATAAATTTCAAATTTTTAAAGCTTTAAGATTATAGATTTCAAGCTTATTAAGTATCCATTAAAATATTTTTCAATAACGTAAAGAGGTTTCGATAAAAATGACAACTGGTTGCTGCCATAAGTCCAATGAAATTTTCAAACGAAACTATGAAAGCTAATGAAGCAATTCCAAAGATACTCTTCCACAATATTCGTGAAATTTTACATATATTGTGCAATATTGCTATTAGCGTAGATAGGCTTTTCTGGGGAAGCTAAGCACCCCCAGGATCGCTTTAGCCCCTCCCTACAAATTCAAAATATTACAGTAACTTGGATAATATAAGGGGCTAATGTTGGCTTTAGCCCTTCCCAGAAAATTATCTAGCAATTTCTAGCTCTGCCAATGAATATTGCATTAGAATTGTGAAAGAAATCGAACGAAATCGTTTCATTGATTTATGAAGCGAAATTTTTTCTGTGAATCGGCAGGAACACCAGTATAGCTTTTGTATAGAACACTCTTCGGGTGAATTATTGGCCTTGCTTTCAGAAAAAGGGTATCATTCTATACACCATGTCGGCGCAAATAAGATAGTGACTTTAGATCAGGAACCGGCAAACACATACTAATACATTTTGCTTATATGGGTTTTATTTGCAACTCTAGCTCTTACAAAGTTTTTGTTAGTTAATACGTTAATACGTTAATACGTGTGACTACATAGGTGTGAGAGTAAAAGTGTAAAAAATCCCATGTGATATGTTTTTCCGGTTCCTACTTTAGATATTCTTTTAGACGTTTGATAGCTTTTCCAGGGATCATACTATTTAAGTCTAAATCGATTTTTATATTCAGTTACTTTTTGGACTTGAAATGCTACAAATTTAATGTTTTAAGATGTTCGAGAGATAACGTTGTCGAAAATTGGGAAGAAAAAAGCATTTTTAAATTACATACTCCAAAAATTTATGGATTCTTTTTTGCTGCCATTTATAAGGGCAGCTAACATTTGTTAAGTGGCAAAGTACCCAGAGACTTGACAAATATTATCTCTCTATCACTCTCTCTCTCTCTCTCTTCTGTACACGAAATTTGCTGAGCTTGTGTGTTTTTCGCTTAGCGATGGGCACAGCTAGCTAGCGATTGCCACTGCTTCAAAGTGCGTAGCATGTTTATATTTTTATTACCAATTTTTTATAATTTTCTTTTAGCTTTTTTAATAAAACTCTATAATCTCTATATTAAAAAAATAATCTCTTACAAAATATACATTTCCTCAACGTTATAACTTGATCGCATACATGACACGCGTATTGAAAAAGTGTGATATGGCTGGCGGCCAGAAAATCTAAAAATTTAGTTTTTTATACAAACGAACGAACACCTGTCCAGTTTAAAATGACTAAACAAAATCTTTTCTCACTACTGCTGAAATGCAATGACAAATGTGACAGATGGAAAGTCATAAACATTAATTAAATTGAAATGGTTATAGATCATGGGCGTAGCAGCGACAGAATGAAATTAAAAAAAAAAGTTTTCACTTGATGTGTGTTAAGCTTTTCATTGGTGCTTATACCATCCAAATCATCAGTGGATTTCAAACATATATCTGAAAAGTTCCAAAAAATCATTTGAGAATAACAAAGAATAAGTTTCTATAGCGGCCCACCCACTTGCAATACAATTGTGCCATTTCTCATATTGTACAATAATATCGCCAATGTGTGTGTGTCATATTCGAAGGTGGCACATTATATTGGCAAAAATTAAAAGACTTTTGATTTTTATTGTACAATCAAGAAAATTGTGAAATGTGTTGGCAACATTGTTCAGTGTTATGTGTGTACTTTTTCACTGTCATTAAAACTGGGCAACATTTTATTTGAAAGTATTGCATAGTATAGGTCAAAACGACAATTATGTGTACAATAACATATGCAATAATATTGTATAATGGATGGGCCGCTTAAGCCTGGCTACGCTTATTCTTTTGTGATTCTTAAATGATTTTTGAAACTTGGTGCAGATGCTCAGACGATTTTGGAACTTTTCATATATATGGTTGAAGTGCTGTAACAAAATACAAAATCGTGGAAATTCGAATTATATCGTGTTAGCGATTTAAATAATTTCAAATTACCTAGAGGACCAAAAAACATATATGGATTTTTTCATATTATTGACTGTTTTTCAAAGGTCCTGAAAAGCATTTCAAATTATCCAAAGATTAAATTTAACAAGTTTCAAGCTATCAAGTGTCTACTGTATATGTATGTAGTACATATATTTCATAAAATAGAATAAATAGTCCCCACTTCAATTACTTTTGCTTAAAACTAGTTTTTGAAATATGTAAATACATATGTATAAATTTGTAAATTGATCTTAAAGCAAGCCAGACACGTTACAACCGTTGGTACAACTTGAGTAGGTTGTACACGAAATTGCAACGTTTGTGGGTTCGTTGTATTACGTGCGGTCTTCACGTAGCAATATTTATTGCCGTAAATGTCAAATTTGATTGCTTATAACAATTGTGTATAACAATTGCTACATGTGGACCGCAGATTGCCATGACTGGCAATCCATTGCGCAATGATTGCTCTGCTGATTGCTTTAGCAATTATTGCCAAGCAATCTGCTGTCACTTTTGTTATGTTTTTTATATATTTTTGCAAAACAGCTAATTTTGGCAAAATATAAAAAAACATCGTCAGAAAATATAACATAAAAACAAATAAATATAAATTTGTCATATTTTTACATTGGAGCTATATATATTAATTAATACGTCCCATGCATGTGTAAAAATTGTGGAAAAAATTGCTATACGTGTTCTCCGCCTCAAGCAAGAGGCAAAAAAATAAAATTATTCTGCCGACGTTTTTGCCTGTGCTCAGCAATAAATATTGCTACGTGAAGACGCAGTGCTATGTTGTGTATTGGTTGTACGAAAGATCAAAAAGTTTTGATATTTTGCCATGTTGTACAACACTGTCGCAACGTTTGTGTGACTGTCGCATACTATTTTATGTAGTATACGTGCTTATTCTTGTTGTGACCACCTTGCACTAAACATTGAATGTGAGTATTATTTGCGGACAACATAAAATTAGAGATTTTTACTTGGTCACAAGTTAATTGCAAAATGAAGTTGTGCATGAGATCGCATACTAAATTGTATCATTTGTGCGACAAACATACAACTTGATTACTAGCTGAGTTGTACCAACGGTCGCAAAGTGTGTGGCTTACATAACAATTTCACTTGTGAATTTCCTTATCACTTCAGAAAACAATAACATAGCATACAAACGTTTTATGTCGGTGCTCTAATTTGGTTCTAAATTATGTACATATGTATGTACATTATTAAATCTTTAAAAAAACTGTTTCAAGCTAATTTGTACATTCTGTCAAGGTCTTTTGGAGGGAAAATGAAAGTGATAATATTCTGACAATAAAAATTAAAATTCAAATACGAATATCTCAATTTCAGTAGTTTAGCGGAATTTTCAGAACATGCTAAATACAAATTGCAAATGTTGAATAAAAACAAAATAAGTTTATATGATCACATTTGAATTAATAAGAAATATGTAAAGTCAAGATTTGTTTGCAAAATTAGCTAAATAAACATGCTATTAAAATGTACATTTAAATTGTATCCCACACATATTTCAAAGTATGCTTACGGTGACCAACCGTACACTATTATAGTGAACAGTGCACTATTTTAGCCTCTTGTCCACAATTTTTTTTTTTTTTTTGTGTTCGCTATTTGTAAATTTTTTTTAATACCTGCCCCTTATGTACATTATTTGTTCACACAAATGTTCACTTTTGTTCACTTTTTTCAATACTTCCAACATATTTAGCAAACAATTTGAAATCAGCTTAAATTACATAAAAACTCTAGCTGGAAACCCAAAGCGTTTAATATTATTATATTCAACAGAGCCACCTAACAAGTGGTGATAACCAAAATACACGTGAGCACTGACGATGAAAGTGTAGCAGCTTCCGAAAGTGGCGCTACTCTGTTCTGCTGTGTATGTCGAAAAATTAAGTTGATGTTAATTTTTCCCTTGTTCCTTGGAATATTATTCATGCCCAATTCTTTCTGAATATAACGTTACGAACCTTAGCCTAATAATCAATTAGTTTTGCTATGTTTTTAGTCCATAAAATGTGTACACTATTTTTTCGTGGAATAATGGTCACCGTAAGTATGCTAGAAGAGCTAGAATTGTATCAAATATTATTATGAAAGTCTTGAGAGAAAAATGGATTTTTAAATTTACGACAGATTTTACAATTTGATCAACTTTAAAAGAAGAAGTGTAATTTTTAAATTTTATTGCCATTTTTAATCGAAAGAAATTTTATTATTCGTTTAAATTAATGTTACAATTAAATTATTTTTATTGAGAAAGGATTTTTTTCAAAGCATGTAATAATTGAAAAAGACAAAGACAAATTCTTGACTTTGTATAAGGGTCGATTAACACCATGATATTTTCGGGATCGATCACGATGCCATTATTAGAGTTCGGCTTATACTCTAGGCTACTACAGCCCCCAAAGTCAAGCAAATAAATATTTCACTTTAAACCAATTTGATTAAGCCCTTTTACAAGTGTGGAGATTTTTCCCAACTTACTTAAGCTTTTTTGTATTTTTCTCGAATTGTTAATATTTTATTTAAATTCAAAAATATATACAAATTAAGCTGTTGTTGATACGACTAACACATTTTGTTCAACAAACTCAACAAACCAAAGTACGCTAGTCTTACACTAGTCCAGAGATCGTTGGTTCGATTCCGCCCAAAGATATTTAGTGTTTTTCGCAGACAGGCACGAAGTCGCATCATGGACTGTGATTGCTTATAAACAAATAGTTAATATGTATAACAATTATGACAATCAAAATTTGTCCGGAAATTCAGAAATTCACATTGTTAATATAACAATAACTTGAATTGAAATAACTTTGTAATCAAATAAAAAAATTGTTTTAAAAAAACTTTTTGTTCGGAAAGCTCAATAAATGTTAACAAACAAGTTTATTGAAAGTATTTGTTGAAATTGGCAATAAAATTGTCAGAAAAACGGCAAATTTAATTGAAAATAAATGAGTTGACATTTTTTCTGAAATTACAAATACCGTGTTTGTATTTACAAAAATCGTTATAGGCTTATTTTCAGTGAAAGTTTTGATTGTATTTACAAATCTTTTGTTTTCTGTGTACCTAGTTTGAGAGCCTTTGGGTTTCGAACTCTAGGGTTCACATGTGCATGTTTTTCCTTATATTATTTAGAAAAAATGTTTTATACTACGTGCCTTTAGTGCTAACAATTAATAATTTCAAATATTGCCATTTTGAAAGTATATTTCTATGTCGTTTTATCATAACATCTTAAGTCGAGATAAGTCAAAATCGAGTTCTCTTTTGAATTCGTCTTGGCCAAAATATATAAAAATAATATATTGGCAAGGCGAATTAATTTTACAAGGTGACAGCGTCGGTGGCACCAAATACAACAATAAAATAACAACAAACTCCATAGAAAATATGTATATAGAATATATAAGGATTTTCTATGTATGGATTTTGACATCGATTGTACAGCAAAATACAGAATTGGCTGTCGCGGTGCTGCTACCTCTAATAATTATTCGAATTGTATAACGGTATGACAAACGCAACCTATTATACAAGCAATGCTGCCAGCTCTTTATGGAAAAATACCAAAAGCAGGATAATTGAAAAGACTGAATTCAAATCAATTACTATATAAATCCATATTACTTATTGCACGATTTATATAATTTTAAGATAAATTATATATTTATAAACATAGATCTGGTAGAACTTTAATATAAACTGTTTTTGGTATGTTCCATATAACATTCCTCATTTCCAACTAATATTATTTCTAAATTTATTATACGGGCATGTTCAGAAAACCATTTCGTTTTGAAATCGGCAACTTTCAGGAAAGAATTCAACTAAAAAGTTCACTTATTGCAGCTTTTCAGATAATTTTTATGTTTCAGATTTTTGAGATATTTTATTTTTGTAAAATGCACTAAATTGTCCGATTAAAGGAACTCTGTTTTTCGTTTTTGATATTTTGCGATTAAAAAAATGGTTTTAAGAGCATGGCCGATAGTTTAAAAAATAAACTTAATAATTCTAAAATTATACTACGGCAGATATTTTTATTCTGAAACGGGTGTTTAATAAATAAAACCAAAACAAACTATGAGAGTAAATTAGTTTAATCGAACGAGAGAAACGAGTGACGTTTTTGTTTTAGAACAGTGGTAGGCAAAACTTAAAATGTGTCTGTATTGTTGCTTATTAGTATTGGTGAGGCGACAAAGCTTCCCATCACATACAAAGTCAAACGTTTGAAATATGGTGATGCATTATATTTCCTTAGTTAATATTTTACGCATTCGAAATAAAACAAAACGTTTTAAAATAGTTTCAATTAGCAAAATACATTTCTTGTTTGACTAAAGAAAAAGAGTGTTGCAGTTTTTAGATATACAATATATATAAAAGTCATACTTTGAAGCGGATTTTTGCATAATATTAATAAAATTATCCACATTTATACTCTTAAAAAAGTTTCGTAGTAATAAAATGTGTTTTAAATGTGATGAAATATTTTTCGCATATCATTATCAATTTGAAATGAAATACGAGAGTTTGCTGGATAAATATTATTGAAAAAAATTATAAAAAAATTTTTAAGCATTCGTCGCTGTCTCATCGATGACTAAATGAAAAGAGGATAAGAATATGCGTGAATGCTCTCAGCATAATTGTGCTATGAAACGCCGACCAATGTTTTAGATCAAAACTAGTTATATGGGATTACAGTGACGTTTTAATTTAAAACAATTAATAGCTTTGAATGCAAGAACAACAAAAACAAAACATTAACGTCACTCACTGAATATTCTAATTCTTATTGTTTTAAGGTCAATTATTCGAAGAAAATTTATGTAAGTATTTGTTTATTGTTTATTAATAAAATAATTTCAAATATTAATACAATAAAGTTGTTATTCATTCATCATTTATAACAAAACAGTAGTAATCTTAAGATCCAATCGAATTTCAACCGGCTTGTGATTCATTTTGTTTTTTTTTTTCTTTTGAGAACTTCATAATTTGGTTATTTGATAAATTTTAAAATCGTTAGACCTGTTTCAGATAAACCGTATATATTTTTTATTTAAGTATTATTTCTGATACGTGATTATATTATTTGTCATTTTTCTTGCGGCTCAAAACAAAAATTAGAATGTAGTACTCGCATACATACGTCCTTTAGGGTGACCCTTAAATTTAAAAAGTCCAATTTCTCCCAGTCTCACCGCCATGTTTGGTGAATATTGATGAAAAATTATCCGGCCTAATTTTCAGATTCATCGGTTGGGGCTGCGACGTGCCGACGGCCCGCTGAAATGTTGGAAAACCCATAAAATTTTGCTTTCTTGCCTCAAAGCTTATTAATTATATATTAATATTAACTAAAAAAATATTAAGAAAATAAAATTGTTTGTGCAGTTTACAACAAGACAAGCCATCTTGTACTAAAATCGATTAGCAACTTTGGATTTAATTACAGTTAAAACTGCAATTTCCATACAGCACACAGAAATTAAGATTTTACTCTTTGCATGAAAGTCGTAACTTTTATCAATTGAGTTCCCTCACTTAGTTGCGATTAAAATCAAACGTGGGGTTTTGTTTGAAACACCTTTAGCTATATGCGCAAAGAAAAATCACACAGTATTTTATATTGTTTTATAAATGTTTTAAAAATAAAAAAATTTTATAAAAAATGTTTTTCAACAATGTTTTTCAACAAGTTCCGCTGTACCTATGAAACTGTTTTTTTTTCGTTTTAATTAAATAGGGTGAACCGTTCGTTTTCCAGTTATGTCGAGCAACTGCTTAATTTTTGTAAAATATATAAATCTCGAAAACTAGAACTAAAAAAATAAACCGACCGCAGATTCGGATCCAGCACCCCAAGCAGCATAAGTTACATTGTGTATGTGTTTGTAGTAATTTTATATCTTCAAGAAACTGTGACTATATGCCTTGATGGTGGGTTAAGCCCTTACGAAAATATTTGCGCGGCGCAAGCACGATAATAAATTGGCTCCGCTCTTTGCGTAAAGCGCAAAAAAGAGCAAAAAGAGCGGCGCTGCGCTGCGTTTTTTCGTACTCTGACAAAAAGCATGCTTCATAACCCAATCATGGTAAAAACAACGTGCTTCTCTAATTTTGATTGCAGCTCATTGCTGGTTTACCTGAACTAATTGCCGAAACAAAATATATATGTATGTACCATGTGTAAAAAAACAATAAATATATGTGTTTATAAATATAAAAACATTAAAAACTTAGTTGAGTGATGTAATTATTATAATATCATCACCGCCATCAAACTGTCAAACTCTGTATTAAGATTCCTTTCTCTACGGCATTTGACATTTCCTTATAGAGCTAGTTGCGCTGATAGTTCCACCTGTGTTTCAACGTTTTCTGACAACTAGTGAAGTATTTCTGCTACAATTTTTCTATTGTTGCAGTACCTGTTACCATAGACAACTAACTAGACCCGTCACTATACAACAGCATTACGAAGATTGTATGAAAGACAAAGCAAATCTTATTTTTTAACGTGGTTTCTAATTGACTATCTCATTCATTCAATCTTAGTAAAAACAATAACATGCATGTAAAACTGCATAACACATGACAACAACCTTTTTAGCTGTCAAAAGTGAGTATTCTGTTCCATATTCTGCGCCTGTTACTGTACCAGCTAAAAACTGCCACCACTAGGCAACAACAATAAGTATCAAGGTGGATTTATACAGGTGGTTATAAGCACAGCTGCACTACTTTTTTTCCGCAAATTAATGCTCGTATGTCAAAATTTGTATACGTTGACATAGGGGCTGAGATGTCAAATGTTATTGTAATGTTGTAGTTGTTTTAGAATCAACACTACCTGATAAAATTAATTCACTTTGAATTAGTACAATAAAAACAAAACACAGCTGTTACCAGTATCAGAGCACGAAGCCGTTCGGCGCATAGCCGGCTTAGCAGCCGCCGCCGAATTTTGTTTTTAAATTGCGCCGCCGCCGATGTATACGGCTGTGATCGGCGCACGACTCAGCCGACAAGTGCCTATTATATAATATAAGTTTGGTACAAATACAACAAAAAAATTAGATAATGCTTGTCAGAAATATAAAAATATTAAATTTTTTTTTGCTAGATATACATACTACGTGAGCCAGTCGACAGCCGACACTTTTCATTCAGCCGCCGTCGAGGAATATTATAGGCTTACAGCCGGCGCTTAGCCGCCGCTGGTTACTTTTTGGGTAAGCCGCCGCCGATAATCGAATAATATCGGCTTCGTGCTCTGACCAGTATCACAAAATACACGTCAGTTTTGTAATAAATGCCAGAAATATACAAAATATTAAAAATTAACTGAATTATGGATAAATTATAAGTTATATATGAAAATTTGAAGTAAAATTTATAAAAGTTAATATATATTAAAAAGAACTAAAATGGATGTGCATAAGAATTAACTAGAAACCGGATTGTCAACAAACAAATTTGCCAACGCGAAAAAACTAATAAAGTAAACATGACAAAGCAACGTCGACATTCCTATCGAGAAACTAGCAAAGACGCAGCCAATATCTCTTCAGATAAACGCCCCTCTTATGCTATGGAGATGAATGCTTTTCTAATAAAGGAGCCCAAAAAGGAGTTGGTTTTGAAATTGTCCTATTCCCATTTGGCATTCTTCCTATCTGGTATATTGGCAATTTGTGTTTACTACCATTATCCCTGGTCGCGAACTTATAACAAACAATTACAACATTTGCCTGCTGACCATTTTCTACAAATAAGAGATGATTTTGCTATTTATACCCAAATCGTCGATAATGGTGAGAGGCAGGCCTTAAAAGAATTTTATGGTGAAAACGGTGCTGCAGTTGTCAAATCGCCCAAAGAAGATGCAAATGTTAAAGAGGCCATAAGTTCCTTAAAACTAGCTATGGATATGTTTGAAGCAGGTAAAATGGATAAAGCCCAAAAGCTATTTGAACATGCATTCGCCTTGGCACCAAAACATCCTGAGGTTCTGTTACGTTATGGCGAGTTTTTGGAACATTCTCAAAGAGATATTGTACTGGCCGATCAATACTATTTCCAGGTGGGGGAAGTTTCAATAGAATAGACATAGCTCTGTAAGTAATTTGTCTATACTTTTGAAATAATTGTTTCTTTTTATAACCTTAAAGGCCTTAAACATAAATCCTAGTTATTCGGAAGCCTTGACAAATCGCCAACGTACCGCTGCCATAGTTCAAAATCTAGATGAAAGACGTTTAGTCGATTTGGATCGTAAACGTGATGCTTTATCGGGCATACATGAATCGAATGCAGCTCTAAGACGAGCAAAAAAGGAGGCTTATTTCCAGCATATTTATCATTCGGTAGGTATTGAAGGTAATACCATGACTTTGGCGCAAACACGATCCATATTGGAAACTCGTACTGCTGTAGATGGAAAATCCATAGATGAACATAATGAAATTTTAGGCTTAGATTTGGCCATGAAATATATCAATGCAAGTTTGGTAAATAAGTAAGTGTTTGATTATGTACATTTTTGAAATGTGAATTTTTCAAGTTTTTTTATTTATTTCTAGAATGGAAATTACTCTAAGGGATATTTTGGATATACACCGTCGAGTTTTGGGTCATGTGGATCCAATAGAAGGTGGAGAGTTTCGTCGCACACAAGTTTATGTTGGTGGTCATGTACCTCCGGGGCCAGGAGATTTATCGATATTAATGCGGCATTTTGAAAATTGGTTAAATTCCGAGCAAGTATTATCAATGCATCCTATAAAGTAAGTTTAATTAAATTTAAATTACGTACATATAAATCAAATTTTAATTTGAATTTTTTTAAATAAGGCAGGCGGCCTTAGCCCACTACAAATTGGTGCATATACACCCCTTTATTGATGGCAATGGCAGAACATCTAGATTATTAATGAATACTTTACTAATGAGGGCTGGCTATCCGCCAGTTATAATACCAAAGCAACAGAGGTAAGTAAGGTTTATTTAGAAAAGAGGGAATTTATTAAAAAAATATGTATATAGGCATAAATACTATCAGTATCTGCAATTAGCTAATGAGGGTGATATAAGACCATTTGTTCGTTTCATAGCCGATTGTACTGAAAAGACTCTGGACTTGTATTTATGGGTGACCAGTGATTTGCCACAACAAATTCCGTTGTTGGAACAAACTGAGCACACATTGGCCAATATTGAGAAATTAGTAGCACCTACCAGTACAACCCAAGCAGGAAGTAAAAGTATCACATCCTCTGACAAACAATTCATGCGAGATAATGAAATTATTGAAGATGAAGATTATTTTGTACAAGAATCTGGCTCCGGAGAAGCTTCCTAGCATTGGCTTTATATAGGCGCTATATGTGTATCGATATTTACACTTTTTGTAATCACAACTTTGATTTTAATAATAGCTTGCTGCCTGCTGTGAGAGTCTGAATATGATAAAATTTAGAAACTTTAGATAAGATTTTATTTTACGTTTCTTATTTTAAATATCAAGAGGTGCGTTAAAATGAAATTCTTATTACTTCTCCTTTAATATTACGTATATAAGTATATTCTGTGATTATATTTATTTTAAATTAAATTAACAAATGATACCACTTGTAAGAGAAATTCTATACCATACTAGTTGTAAATAGCCAATATATTAAACCAAATATGTATGTATTTAAGAAAAGCCCTTAATTTTTTATTACTAAAATATTTATTAATTAAAATGATGAATGCTTTCAGAAAGCACTAGACTAAAAGCTTGAAATATTGAGAATGAATAAATACAATAAAATAAAGCAAGTAAAAATGTTTGTTGAAAACATAAAATGAGACAAGAGCAAGAAGCATACGTTTTCTTTTTCATATCTAATGATCCGCCCTATTTCAGAATTCCATTCGGCTCAAACGAGATTTTAATACAACAAATTGCTTTTGAAAATGAGAAAATAAAAATTTAATCAAAATGATAAATAAACGCTGTTTTTATTACACTGTGCAACAAGAAAAATGCCAAGCAGTACGTACCACTATATTTCCTTTTTGTATGTTAAAAAAAAAGCGAACACACATACTGCTTAAGGCTTTTTCGGCATTTCTGCAGAAACACCCAGGGTCTTGGCAGGAATCGAACCTGCGACCCCCGGCTAATAGTCTAGCACACTATCCACTACACTACGGGGGTACCCCAACTAACTACAAAAACAGTCGAAAATTTAAATTCTATGGATGCATATTTTTTATTTCTTTTATAAAATGTGCGATTTTTGAAGAGGCTGCTCCCACCGATTTTATCATAACTTGGGAAGGGGCTTTCCAACTTTATTACAACAGCCGCTAAAAAACTTGAAATAAAATTTATGGGTATATCCACGTATACTTATGTATACGGAATTATTCAGCCGCAATGATGAAAACTATTTTTTAGATGAAACTGAAAATTTTTTTAATCGTTAAAAAATTGTAAATGGCAAAGAATTACTATTTTTATTAAGTAATCATAAAGCCAGATACACTAAAAAGAAAATAAGCTTTATTTCACGAACATCAATGGATAAATATTAATTTTATTCACAATAAAGTGAAATTACCTAATTTTTGCCAAAAATTTACTTTACGAGGATGCTGCTCCACAGATTTTTTTTAATTAAAAAAATGCAGGCTTATGCTCTGAGCTATAGAACACGTATTGTGCAAAGCGAATTAATATCAAGTGGCCTTATCATTAAAATAACAAACATACAAAGTAGGTGTAGGACTATTTTTATTTTTGCTTTGACAGTCCGGGTTAAACTTTTTCTCTTTTCTTATATAGAGTTTGACTGATGGGGTGTAATCAGCTGATGATCATCTGTGATGATAAGGCTACCTGGTACTGAATTCGCCTTGGTATTGTGGTATTGGACATAAATTGAAAAAAAATCACTGAATGGATAGATGTCTTAGGTCTTTATTTTAGTTTATTTAATTTTGTTTAAAAATATTTCACCCTAATTTGCTTTATTTTATTTAAGAACCATTGTATTTTTACCACAGCTACAAGTTTCTTTTGTGTAATTCACGCAAACAACAAATGCCGATCAAATTTGACAGCTTATGTTCAACATTATTTCCTTTACATAAGTTTGAACAATTACGTCGCAATTTATTTGCAAATAAATGTTTCTGCGGTTCACACGTGAGCATATGATGTTGGAAATAGAATTTGACAGATGAGAACATAATTATTTCCAAGATTATTGCTCGTGGAGAAATTAAAAAGTAGTTAGTAAGTTTTAAGCGATTTTGGTAATTTTTTGAGGAGTGTTTGGTAGGAAAAAATTTTATTCAGTGGCAATGCTGCAAACACCCCTATAAACTGAGAGCTGGCAGCCTTGGATCCCTGTAAAGAATTACCTATAATTAAAACGGGGAAGTTTTATGCCTTCGCTAAATAACATACACAGGCTGACAATAAGTTTTGTTTTGTAATAGAATAAAATGTTTCGGTGTCTGTCTCTGCTAAGTCAAGACACGAGTATGGAAAAAATTATTTGCTGGTCTTATTAATGTTATTAGTGTTCAAAGTGAGATATAGATGGCATAAGAGTTGATTTCTTGTTGGCTTTGCCTTTAGAGATTTTATTCCTTGAAATCGAACGGCACTTCGTTCCTTTTTTTCTAGACCGATTACAAAATTATTTTTTGTTCTTATAGTCCTTATGGGTTTCAGAAAAAAAGTGGTTAAGCATTTGAAAATTAAAATTTCTCAATATTTCAAAACCTTGCTCCAGTATTTTCAAGATATCGGATGTAAATAACAACCGATTTTCATAATTGTTTCTTGGTTAGTTAAGCAACAAAATATAAAATAATACAAAAAAATATTCTTTCTGAGTTGTCAAATTCTCTAAACTTAATTTTAAAACCTAAAAATTTTGAGTTTTTAAAAATTAAGCCTGGTACTCTGTGCAACATTTCACTTAAAATGTAAGATATTTGAAACTTTTCAAAAGTATGATTGAAGTCTACTGATGATTTGGTAAAGCAGAAATGAAATTCTGGCATATAGACATACCTCAAATAATAAATGCAATAAATCCTTAAATTGCTTTTTTTATTATTAAAATAACATCATTTTTAGTTCAATTTATTCAGAAAATGTTTAATAAATATAAAATTTTTGTTCATTGAATTTCATATAAGCATCCTTATCAGTGAGCTGCAACAAGTGTCAAACTTTCGAGTACACCCAATCACGTACATTGATTTTTTGTGATGCAATCGTTTTTGTTCAACAGCAAGTAATGATTGTAAACGCAATAGCTCATTTCAAATAATCAGTTTTAATCACTTGTATTCACAATGAACATGAATGTTTGTGATTAGTTTCTTTGGTATGATGCTATATTTAGATTTGTCTTTTAGCCTCGAAATTTGCGTTTTAGATTTGTGGCTTTTTTTTAGCCCTTTGTCATTTTTAATTTATCCTCAAAGAGGCGAAATTTTTTCTCCCCTTTATTCAAAATTTGTTTCTTGTTTTCTTATTTTTAAGTCATGTTAATGATACCTTTTGCCATAAATGATCATTTTATTATTAAACTGGAGAATTTTTTTTATGAAATGGTACCAAAATTATTTTTATACTCCTTTAATTAAAGAAAAAAATATGCACTGCATAACATAAGCTTTGAGCCACCATATTTAAAATTATGTAGATTTGTCCTTTTTTCATTATCTACTTGAAGTACCTTCTTATGTAATAATAATTAATATGTTTATGTATTTTTACTTATCGATGGTCATACGTTCACAACATGTAACTGATTTTTTATTATTTTTCACAAAACGCGGAAAACATATAAATCGCTAAAAAAAAAACTGTAACATTCTCAAAATAAGAAAAACTGAAATTAGTTGAAACTATCTACTAAATAGTTGGCAATTATTTTATTCCATTGCTAGTAACGTTTCCAACCTATTTACAATGTAATATCTTCAACTGAAAAGTTGTAAAAATCGGTCTTATGACCATCGTCATTAAACAAAAAAGAAAACAGAGTTTTCAATAAAAAATATTTAGCCTTTTCATACCTTTTATTTTTGTGCGATTTACCTATTTCTAGTCTTTTAAAAAGTCCGATTTGGCTTCTTTTTTTCGTCCAGCTCCTGGCAACACTGCCCACCACAAAACCAGCTATTTTTGCCATTTATCGTAGTAATGCCACATTATTATTGCTTAAACTAGGGATAGTAAATGGGGAAGGGATTTACTGCTGTTGGGGTTAAACTACATTTAAATTTTAGTTTAGTTTAACTTATTAGCCATAAAATGTGAATGTTCGCAGCATTGAACTATTTTCGATAATTTATCGAATGTGTAATTTACATTCATGTGTGCAATAATTGAATAGAAAAAAATTTGCCCCGATAGCCTAGTGGATGTATGCTAATCTGTTAGCCTGGCGGTACCGTGTTCGAATCTGATTGACTGCAGCCTAAGTTACAATTTTAAATATAAATACATTAAAATAGATAAATTAATAAAATTAAGATAACAATCTTGAAAAAATACTTTTTCCTGCATTTTTGTGGTATCGATATTTCTTCGATATTGGTTCGCTATTGATTTGTCAGCGAAACACGAAATCGAAAGATTTGCTGCCACAAGCTGAGCGACGAGTGGGCTCTAGCAGCTTTTTCTCTTTCCGACATCGATAGCCGTTTTCGAGTGTTTTGTCCGAGAAATGTGTACGCAACATTCGAATGCGATATTATTTTCATATGTTTTGGTTTGCTGGGAAGTCTGAACCCACACCAACATAGACAATACTGTTTTTTTTTTACTAATACGATAACAGTACCCACTAAACCTGAGATTCGAAATAAACGAAGGTTCGCTAAAACGAAGAATTTTCGAAACAAATTTGTTCGATATATGCTCGTGAATCTAAAAATATATAATGTTCGCTAGAGCGAGCTTTTGTCGATAATGTCGCTATAATAAGCGCAATTGCCAAATTTCATAAAATGAAAATGTTCGCAGCATCGAAATATGTGGCGATTTTAAGCGCAATTGCCAAATTTCATACTATGTGAATGTTCGCAGCATCGAACAATTTTCAATAATTTCTCGAAGGTGTAATTTGCATTCATGTGTGCAATAATTAAATAAAAAATTTGCCACGATAGCCTAGTGAATCTGATTGAATGCAGCATAAGTTAAAATTTTAAATAAATAATTATTCCATTTACAATAAAATAGATAAATTAAAAAATAGAGATAACAATCTTGAAAAATTATGTTTTCCTGCATTTTTGTGGTATCGATATTTCTTCGATATTGGTTCGCTATTGATTTGGCAGCGAAACATCGAAATCGAAAGATTTGCTGCCACAAACTGAGCGACGAGTGAGCTCTAGCAGCTCTTTCTCTCTACGACTTCGATAGCCGTTCGCGAGTGTTTTGTCCGAGAAACGTGTGCGCAACATTCGAATGCGATATTATTTTCGAATGTTTTCGTTTGCTGGGTACTTTAGTTCTTATGAGACAACCCACACCAAACAAAACAAAACAACCGCAATATTGGTTGCAGAAAATACATGGGGTTTGATACAACATACTCACACAGAGTAAATGTGCCCAGACACGAGTGGTTTGTGCGTGTGATTTGTTCGTGCTCGACGTCTTGTTACTCGTTAATGAGGCTGTGGGCGCACAAATCACAAGTATTGAACATTTTCAATTTCTTGTGATTTGTGCGATGTGTTAGTGGGCTTGTGCGCGAACATTTGAATGTTTTTTTTATTTTTGTATACCACGAGAGCAATTTTTCATACAATTCAGAAAAGACTATGTAATTTCGCAAAGTAAAAGCAATAAATATAAAGATAAATAAATAAATAATAATAATATACAAAAATAAATAAATAACCAAAAGAACAATTGCAACATCTGTTTCCCAATTCATGTGTACTTGTTGACGTTTAAGTTTATTGTGATTTGTTCGTCGTTAGTGGAGATTTAATACGCGAACAAGTCACACGCACACATCATTCGTGTATGGGCTGCTTAACACAAAACAGACTGAAGCGAACCTCGTTGCACACAATTGCGAGCTTTCTTATGATGTAACCCACACCAATTAAGACAAGTAAAAAAAACGAAAAAATACAAAAAGCATAGTCGCATTGCTGTCTGATTAACAGTTGTCTTTTAAGACAAAAACTTGATAAGACTTTATTTTTTGGTGTGGGTTAGCATCAAACAAGTGTATTTGACTTGAAAGACAAAAATGTTTTGTCTTTTGTTGGTGTGGGTTCAGCCAAACACATTCTCTACTATGATGAGCAAATCAATCGGGAAACGTTTGCAAATGTGTTTTCTTAAAACTTATCAATTTTGCTCTCATTCTTTGCTTTTCTAGCTGCGTACATTTAAGTTAATGTACATTTAGTGTGCACAAACCATACAAAACTAAATTGGACTATCATTTTCGTTGTTTTTGTTTTGTTTTGGTTTTACACATTGAAAAATAGAAAACAAAACGAAAGCAAACGTTTCGTTTATTTTCCTACTCTGATATAAAATGCTTTTTAATCCCGGAAATTCCCGCATACAATTCTCGGGAAAGCGGGAAACGAAAATAAGCGAAAACCCCTATTTATAATCTGCATACATGGAACAAAGTTTCATAAAAGAAAATTAAACAGAATCATTTGGAGCAAACAAGTTTTGGACTATCAAAAATGTTACTTAAAAAATAAGTCTGTATTTTTTTTTGTCTCACTGTATTGGGAATTTTTTACAAACGACAAAATCTAGTTTCAAGATCTTGCATATTTATACAAACCATATATAGGACTATGAAAACCTACTAAAATAATATTACATTATTGACCCAATTATATTATATAGGCCTTTTAAGAACATATAGAAGTCAAAAACCTCATCTTTAAAGAGCTGTATCTGCTAATCTATCGGGAATATCTTAAAAAATATTTTAGGCACGCCTTGTCTGGAATGTTTCCTTTAAAACGCATTCGTTAGTTGTTCTATTTTAACCTTTAACTACGGAGGTGGTAGTAAATTTTACTACCTCTCTTCAAAAATTGTTCAAGTTTGAGATAAATTGTTATGGAATAAGTACACGTCTTGTTAACTTGAATATTTAATTATTTAATATAACAACTTTATTTTAATTAAAACTGTTGTCTTTTACTTTTTTCAAATCAAGTATGTAATTTAAAAAATAATTTTAGAAAAATGTTTGGGTAAATTAAAGGGCGCAAAATTTTCCCCACCTCCAAGACTATGCAAAAATATTTCACCTCCAAAGTTAAAGATTAACACCCATATTCATAAATATTTAAAATGTGTTTGAAATCTATTTTAAGAAAATTTTGTATGAAAAATTTGACATAAAATACATTTCAAACTCATTTTAAATTCTATAAATATGGGTGTAACACTTTTATTTCAAGCAGTTATGTACTAGAGGGCTGCAAAGAGTACATAAATGTATTCGTAGAATGTACTCTTATGAATTTCATGTGTGCGTATATGTATGTTCTTATGTTTGTCCGTATGTGTATATGCATGTATATGTATATATATATATATATATATATATATATATATATATATATATATATATATATACATAGCCACGACCAAATATACATATAGACATACATATATACACACATACATACTAAAAACTATACATGCATACACACAAAATCATATATACGAGTACTATCGAGTATATTCGTGCAGCCCTCTATTATGTACCACCCTCACAACACTGTTTACCGTAGCTCCAAAACGGCATGATCGATTTTAATTAAGTTTCTTCTGTTTGAAAGGTGAATTAATCTAAAGTCTTCTAACTTATATTTGTAAAAAAATCGGTCTAGCCGTTATGAAGTTATCATTTGTTTTATTCGGGAATTCTGAAAATATTTAATTTAATATTATTATGAATGTTTAAAAATTATCCATTTATCACCAAAAAATTTTCAAACAAAAGTTTGTCTAAAATAAAATTTAATTTTCAGTAAATGTTCTTTAATGAATCAGTGAATTTTTTGTTTGGCTTTTATTTAGGAGGCAAATAGCAGAAATCCGTTTTCTGTATCGTAGAAAAAACCCCCGATGACGACATACACATAAATAACAAAAATAACACAGGAATGACATTGTACCAAGTTTGTTTACTGCATGAATGAATGAATGAATAAATTCGTAATGTTGTTGCGGTAATTCTCATTAATTTTTTTTAAAGTCCTTAGATAAACATTCAGAGTTGAACACATTTAACAAAGTGAAATTTCATAATTGCGTAATTAATGATGATGGATGATTCAGACAAAAAGTTTATTTGATATACATATGTATTACAGAAAATCCAGTAAATATATTTGTTTGATTCAGTAAACTATTTTGTTTAGAGTTTGTAAATATTTTTAGGCAAATTGTTTTATAGATTTATACAATTTGTTTACTGAAAAACCCCAATTTTTTAAAATGAAATTGTTGAGATATTTTTGTCAATAGCTACAAATTTATTTGTAGGGGTCCGGTTCTAGATAAAATATTTACTAATTCATTGAATTTCTTTGCTGAAACTGAAATTTAGTTTTTTCTGTATATTTTATATTATGACAGTTGTTGTAGTTAAGGAACCATAACACTTCAAAAAAATATTGTGGTAATAGAAGGTCATAACAAAGCGTTCATGTTGTTCCATAGTATAATTTAAACAATATTTTTTGTTTTGCTCGTAGTGATATATATAACGAAAATTTATTAAAAAATATATAGTAAAATTGTTAGAAATACATATGTATCTGTATGTAAGTATAAGAAAGGAATACATTGTTAAAGAAAATAATTTTTTAAATAACATATTGAATTTTTAACATTAAAATTTAAAAGTTTTTACACATAATCTTAAAAAATTAGCTATAGGATACCGAAGTTATTGGGCTCAGCTTATTTGAAACAAAAAAAAATTTTTTTATTAGAATAAAGTAAAAGGAAGAAGAACATTTTTGAAATATTACTTAAGAATTAAGTTAAGGTGCAATTTGTAAAAATTACATGCCTAAGTTTGATCCATTTGTTTATTGATCATAACTCTAATGTTTATAAGAAGAGCTTGAAGACTTAACATAAAGTTTTGGCTCTTGTTGCTGATTAAAATCTTGCAATTCAAATAGTGGCTTTCCGATATAATCAGCCGATTGGTCTTGTTGTTGATCAAAATCTTCCGATTTGTATTCCTTCTGGCTGAAATATTCGTCCACTGGCGATTGTTGCTGCTCGTAATAATATCCAGGTTTCTGTTGTGGCTGACTTAAATAATCTAACAATTGTTTTTGATCACCAAAATTGTTCGTTGTTAGAACTTGTTGCTGACCAAAATTATCTAATTGAAATTGTGGTTTCTCGAAATGAGTGAAATGCCCATTACTATTCAGAACACTTTGTACATCTTCTATAGACAATGCTTCATGACGGCTCACTTTCTCATTAATCAATTGCTGAAGAAGGATTTGGCTATGTGTTCCTAAGTTGAAATTGTTTTTCTTGGCGAAATCTTCCACGCGGAAAGACACATGCTTGTTTGAGTCCATATCCCTTAAATATTCCCTCAATAGTTTTCTGATTACTTCATCGTTGTTCGAGATTGAAGTTGTGGTGTGGCTTGGAACCTTAACAACTAAGCCTGATGATTGAAGTTCAGATATTAATTGTTGTAACACAATGTAAATCGTATCTAGATTAGTATTATATTTTTGAGCAACAGTTTGCAACCAGTACTTGTTATGTACGATATAGGCATCCACTTTATCAGTTGTAACAGGCTTGTTTTGTTGGTTCAACCAGTTATATAATTCATTTCTTACAACCTCCTTCAAAGGCAATTTATTAACTAAACCGTTGGAATTATTAATGTGGATTTCTCCTAGATTTAGGGCTTTTAAAAGATCACATTGCCTCTTAATTAATTCTTCAATTTCAAAGGTGTTAACTTTGTACACTTTTGACCATTCATCTAACTGTTGGGGATCATTTAAAAGTTTGCTTTCGAGATCATCAGCTGTCAACTTGTTGTTTTGAAGCAAAAATATTATTTTATCTTTTACATTAGTTTTCAATGGATTACGTTCTTCAGTGTTAATCAATTCGAAGAATTCTAAACGCAATTTTTCCTTGTTTAGAGCATCTTGAATTTCGTATACCTGGAAAATAAAAGTAATATATTTAAATATCAGTTCAGATTTGTTTAATTAACAAAAAAAAAAAAAACTTACTGGAAGTTTTTTGTTGTTAACCAAACGATCCAATTCGATCTTAAACAAGAATTCCAAGTCTTGTTCAGAAGGTCTGGTTGTGTCGACAATGTGTTGCAAACGTTCTCTTTCCGTTTGATGCCATTCGGGTAAATTGTGTTCCAATTCGTTGAAGAAGCCTTTATGTTTTAAATTGTCAATTACATCTCTAAGCAATTCTGGAACTTCATTTACTGGCATATTGCACTGATTGGCCAATGTTTGTAATCTCTTGGGATTGTTAACAATTTGGGTGTTGACGTCGTCTAGCGTTAGACCATACTTGCCAATAATGTTTTTAAGATATTCATCAACAATTCGTAACTGAGCTTCTTTTAGCAAAACCTCGAGCTGTTGCCTTTCCCAGTCTACGAATTTATTAATGGGGAGATCGTTGTTAGTGGCCAAAGCTTTCAAGTAGAGGTAATCTTTAGCCAATTGTTGCTCAATATTGATTACGGAGCCATGATGGTTCTTGAAAATATTTTCCAAACGACGCCTATGAGAATCTAGCGATTCAGTGATACGATTAATTTGATTGTCCAAATCAACCAAGCTTCCATTAAATGCATTCTTTAGAGCTACCTCTTCAGCAAGGAATTTTTTGGTAAGACCTCGCACTTTCTCTAAGGACTGATAAGTTGAACTTTGGAATCGTTGAATGTTGGCATCATACTCTTGTAAAAAGGCTTCGAATTTGGCTCTTTCATTATTCAAAGTACGATCAGCATTTGAATTGTGTTCGTTTACTGTGGAAATCCAAATTTTAAAGCTATCAACTTGTAAACGCGCAAAAGTTTTCAACTCTGCTACAATCTCATTTACATAACTTGTTGCTTGTTCCTTTATCAATTTTCTGATTTCGTTAACACGTTTCTGATGTTCTTGTAGATTAACATAATCCTTATGGATTTTCTGCTCCAATTCCTTATTAGACAGATAATCTTGTTTTACCGAAGTAATCATGCGCTCATATTCTACATTTCGCCAGTTTTTCAATTCTTCTTCGATTTTCTTAAGAAATAGTTTTTGTAAGAGTTCTTCTTTGTGGTTAGTCAACTGTTCAATTTCCTCATCCTTGTTGTTTAAGTTTTGGATTAATTTATCTAACTTTTCGTTATCATCCAACAAATTGTGCTGGAGTTGTGAAACTATCAACCGGTTGTTGTCAAGCAATGCCTGGAAGTTTGTAGTTTCGTCAGGCTTAACCAAATTTTGTTTTACTAAATTTTCAAGTTCTCGATTATACCGTTCTACAAGTTTGGATACCTGAAATTAAAAAAAAAAAATATATATATATATATATATATATTAATTATAAGCAAAGACTTGTTGAATTTTAAAGTAATATCTTACTTGTGAATTGTAGGTGTCGACCAAGTGATGCACTTGTTTAGAATATATATCTCCTTTTAGCGTCAAAACTTGTGCATCAGCTTCACTTTTATGACCATTGATGGTTAAATATTCCTCTTCTCTTTTCCACCATTCATTCAAATGTGTTTCTCCTTTATCATTGAAATTTGTATTCATTAAGTCGTTAAATTTTCCCGTAAGATATTGCTGTAACTTGGTTAGTTCCTCCTCGTACGAAGTAGCCAGGGTCTCTAATATGTGGTTGTGTTTTGGAAATGAACCTATGAAGCTTTCTAGATGTAAGTTATTTTGGGAAAGAAGTCCCTCAATTGTTTGCTTTTCAGATTGATATTCTAATCTGTTTTTACGCAAGCGGTCTAGTGCTGTCCTTTGATCTTTTTTCAAATCATCCAATAAGTCAGTTTGCTTGGTATCTTCTATGAGCTGTTGTACATCTTTTTCATTCTGATCAACCTTGGCAATGTATTTTCTGACCAAGTTCTCTAGTTCATTACGATAAACTGTATCTTGGTTGTTTTTCACAATAACTTTAAAATATGGTCGAAGCAGATCAACTAATCGTTGGTGATCTTGTTGCCACTGAGTAGTCTCTTCAATATATAATTTACCTTGGTGTTGGAAATGCTGAACTAGAGTTTGTATAAAGTTTTCAATTTCTTCGACGGGTCTGTTGTATTGGAAGGCAATCATGCGATTAAAATCGCCATCTTTGTTTAATACATCTTCGAATTCCTCCAAAGACCATTGTCTTTTATATTGCAATAAGGAAATTACATGTTTTTCTACGACTACTTTCCAGGCAGTGGTATTATTAATTTTCAATTTACCTTCAACAAAGCGTCTAGCTAGCTCTTTTTCCAACCATAATCTAATTTCTTCTACAGATATTAAATATTTTTTAGATAATTCTACTAAGAATAAATCACATTCTTTTAGTTTTCGCTCTAATTCATCGAGATCACATTGTTGTTGAGTAATTTTGTCCAAATAATCTCCTAGTTCTGTTTGCCACTTATTTAAGCTTTCGCTAGGTCTTAGTGAACGCAAGACAATAAATCTTAGAACTTCTTGCTTAATCCATTGCTTGATTTCTTCAATATTATGTTGATCGCCATAATTTTGCAATTTATGCAAATATTGCGAAAGCCATTCGTTGAATTGTTCAATGGTTAAGTCATGTACTTTAAGCATATTAATCACATTGATTCTCCATTGAATTTGCCAGTCCTTTAATGTTTCCAATTTTAGCAAACCTAAAGATTGCAATTTTTGGATTTCATTCTCTATAAAAGTCTTGACTTGCTTAACTGTTACTGAATCATGTTTAGTTAAGCTTAATAGATAACTGAGATCCTTTTCGAGTTGCTCTCTCAATTCCTTAATAGATAGATTATGTTTTAGTACAATATCTATAATATGCTCACGTACAACATTTTGCCAGTTATTCAATTGACCCAGATCTTGTAAACGTTTACAAATGACGAAAATATAATTTTTAATTTCATAAACATTATGATTGTTAACCAATTGTGGATCATTTAAAAGCTTGTGTTGCAGTTCTTCAATTGTCAGCTTGTTGTCATCTTGAAGCAAGAAAATGACTTTATTTATTACGATCTGTTGCCATTCATTAAGTTTTTCTGGCTTAACGACGCCTACGAATTGTAAAGAGTCAAGTTCCTTCTTCAGCCATTCTTCAATTACAAATACCTGCGAAATAAAATGAACATATTATTAATATAATAATATATAATATAATAACTTGGTTGAGTTGCCAATGTTATGACCCAACACAACCATTCTTTTGTATTATGATTCACAACTGATTTTATTTGTCTTCGAAATAAATTTCGAAAAAAAAGGTTCTTATCTATACTCTATGTTTTTTGAAACCATAACAGCCATCACAAAATATTTTAAATATTTTTAGTTTTGGCCTTACTATTTATACTTGAGATGTTATGTTTCATCGATGTGGCAACAATATTGGTTGACAAATTGGATAGATGGGCGCCTTTAAAAGTAATCAAAAGTAACACAATAGTTGAAATAAAAACCAAAACACAACTGATAAAAAGCAGTTGTCTCACTTTTAAGATAGTTGTAATCCGTAATAAGAATTTGACAACTACGACTCAACTATCAATTTAGCTGTGAATCATAATGGGAGCCTTAAATAGCAAAACTTACTTCAAGATTGTATTTATAAGCCAAGTAATTTAAATAAGTTATATCGATATATGTTTTCAACTGCAAGTCTTGTAAAGTGGGTTGGTGGTATTGCTTGATATAAGTGTGTATAAGTTCTGTCAATTCTTTCTGCCATTCGGGTAATTCTTTATGCGGATGATTGAAGAAACCTTCATTATTTAAGTTGTCAATTTGTTTTTGAAGCCAGTCTTTAAATTCCTTTACTTGCATATTGTTCTTATTGGCCAAGTATTGGATTATTTGGTAATTATTAATAATTTGGTTGTAGAATTGTTCCACAGACAAACCATTAAGGATTATAAATTCCTTAATTTTTTCAAGAGTATTTCTTAACTGAAGTGTTCTTTTTTTACATTCCAATTCTCGCCTTTGCCATTTTTCCAATGCTTCAAAGCTGACATTATACTTATTGGCTTGGTTGTGTAAATATGTCTGATCTCCAGCTATTATCTGATCAATATCAATCACTTGTCCATGATAATTAACGAAAAGGGTTTCTATACGATTGTGGTGAGACTGTAGCAATACGATCAGTTCATTGTCATCTTTGTTTAAAATATCATCCAAATAAGATATTTGTGGTTGCTGCCATTGTTTTATAGCATCAACTCTCTTAACGAGCTCTTCGAGCAAAACAATTAAATTTTGTTGATCCTCATTAATATTTTGTTGAAATCTATCAAAAGTTACATTGTATCGTTCTAAAAATTCTCTTACACGCTGTTGTTCTCTGTTCAGATGATCTTGGACTTGTAATTCACTTTCTCTTATAAATGTAGGTAATTTATGTATTAAATCTTTTTGTATTTCGTTCAACTGGCTCAACTTCAACTTAGCTGCACTTTGCGATTTTTGGTGTTCATTATCGATTAATTCTTTGATATTATCAATATGTTTCTTACGTTCAGCTAAATCGTTATTATACTTTTCGATTTTGTATTTCAAGTCATTAAGGGATAGTTTATCTAAATTTTTCGAATATACAATGCGTTGTACCTTTGGCAAATTATGCAATTCGTTTTTGATTATCGACAAACCCAACTTTTGTAAGCTAATTGCTTCATTGTTAATCCAATTTGTAGTTTCAGTGACGTGGTATTGTATTTTTTCAAGTAAATCATCTACTTCTGTGCGATAGTTGTTAAGGTTGCGTAGAAGTTGTTCAAGTTTCGCCTCGTTGGAATTAAGCACATTTTCAATTTCGGATACTTGGGATTGCGTCCAGCTATCAAGTCCTTCAGTGTCAAGCGAGTTTTGTTTTACATTTCGCAGTTGTTGGTTAAACCATTTTTCAGTGTCTGATACCTATTAGAGAAGAAGATATTAATTTAAAGTTAAAATATATTATATTTAAAATAAAAAACTTACTTGAGTTTTATAGTTGTCATACAATTCGTGCAATTTGTCTGTATAGATGGTTGCTAGAAACTCCACATAATGTAGATTAGTATGGTCATGACGATTTCTTTCTCTTTGCTCCCATACATTCAAATTCCTTTTCAAATCTTTAAGGAAATCTGTATTCTTCAATACAGCCAATTGGACTCTAAAATTATCTAGATTTTCTTGTACCTGCTTGTTATAATTAATTATCAAGGTCTTAAATCTCTCGTCATTGGTAACAATTCCATCTTCGAATTGTTTTCTAATTAAATTATTTTCTGCAACAAGTTTCTCATAATTGTTTTCTTGCAATTGTTGCCATTTCTTAAATTCGGAATTCATTTGAGATACGCTATTATCTAAGATATTAATTTGTAGTTGTTTCCATTGCTCTATTTCCTCATAGAGAGCCTTTTCTTTTAAATCTTCTATGACTTTTTCTACATAATAATCTGACTTATCAACATTGGAATTGTATTTTTGGATCAGGTTCTCTTTTTCTCCATTTTCCACAGCAGTTTCATATTCTTGTCGCAGAATGCCGAAGATACGCTCTTGCTCTTTCAACCATAATTTAATGCTTTCAACATTCAATTTACCTTGCTGTAGCAAAGATTTATGTAAACCTCTAATATAATTTGCAATTTCATCGTCATTCATGTGGCGTTGGAAGGCAATCGTTTTAATATTATATCTATGATTTTTCAATAGATTTTCAAATTCCTCAAGAGAACATTCGGGATGTTGTTTCAATATATTATATAAAAGGTTTTGAGCGTCTATTTTCCAGGGAGTAAGATTGTTAATTTTCAATTGACCGTCATCAAGTAATCTGGCTAAATATTTTTTGGTCCATGAATCAATTTCTGTTAATGGTATTTTATATTCTTTAGATAAATTATCAAATAGATCACGGCGTTCATCTAGTCTCTTCTGCAATTCATCGACAGACTGACATTGGGTAATATCTTCCAATTCAGTTAGTAGTTTTTGTTGCCACTTGCTTTGGCTTACATCAGGTTTCAGTAAGCCAAGGGCTTTAAGTAGTTCTTCTTCTTTCTCAATTTCGATAGTATTGTCAAAATTTGGCTTTTTACTAAAATCTTTTAAAGCCCATTTCTTGAAATCTTCACTGGTAAAAGGATGTTTTTTAAGCATATTAAATACATTTTTTCTCCATTCATCTTGTTCACGCTTTGGACTTTCCGAACCGTCCAAATTGAATAAATTCTCATTCTCCAACTTTTTAATTGCCCGTTGCAACATTTCTTCGGCAACAGTTGTTGGCACATTGTATTCATTGGCCAATTCTTGTAATTTTTGTTGATTGTAGACCAATGCGATTTGGAATTCTTCAGGAGTTAAACCATACTGGGCAATAAGTGTCTTAAGCTTTTCATAATCTTGGTTTGGCAAATCGTTATGATTACCGAAAGGACGATTGCTATTATAAACCAAGTTACCATTAACCCATTGCTGGTTGTTTTCGGAGCCTGTAACCACAGTATTATCACCAATAGTTAGAACAGTTTTGTTGTAGCGTCTGACAGTTGTGGTAGAACTGCTTTCTGGTAAGTGAATGATTGGTTTATTCAAATTAAATTTGTTTTGCAAATTATCCAAGCCGTTGGTGGGATAATTGTTGTTTCCGGGATAATAGTTGCTTGGAACTTTATTAGTAGTAGGGGTCTCGTGATCATTGCCAAAGTAAGTAATGGGCACACCATTGCTTGGAACTCTATTAACAGTAGTATGTTGACCAGTGCCAAAGTAAGTGGTGGGAACACCATTGCTTGGAACTCCATTAACAATGGTCTGATGACCATTGACAAAGTGAGTAGTGGGAACACCATTGCTTGGAACTCCATTAACAGTGGTATGTTGACCATTGCCAAAGTAAGTAGTGGGAACAGCATTCACAACGTTGAAGTAAGTATTAGGATAATTGTTGTTTCCGGTATGATAGTTCTTTGGAACACCATTGGAATCGGTGTGTTGATCCTTGTCAGAGTCAGTAGTAGTATAATAGTGGGTTTCTACACTTTTGAAAACGGTGTGTTCACCATTGTCAGAGTGAGTAATGGGAAAATTTTGGCCTCCGACACTAATGGATTTGGGCAAGTCATGATGGCCAACGAAAGAAGGGGTAAAGTCAGAATCGGATATTTGCTGTTGATTATAATTTAAGCGAGAATCGGCATAATTTGCGCCTCCAAGCTCAAAATCTAATGGTTGCTGTTGACCATGGCCAACGACTGTTTTGGGAAAGTCGGAATCTGATGTTTGCTGTTGATTATAATTTACGGCATACCCATGTCCTCCAACGCTACTGAATTTGGGCAAGTTATCTAATGTCTGCTCTTGACCATGACCAAAGGCAGCATCGATAAGGCTAGAATCTAATGTTTGCTTTTGATCATAATCTAAGCCAGATACGGCATGCCCGTGTCCTTTAACACTACTAAATTGGGGCAAGTTATCTAATTTCTGCTCTTGACCATGACCAAAGGCCGTATCGACAAGGCTAGAATCTAATCTTTGTTGATCAAATTGGGAGAAGTCATCTAATTCATTCTGTTGAATATCGCCTCTGACATGAGTGGGAAAAGTGGAATCTAATGTTTGCTTTTCATCATTATTAGAGGAGGATGATGATGAGTAAATGACCTGTAAGCTACTATCCGGGTTGTGTACGTTATCTCTATTGTAAGCACTGTAACCACTGCTCCATTGTACCAATGCTACTAGCACTAGTAGTAGGCTAAAGCCCTTCATTTTTGGTATTTATTTTTTGAGATAACTGGAAATTGGGCAACTGAAAAAAATTTATGTATAATGGAAAATCTTAATACAAATAAAGGAACAAAAAATTCTTTATTATTTCATACAGATTTATTTATGGATGAATTTATAATATTTTTTTATACAATTAAGAAAATTATCAGATATCTAATTTCTTTAAATATGACACAAAAAGTGTTAATTTATATGGAAAAAAAACTCTACAAATTCTAGACTCCCTTTAGACACAAACTAATTATCGATCGAGACCATATAGTTCTCATAGGTTTGTGTCTAAAACGAGCTTTTGAACGAGTTTGATCCAAGTCTAAAATGTTCCATATCGGTAATTGTTTTTCTTTTTTTCCTTTACAAATCCTAAATATTATGAAAGCTTTTCTGTGATTTTGTTGGATAAAGGATTTTGCATAAAAAAAGATTTTTTTTTAATTCTTTGAAAATTTATTTTTCATATAAACTTCACTGTGTTTCACTTTTATTAACTAGGTTTTTTATAAACAAACAAAAAAGTTAAAAAAATACTCACTTTTTAATTCCACTAGACAAGGATTTTGATTATAAAATCCTTAAACAGTTTTGTAAAAATAAACTGCAGGACAATAAAATTAGCACAATTTCTATAAAAACCCCGATCGCTTATATGCAACGTGAGCTTTGAAAATTAAAGCTAAACTGATTTGATAGCATAATATCTACCGCTATATATATGAAATTTGAGCCAAAAAATATCATTCAAATCGGCACCCACACACATGCATATAGTAAAATATTCTTTATCTTTTTCATCATTATGTTTTCAGAACTTAAAACGGGAGATATACATAGATAATGTTTTCGTCAAAAGCATCATATAAAATAGATCGTATAAAAAAGATCGTAAATAAAGAGATATAGCTTAAATTATCTGTGTTATCAGCCAGTCAGATATGTTGTTGTTACTGGTTATCAGTTTATGGTAATTGGAATGTTTTTTTTTATAATTTTTTAAATTCACTATTTTATTTTCAGCAAAGAAATTCAAACAGAATGGAACTACAAAGAAATTTGTAAATTGAAACAGAAATTTCTTAAGAAATTAATTGTGGAAAAAAACAGATTTTTATTTAACTAAAAATATATATAACATCGTGACCATACGTCCCGATTTCACCGGGACAGTTCCGTTTTCTGACTATCCGTCCCGGTTGGTGTCCCGAAGCATTCTTCGTCCCGGTTTTCCAAGAGTGTAGTTTACAAATTGAAAAACATATTAATTTTATATAATTCTATTTTTTAACTCATGTTTATGCTTTTTTGCAAAAGTGGTTCATTAATTTGACTATTTTAAAAATAAAAATAATGTTGCGAAAATGGCAGTGAGTTTTTGTCCTGATAACGATACACGTTGGGGCAGGTATATGGGGTTTTTGGCTCTATAGAAGTAATTAAAAACTGGTTCCTGCAAAAAATCAAATTTTCTTAATCATGAGCATGACTTCGGATCCAATGAATAGGCATAAAAAAGGGGAACTTCTTGCAATGACAAGCCTATGTAAAAATCATTAGAAATGATACAGATTTGTACCACTTCCGGATCTTATTGACTTCCATGGAAGCTCTTTTTTTACTGGGATATTACATAGCGGAGCAGTGGTTTTGTTGTCCAAATAAATATAGGTGAAAATAGATGATCCTCATGTATTTTCATCTGCTGATTACGATGGCATCATTAGTTTTTGCTTAGCAGCTCTATTTTTATAGATATAGTGACATTTAGCGTTTGCATAATTTACTCCACTTTTTGTATTATTCGCTTAATGTTTCACGACTGCTCTTCCAAACTTTAAAATACTTTCTGGCGTATTAATCTTCACAAAATTCTCTTTCATTTCGGTAAAGTCACATTGATGATTATATCAGGATATCTTTCTGTTATTGCAAGGATATTAAAAATCCTGTATTTTTTTTGTTTAGTCCTTAAAACTTTTTTTTTAATTTAAATTTTTTGAAATTAAATCAACTGATCCTTGTGTATTTTCGTTCGCTGACTACGAAAATAGCTTTATTTTTTTCTACCACCTATAGTTTCCGAGATATGGGGCATTATATAAAAAAAGGCTTTAAATTTTTCTTTTTTCATGCCATCCAAAAAAGATTTGTTTTTTATATCACATTTATCAATTCACAAGTCATTATTTCAATGGACACGTATAAAAGATATTGTACGAACAGTCCAGAAAATTTTTGTGTAATTTTTGCTGATTATATCGTATATTTTAAAATTGCAGCTTTTACGATGTCAACAAAAAAAAACAATTTTAAGGAAAAACTTAAATTTTTGATGCAAAATTATTACAATATAATCACAACGTATCAAAAACTAGGGGCTCGATTTGAAATCAGTGACTTCATGTTATAAAAAACAATTTTTTTTGAAGGCGTGTGAAAAGAAAAATTTAAAGTTTTTTTTATATAATGCACAATATCTCTGAAACTAGAGGTGCTAGCACAAATTTTGCACTGCTATCTATGCAGCTGTCTAGATATGTTTTTCTTCTTTCAGCCCATATTCAAAATGTGTTAATCGTATCAAAATTCACTGAGTTACAGGTCTTTAGATTTGAAAACCTTTTTATTTTTTCCAAGTTTTTTCAAAATATACAGTTTTTACTGGCTCCAGTAAGGCAAAATAAAATTTGTAAAATTTATTTTGGACCCACATCTTAAAGAAAACTTTATTCCAAATATAGTAAGCGTAAAATTGGTTACATCGGACAGGATATGAGAAAGTTACAACATATTTAGCGGACACATCCAAATTTTAATTTTCATTCGTTGGTCCTCAGATCAGTACGAGTTTTTGCTCATAAGTCTATTACTTTTATTTGTTTGAAAAAGAAAGGTCGACATATCGCATATCAAAATTGCCAAAATTATGTTTACTTTTCAACACTGTATTCGAGTTTTAATAATCTAAATTTTTATAAAAGACATGGTAAAACAAATGGAAAAATAGAGCTATGTGGTGTTTTGTGCATATTAAATTTTTTCTTAATGCTATAAAATCGTTCATTATTGATATTTTTCCATGAAATTTTGCAGTTATATGGGAATTTACTTAATTAAACTATGATTTGCTTTTGAAAATCATCAGAGTTCCTAAGAAAGTTTCAACAAATCTCAAAATAGGTCGATTTCGATATGGGTGCACGCCCACCAAAACTTGTAAATTCGATTAAGCTTTTTTGTTAAAATCATGTCTATGAAGATACCTTTTAGACATGTATATAATAATTATATGTATGATCTTTGAGAAAACAATTGTTGTAGAGAAAATAATTATGGTGCTTTTTTGGGCAAAAATTGTCATAAATTCAACATTTTTCAATTTTCAAATAAAAAATTATATATTTTACAACTCTGAAAGAATATTTCCATCAAGTTTAACTTTAACTATTCGAAATTTTGTCGTATAACTAGCAAATAAACAATTGTGACAATCGGCTTTTATATGGATCCGATATCTAAAAAATACTGGACAAAGGATTTGAAAAATTTTGAAATTTTAATATTAAAATTAGTATGCTTCACTAACTATACAAGATAGTTTTATAACAAAAGAGATTTCTTTAAAACTTTATAAGTTCTGTAAGGACACAAGAAATTTTAGGAATCGAGTGATTAACAGAGAAATGGAAAGCGTTGGAAAATTTTACATGACCGAAGTGCACTTCATACCTCTGCCCCTTAGCAATATGGGAAGCTCATCTTTCTAAATTAATTAAGAACAATCCTCTGATATCTCCAAAATATATATATATATATATATATATATATATATATATATATATATATATATATATATATATATATATATATATATATATATATATATATATATATATATATATATATATATATATATATATATATATATATATATATATATATATATATATATATATATATATATATATGTATTTCCAAAATATTTAATCCTGCCGCACTATACTCATACTCCATAGAAAAGTTATTTTATTAAAATTTAAATTCGGATGTTCTCACTAAATCTGTTGTAACTTTTTAACTTTTTGACCGATCCTCGCAATTTAACTTTTTGTACGTTGAAGCAAAATTTTATTTAAGGTATGGGTCAAAACAAAAATTTTGAATTTTCTTTTTTGCTTTAATGAAGCATTTCAAAACGGTGAATTTTGAAAAAACGCCAAAAATAGAACTTTTCATGTATAAAGGCTTGTAACTCAGTGAATTTTTATCTGATCAACACAGAATTAATATGAATTGAAAGAGAAAAAACATATCCATGCAGCAGTGCAAAATTTATTTAGTTAATCCAAGTAAACAGTACTCAAGAATTTTTGAAATAGCTTTATAAACTGCAAGAAAAACACGTTTTTGGTGAAGATATCGAAAACGCTGTCATATTCTTGTTCAACAGCTCATATTAAGCTTAAAAACATCTAATTTTTCAGGTGCATTTTTTTTTGTGGCAACACAGAAAAAAATAAATTTCATTTTCAGTACAGGAATTCAATGAAACAGTAAATAAATTGTCTAGAAACGGACCTACAAACAAAATTGTAAATATAGGCAAAAATATCTCAACAACTGCATTGAAAAAACGTGTTTTTTTTAGTGAACAAATTGTTTAAATCTATAAAACAATTTGTCAAAAAATATTTACGAATTGTAAACAAAACAATTTCCTAAATCAAACAAAAAGATTTACTAGATTATCTGCAAAATATCAAACAATATTCTTGTCTGAATTTGTAAAACAATTAGCAGAAAAATGTAAAAAAATTTTTTTAGTTTTACTAGGGGCTTTCTTAGGCTAAAAGAATTCATTGGTAAAAAACAAAACTACCACTCAATTCTAACAAAGGTTAAACAAAATAGTTTACTTAATCAAACAAAAATATTCACCGGATTTTTTTTAATATGTATATCAAACAAAACTTTTGTCTGGGTCATCATCATCATCATCCATTAAGCGTTTATGAAAGAAATTTTACTTTGTTAAATGTGTTCTAATCTGAAGGTTTATCTAAAGACTCTACAAGAAATGAATGAGAATTAATGCAATGACATTAACGAATTGATTCACTCAAAAATCTTCAGTAAACAAACTTGGTACAATCGCATTCCTTTGGCTTTCATTATTGTTGTTGTTGTTATTTGGGTGTATGTCGTCATCGGGGTTGTTTTCCTACGACACAGAAAACGGGGGTTTCCTGTTGTTTTTGGTGTTTGAGACTAAATAAAAGTCAAACAAAAAATTCATTCATTCAGTAAAGAAGATTCACTGAAAATTAAATTTATTTTTAGACAAACCTTTGTTTGAAAAATTTTTGGTGATAGTTTTTTCTGTGTAAATAAGCGGAGCTCAGTGGTTGATGCAAATTGCCTTTTGCGATACATAATATTTTAGCATTTTAATAAAATTGTTGCTTATTTTGTTGTTGGATTTTATATAAAAAAAAGCTAGAGACAGAGCATTTGCATCAAACAATGAACTCTGCTAGTTTTTTTTCTATTATGTACAACAAAACTAAACAATATGGATAAGCTGCATATTTGGGGAGCACTTCACGAAAAGAAGAACATTTAGGTGAGAGTTAACATTTTTGATTGATTTAAGTGCAACAGCTTTGACCGCCTGTATTATATGTATATTGAACAATGTCTACAGTTAATTTCCATTGATTGGTGCAAACGATTTTTGAAATTCTAAGTTTTTAGCTGTGCAAAGCAAATAAAGAAAAACGCGCCAAAAGTCCGAAGGTAATTGCGAAACCGTCAGACGTGGTGTTGGGAAAAATGCTCAACCCAGGTGGAACAAATCGTTTTTCCAATAACCCAGATGACTCTGTCCATTATAAGGTGCTGTAGTATTTGCAGAATAATGCAAATAATAAAAACTTTTTCGTATAATTTGTATAGTGATACCCGAGTACCCTGCCAACTTGTTAAGGGTGTAAAATATAAATTTATGTACCACTCCCTCCCAAGTGGATAAACAAAAGTTTCCGTCGTGTATTGGATAGTGCGCTAGACTATTGACCGGTGAAGTCGCAGGTTCGATTCAGATTCTGCAGAAAAGTCAAAAAAGAGATTTAAGCAGTATGTGTGTTTGTTAAAAAAAAACTAAAAGTTATGAGTTGTCAGAAAGTTTCAACCGCCTGTACACATACATAGAAAATCGCAATTAAAATGCATAAAGTTCCCCGGGTACCCTGCACAGTGGAAACTTTTGCAAAATAAATGGTAATAAATCTGGAACTTCTAAACTGCTGATTGGATTTATCTGAAACTTGGTGCCTTCTTGTACGAGAGGAGTTACAGTGGGCCAAAGTGGACTACTTGGTACTCAAAAAAAACTTTTTTAAATGTGTACTATGTGCATATGTATTAGTAACAAATGTGAATGCTTATTGCTTCCAAAATAATGAACTGATTTTTAATAAAAACAAATTTATTGTGCACATCTGTAAATAAATATCTTTAAAGTTTTATAATTTTTGTCCAAATCGATTGTATATTGTGTGCATAAAATGCATAACAAAGAACTGTCTTGCCTATTAATTTTATATTTAGATAAAAAATTAAGGTATATACCAAGCCAAAGCTAATAAGGTAAACTTGTAAACTTACCTCGGAAATGCAAAACGTGCAAATATTTCGTAAATATAATTAAGCAAATTGGAGAATGGAATATGTGCCTATTTTCTATGCCGCAACGAACTTCATCAGCATTCAGCTGTAATAGGTTTCGTTAAAACCTAAACAATAATATTAGTATGATTTTTCATAGTAGCTCAGGTAATTTAAGAGGCACCCTCGTAAGTAATAAAATGTACTACTAATACCCAAAATTTTTTAAATCTTCTTAAAAAATATTAGTCCACAGAAAATTATCTTTCTTTTAGAGTATAATAAAAATATAACTAAAATTATTTTTTATAGTTTTACTACTCGTATATTTTTTTTGATAAGACGCAGTATATGCATGGATAGAAAAAGATCTCTTTTGACTTTCTGTATTATCTTTTTAGCGAACTAGTTTTATGGAGCCAATAAAGGAACTATCGTCATGTGATTATATACATATACATATAAAATACTCAACACATTTACTTTCTTTCTTTTTGGTAAATGAGACCTAATATCTAGAAATCTTCTTAAATCTCCGTATATTAAATATATTATTTTGGAGTATAATAAAGAAATATCTAATATTATATTTTTATAGTTTTGTTTTCAAGTTAAATTTTTTGATAATTCATATGTACATAGAAAAAAGTAATTTGAATAAGACCTGTCTTTCTCTATTTTATCTAAATATTATATTTCCAAAAAAACCACGTATACCTTTTTAGAGCAGCTGATTGCACACCGACTGTCAAACTATCCTAGAGGAAAGAAAGAAAGCCTGTTAAAAAACTGGCCCAGTGACTTCTTCCCAAGTGGTAAAAACTGCTTCTAGTTCTAATATAACCTTACTGCTTGTGGGTGAGACATGGAGCAATTATTGTCTTAGTCGAATCCCAGCAAAATAAAAAAGTTATGCCAGCTATGCACTCAAACCTCATGAGCAATAAAAACTTGCTATATATGTACATCTAGGTTCTACATTTCACTGTGAAATAAAAATGAAAACGTTTTCAATTTCGCATCAACAATTTCATTGTGTGTTCTGGAAAAGTAGTGAAATTGTTTTCATGACGATTTGCAGCTCATTTTGTTTCAAAGAAATATAATTCAACTTACTTTGGAAAACAAATAAACTTGACGTGCAAAACTATTTTAATCCGCTTTTATTAGCTTCACCTGTATGTATGTCTGTATGTATGTAAAGGAAACTATAAACGTAACTTTCAGCAACTTCAAGACGCGCGATCAATTTGATCCTTTGCACAAGCATTAGGTTCCGATGACAATGCAATCTGATGGATATAAAAGTGGGTTGTGCCACGCCCATACTAACGAAATATCTTATGTCTTAAAAGCTATAGCCGTCTGAATACTCTGACGGACTATTTTTAGCAAAAGATATGAGGTATATCAAAAAAATGTAGAATATGACCGGGGAAATGGGTACTCCCCATACAAAGTAATTAATTATAATATGATATCTGGAAAGCTATAATAGTAAGAGTCTTAAAATTTGGAGACAAGGCACGATGACAGCTAAGGAACTGTAGGCGTAGTTGCGAGGAAAGGGGTACTCCCCATACAGAGTAATTAGTAACTACTTGCTATATGGAAAGCCATGATAGTAAGAGCTTGCAAATTTAGTACGACTTAGTTTGAAAACAAAATACGCAGTTATTTAAAAAACTGATGGTGTAGTTTCGAGGGAAGGGTACTCCTTTTACAAAGTAATTAGTAATTACGTACTATATGAAAAGTTATAATAGTAAAAGTTTTCAAATTTGGTACGAGCTAACTTGAAGACAAGATACGAAGATGGTAAAAAACTGACGGAGTAGATGCAAGTGAAGGGGTACTCCCCATATAAAGTAATTAGTAACTACGTGCTATCTGGAAAGCTATGGTAGTAAGAGTTTTCAAATTTGGTACGAGTTAATTTGAAGGCAAGAATCGAAGATAGTTTAAAAATGACCGGGCTAATTGCGAGAGAAGTGGTACTCCCCATACAAATTAGTTATTAATTACGTACTATGTGGTAAGCTATGATGGTAAGAGTCTTCAAATTTGGTACGAGCTAATTTGAACATAAGATACGAAGGTGGTTTTTAAAAAACTGACGGGGTAGTTGCGAGGGATGTGGTACTCCCCATACAATAAAATTAGTAACTACGTGCTATCTGGAAAGCTATGATAGTAAGAGTCTTCAAATCTGGTATGAGTTAATTTGAAGACAAGGTACGAAGATAGTAAAAACCTGCCGGGTAGGTACGAGGAAAGGGGTACTCCTCATACAAAGTAATTAGTAATTACGTGCTATCCAGAAAGCTATGATAGTAAGAGTCCTCAAACTTAATCTGAGTTAATATGACGATAAAATCCAGGAATAGGTAAGCAAGCACCTTGTTGGTAAGGTGCGAGGGAAGGGTTACTCCCCATACAAAGTAATTAGTTACTACGTGCTATCTGGAAAGCTATGATAGTAAGAGTCTTCAAATTCGGTATGAGTTAATTTGAAGACATGATACGAATATAGTTAAGAGCCTGGCGGCTTTGGTGAGAGGGGAAGGACTACTCGCCATGAAATAATATATTGAAATATTCAATATTATGCACCCCACGAATTTTCACTATAAGTGAATTATTTTGCTAATACATAACTTAAGTTTTATTTCAATCTTAATCCAAATTAATTAATCATAATTGATTGTTGGCATTTCTATTGATGTAACCCAAACTCTTCATAGTTAAAAATTATTTTCTAATTTTTAGTTCCGTTTGCTATTAAAGCGTTTATTGAGTTTTTTCTTAAAATAATGTATTTATCTTCAAATCGCAATATGATTTTTGCGAAAAAAATACATCACAAAAAATTTTTATAGGGTTTGAAAGCAAGAGTAAATATATAACTCTCTAAAAACCAAAAAGTATAATAATCCCAGAACTTTTTAAATTTTGACTTGGGTTGACATGGAAAAATAAAAAACTTTTATCTCTTACAATAATTCTTTACAAACACTTATACGCGAGCAAAAAGTAGGCTAACTCTTCTTTCAAATAAGACTAATTTTAATAAAATCGACCCACAATGTTGAAAGTTATGTCAATTTCAAATAATTACTCGTACCAAAAAACGACATACCTAATACATTATTCGAAAATATAACAACCCGCAGTGCGGTAGAAGCAAAATTTTTGCAAAGAAAATCAAAAATTTGTAAACAGATAATGCTCTTTATATCGCTTCTACTCTTCAGCTGCTGTTAACTTTTGTTAAAGTCCTAAAATTTCTAGATAAATAATATTTAAAAAAAATTTTTAAGTAACGCTCACTACATTTATATACGAGTTCATATATATTATTTGAAATTTAAAACAATTCAGATGTATAATCTTCGATGTATTTTAACATAAACTCCTTAACTGTTCACTAAAAAATTTCCATTAAATTCAAAAAATATGGATAACACTCAATACATTTTTTTCTTTTGGTTACAAACCAAAGTTCACAAGACTTTCAAATATTTAGAAGTAAAAACCTACGCTGCTATTTAGTGTTAATGCATTTTCAATAATTAAACTGAGTAATGAAGCATACACAGAAATAAAAACGCCCTACTAAATTCAAGCATTTTCTACTCACTTTGAGTATTCTTAAATTGTGTAAAAAAATTTTTATTTTATGTACTACTATTAGCATAAACTTTTTACACAGTCGTAGTGTGTTGGTATTTGTTTGTCTGTTGATAGCTTCAGTCGCATGTTGTGCTTATGTTGTTGTCCTGTTGTTGGTTATTCTGTTTGTTCGTTCAGTGCCGACTAATAGCCTACAAAAGCGTTGGCTTACAAACATGATGATCTAAGTTCAATACTAAAAATGAACAAAAATAAATTTTTAATTAAAACAAGTAAGTAAAAAAAATAAATTTATATAAGTAGAGAAAAAATAGAATTCTGTTTCAGGATTAAATAAGTAAAAGTTAGCCTGAGTCGGGCTTGATTCAAGTACGCGGCAAGATTGATTATAAAGTATGCAGTTAGGATTGTTAAGTACGCGGCGGATTGATTCAAGTATACAGCGGACTTGATACAACGTTTGTCAGCTAATTGTAGGCTATGCCCGAGCAATGAAAATAAGCAACAATAAGAGCGCAACAGTGATTTGTGCAATCAACACATTACGAGTACGACTGTGTATAAAGTTTGTAAATCTGGCTAAAATTAGGTATTTTGCACTTGAATATTCCGACTTAATCAATCTTTCTGTACTTGATATCAGAAAAACCGGGATTACCGTACTTTTGACACCGCTTGGTATTAATTTAAGTACGAATGGATTGATTTTTCTTTTCAGTGTACAGCCGGCGGCGGACGACAAGAGAAGCAAATGCAAATATTCTAAAACCGTTATAAATTTAATATCGTTTGTGGAAAAATTCATAGTTTCTTAGTGTGGAAAACAAACAGCATGCATTACTGACACGCCATTTTGTATGAAGAAAGTATAAACACTATTTTCGTTCTTCATTTTCAACACATAATTGACAGTATTACACAAAAAAGCTTATGTACATTTATTTATGATATACTAAATCATGGTAAGTCAGTTTTGATTTTCAAATCTATGCGCTCATGCTATGAAATATTTTACTATATCTTATATACTTTCAACGGACACGAAAAAAGCATTTTATTACTATATAATGAATATGAACGTATGTACATATGTATTATGTCTATGACGTGTAAAATCTTGACAACTCTCCTCAATAATACATTTAGGACTCTGGAGCAAACTACTGTTAATAAGATTTTTATGTACATACCCTGCAGACAAAATGACTAGTATGTGTTTAGATATATACTAGTTGCTTTTTAACTCAGACTAGTTGCCTATCTGCTTTTTTTTCATATATCGAACTATCGATTTTAACATTATGTTGTAGAGGTGGGAAACTATCGATAGTGTCACTATCGAAAATTTTTGATATTTTGAGAAAATATATCGATATATCGATTCTAAACTATCAAAAGTTAGTAAAACTATCGATATATCGACGATACTATCGTGATACTATCAAAGTTTTATACTTCTTAGCGAAAGCACAAAATATGTGTGCAAAAATGATAAATAACCCCGCTTCTGAAACAAAACAGAACTTTATTTCTTAGTTCAATAAATAACAAAACTAAAATCCTTGTAACATTTCATTATATGAAAAATGTCGTGAGTTCAATGATTTTAAAATCCAATTTAATTAGAAAAACATGTCTTGCACAACAATAGTAGTGGATCATTTACTATCGATAGCGGCAAAATAATATCGATTGTTTTTAAACTATAATCGATAGTCATAATATAAATTAAATATCGTTATTATCGATAGTGTCATCGATAGTTTTCCACCTCTATTAGGTTGTCATAGGAGCACAACTAGTTCATTTGTATACAGTTATATCCCAGTTGGAATACCAGTTGTTGTAAAGTAGTGTTCTTACAAGTTTTTTATTTATCGTTTCGTATTTCTTAAAAAAACTTTGGCTCAACCGGGGTACGAACACACGTTCCTCATATTTCAAGGCAAGTACTCTACCCACTGAGCCACTTTCTATTTATTTTTTTAAGAGCTAAAAAAATGGCTTATGTCGTATGTCTGAAAATTGTGTCCTTTTTTGACTAGTATCGTTACTAGTCTCGATACAACTAGGAAGATAATTGTCCTTTTTTTACTAGTATCGTAAGTAGTCTTATTACAACTAGTAATATGAATGTCGTTTTTTGACTAGTATCATTACAACTAGTATATGACTGTTCCAAAGCGTATCTAGTTGTATAGTTAGCTGCTGGGTACTTACATATATGTACATATGTATGTATGTATGTATGTATGTATGTATGTATGTATGTATGTATGTACATATGTATGTATGTATGTATGTATGTATGTATGTATGTATGTATGTATGTATGTATGTATGTATGTATGTATGTATGTATGTATGTATGTATGTATGTATGTATGTATGTATGTATGTATGTATGTATGTATGTATGTATGTATGTATGTATGTATGTATGTATGTATGTATGTATGTATGTATGTATGTATGTATGTATGTATGTATGTATGTATGTATGTATGTATGTATGTATGTATGTATGTATGTATGTATGTATGTATGTATGTATGTATGTATGTATGTATGTATGTATGTATGTATGTATGTATGTATGTATGTATGTATGTATGTATGTATGTATGTATGTATGTATGTATGTATGTATGTATGTATGTATGTATGTATGTATGTATGTATGTATGTATGTATGTATGTATGTATGTATGTATGTATGTATGTATGTATGTATGTATGTATGTATGTATGTATGTATGTATGTATGTATGTATGTATGTATGTATGTATGTATGTATGTATGTATGTATGTATGTATGTATGTATGTATGTATGTATGTATGTATGTATGTATGTATGTATGTATGTATGTATGTATGTATGTATGTATGTATGTATGTATGTATGTATGTATGTATGTATGTATGTATGTATGTATGTATGTATGTATGTATGTATGTATGTATGTATGTATGTATGTATGTATGTATGTATGTATGTATGTATGTATGTATGTATGTATGTATGTATGTATGTATGTATGTATGTTTTTTTTTTTTTTTTTTTTTTTTTTTTTTTTTTTTTTTTTGTGGGATGAAAATCATCGAAAGACTCTGGCAGTGGTGGTGTTTGCCAGAAGTGCGAGACTTTAACACGCTAAAAAACACCCCTTCACGCTGACCCAAATGCTCCCCGTGGTACTACCGCAAGGCTATACGTCTCGGGGTGGGAAAGGTCCTAGACCCTAAATCTAAACTACATGGATTCTTCTGCGAATCTCTTCTAACCTACGAAGTTCCAACAGAACCAATTTTATAAAATTACATACATACGTCCAGTTATACAAAGATTCCAACATGATTGGAACGATGTTGTCCGGCCTAATACTACGCCCTAAGACTACTTCTAAATACGCTCTACCACTATCAAATCGTGGACAGATGAAGAACACATGTTCGGCATCTTCCACGACATTGCCACCACAACTCGGACAAAACGGAACACTGTCATGTCCGAAACGGTACAAGTACGACCTAAAACAACCATGTCCAGTCAAAAACTGTGTAATGTAGAAGTTCAAGTCGCCGTGTCTTCTTGATAACCATACCCTAATGTCAGGTATCAGTAAGTAAGTCCATCTTCCCTTGTCAGTCGCTGTCCATCGTTCTTGCCACTTCCGTAGACACATATCAGTCACACCATTCGTACTGTCCGAAACGGCTTCTAGCTCGATGGGTATCATGCCGGCAATGACAAAGGCGGCCTCGTCCGATACAGTTCGGAATGCGCTACATACTCGCAGGGCGGCCAGCCTATACACAGGGGATATCAGATTCACATATGTAGAGTATTTCAGTGAGCCTGACCATATAGGGGATGCATATAAGATAATGCTTCTTACTACACTGGTTAGCAATCTCCTCTGCAGATATTTTGGACCTCTTGTATTCGGCATGATCCGGCATAGCGCTGAGCAGGTTTTTGATGCCTTAGAACCTATATACTTCAAGTGCTCATGAAAAGACAGACGAGTGTCAATCATGACTCCAAGGTATTTTAAACATTCCTTGGATTCTATGCTACACGTGCCAATATTTAGCCTAATGGTTTCCCTATTTTTCCGACTACTAATCAGAATCGCTTCTGTTTTATGGTCAGCTAGAGCTAGACCCATTGATCTCAACCAAGACCTTACGATCTGAATACTGGCGTTTGCAATGGTTTCCGCCTCTAGTAACTCTTTTGCTTCACATACTAACGCTATGTCGTCTGCGAATCCAACTATCTTTACCTTCTCCGGCAGGTTTAACCTTAATACTCCATCGTACATGACGTTCCACAGTAGTGGACCAAGTACTGATCCTTGAGGCACCCCACCAATGATCTTTCGTCTTCTAGTACCCTTATCAGTATCATAAACTAGCTCTCTATTTCGGAAATAGTCCTGTATAATTGCCAGTAGATATCCTGGGATGTCTAAACTGGCTAAGGCATCAACAATATGCTCCCAGTTTGCCGTGTTGAAGGCATTCTTTACGTCTAGCGTTACAACTACACAATACTCTTTTGCTCCATTTCTCCACCTCTTCCCTTGGATAGCCTGAGCAGCAGTTTCTACTACAACTTTGATAGCATCTACTGTTGACCTTGCTTTCCTGAAGCCAAATTGGTTATCTGATAAACCGCGGTTAGCTTCAACACAACTTTCCAATCTTCTACAGATTATACTTTCTAGCAATTTCCCACTTGTATCTATCATACACAGCGGCCTATAAGAGGAAGGGTCGTCTGGTGGCTTATTATCCTTAGGTAACAATACTAACTTTTGTCTCTTCCACATTGTTGGAAAAATGCCCTGGCTCAAGCATGCGCTGATTACTTTCAAAAAATAGTCAGGATGGAGTTTAACAGCTTCTTTTAGTATCATATTCGGAATGCAGTCTAAACCTGGTGCCTTCTTGTCTTTAAATTTTGAGACAGCACCTTCTATCTCGGCAATCGTAACCGGAGGAATGTCGAAAAATTCAGCCGGGTAGCTGTGTTGCCATGTCGGAGTTTCCTGTTGGGGAAAGAGATGATCTACAATTCCCTTGAGGAGAGGCTCCTCTCTTGGCGGCGATGGACCAAGACATTTAAGTTTCTTGGTTACCAATTTATATGCAAAGCCCCAAGGATTACTATCTACTTCATCACAAACATTAAGAAAACACCTACGCTTGCTCCTACGAATTGCAATCTTCAACGCTTTCCTTTTATCCTTATATATTTGATGGTGTACACTATTCTCTAACCTACCTCTCGTTCGTGTATACTGCCTTCGGGCACTTATACACTCCGATCGCAAGCTAGCAATTTCATCATTCCACCAGTACACCGGGGGCTTATTTGGTGACCTTTTACGCTTTATCATAGCTACGTTACAGGCATTAGTGATATGACTTACTAATTGCACTGCCATATCTTCGGCTGAACCACTCAGTTCCATGTTCTCCATACAAGCTGCGAAGATATCCTTATCAAAGGTATTTACCTTCCATCCTGTCAAACCTCGTGCTTGTGCAATCACACGGGGCTGTTCATCTTGTACATCTATGATTATAGCGCTATGATCGCTATGAGTATAGATGTCGGATATTCTCCAGTTAACTTGGCTTGTGATGCTGCTACTGACAAATGTAATGTCAATTACCGATCCAGCATCACCCCTTCTGAAAGTTTGTTCAACTCCATTATTAATGAGTACAACACCCAATACAGAAAAGGCTTCCAAGAGTACTCTACCTCTTGTGTTTGTCAAGGGGCAGCCCCATTCAACAGCCCACGCATTGAAGTCACCCGCTATTATGACAGGATTTCTTGTAACTGCATCTGTTACTATATTGTCAACTATTACTCGAAAGTCCTCTATAGAATACCTAGGGGGAATATAGCAACTGTATAGTGTGATGCCAGAGACAGTGGCTCGGGCATATCCACATTCTGATGTTATTTTATCTCGTATTGTTAGCGTGCTGGTGTTCCATATCGCCGATGTGTCCGTATTATCGGAAACCCAATTTACAGATCCCATGTTCCGATATGGCTCACTCAGCACAGCGACATCTACATTTAAATCTCGAACGCTTTGCTTAAGAAGCTCTTGAGCTGCCTGGCAATGGTTGAGATTTAACTGTAATATACGCATTTTGATGCCTTAAGTTTTGCTTTAAACCCTAAGTTTCTGTAGAGCTCTTCTGTAGTATGGACAAACTGCACATCCGGTGACATGGTCACTAGCGGTGTTTGTTCCATTCCTACAAAGCAAGCACGACGGTTTATTGGAACAAGTTCCAATTTTGTGGCCAGTTTTGCCACACCGTAAGCAGTTTTTAGAAAGGTCCTGCCCCCTACAGTTTGCTGCTCTATGTCCATAATCAAGACATTTATAGCACCTTCTTGGTGTTACCTTTTCGCGTATTCTGCAAACAACCCAACCAATACGTATCTTCGCCATCTCTATAAGACGGCAAGCTAAGACAGCACTTACGCCAATGGTGGCAGTTTGCGTTCCTCCGTACGCTCTCCTTAACGATTTAACTGCAGCAGGCTGCAGGGATTTAAAATCGGATTCTCTAATGAGGGCTTCATAGACGTCCTCCTTTGTGGTTACCTCATCTATATCTCTAATCTCGATCCTAATCTCATGGGATAGTGCTCTAACTTCTGCGACCTCACCTAATACCTCTTCTACCGTCGACCTGAACTCACTTGTATTCTGATGCGAGGGTTTACTCAACTCTAACAATAATTCACCTTTCTCAGTCTTCCTGATATTTTTTACGTTTTGACCCAGATTATCCAGCTTAGGGTCTTTCTTCACTTGTCTGAGAATATCAGCATAGGAAGCATCCCCACAAGTTTTAATAATCAAAGCATCTGGTCGTATTGTCTTTTTTCTATTTCTAGCTCTTGGACCAACTTTAACCCAGTCAGGATCTTTAACATTCGGATCTTGTTTACCAGCCGTGTTTATACCTGTCTCCCTGGGTACAGCATTTTCACTTTTCTTCAATGCCCTATTGGGGGTTGTGCCCTTCTTCCTCTTAGATTTGTTACCCTTTGGGCTAAGAATGTTATCATCTCTTCTGCGCTTTGGGGTTCCACCTATCACAAGGTTTACCCTTGCCGGTTCGTCTGTCTGCGTTTCTCTGCTAGTCCGCGATTTCTCGTCACTACTAACACCTTTGCTACTCAATTCATCTGAAACCTGCATATACAACGCCTGTATCTCACGGGACATTGTCACTATGTCCCTGTGCACGTTTGAGCGTGTCTTCAGAAAATCTAACAACTCTCCTATTTTCACTCCTAATCTCTTCACACTGTTACTGTGGCCCTCATTACTATTGTCGACGGTATTTGACACTGTAACAGGTCTACTACTAACTGCTGTAGGAGGCGATCTCGTGATCACCGACTTCCTTGCAAATGGGTTTTCAACATCTCCCATATTTAACTCATTGTTACTTCGATTTTTATTTTCAAAATTCATTCTAATGGGTCCAAACTCAAAGCCGCTATCTCCGTTCGATGTGCAGTCACGTTAAGACCCCATGGGTCCCTTTGCAAGCAGTGAGGTCCATGCGAGGGTTGACGAAAAGATCTTATGGATCATCCCGCCAGAGCCAGATCCGTGCTAACCGGGGAACGACATCCGAACCTGCACCAACAACCTAATGATGACGAACTTCAAACGTACTTTGAGACTTGCCAAGTTTTAATAGGACGGAGGCAGTTGTGGCATTAGCCTGAGAGCCATTTCTGTAAAATTTCACTCCTACATACTCAAGTCCCAGAATACCACAACCGTCAGCCCAGGGTTCTAACAATTCAAATTCGTATGTCCAGAAATGCCATAATTAAGACCGTGCTGGACTTGATCTTAATGCTTTTCAGCGGTGCGGAATCACAGGTTTTTTAAGGATTTCTACCTAGAATGCCTTCAAACCTGTGATAACTCAGGGCCCGCGGGGTCGTCAATCCCGTTATCCTCATAAGAAGATACCCTTGCGGGTTGTATGTATGTATGTATGTATGTATGTATGTATGTATGTATGTATGTATGTATGTATGTATGTATGTATGTATGTATGTATGTATGTATGTATGTATGTATGTATGTATGTATGTATGTATGTATGTATGTATGTATGTATGTATGTATGTATGTATGTATGTATGTATGTATGTATGTATGTATGTATGTATGTATGTATGTATGTATGTATGTATGTATGTATGTATGTATGTATGTATGTATGTATGTATGTATGTATGTATGTATGTATGTATGTATGTATGTATGTATGTATGTATGTATGTATGTATGAATGTATGTATGTATGTATGTATGTATGTATGTATGTATGTATGTATGTATGTATGTATGTATGTATGTATGTATGTATGTATGTATGTATGTATGTATGTATGTATGTATGTATGTATGTATGTATGTATGTATGTATGTATGTATGTATGTATGTATGTATGTATGTATGTATGTATGTATGTATGTATGTATGTATGTATGTATGTATGTATGTATGTATGTATGTATGTATGTATGTATGTATGTATGTATGTATGTATGTATGTATGTATGTATGTATGTATGTATGTATGTATGTATGTATGTATGTATGTATGTATGTATGTATGTATGTATGTATGTATGTATGTATGTATGTATGTATGTATGTATGTATGTATGTATGTATGTATGTATGTATGTATGTATGTATGTATGTATGTATGTATGTATGTATGTATGTATGTATGTATGTATGTATGTATGTATGTATGTATGTATGTATGTATGTATGTATGTATGTATGTATGTATGTATGTATGTATGTATGTATGTATGTATGTATGTATGTATGTATGTATGTATGTATGTATGTATGTATGTATGTATGTATGTATGTATGTATGTATGTATGTATGTATGTATATATGTATGTATGTATGTATGTATGTATGTATGTTTGTATGTACAGTATGTCAAGAATTTGTTTTTACATTAAAAGAAAATAAGAATTCTTCATTAATTAACTTTAAAAACTTATATGTAATTTAAATAATGAAAAAATTTTTAATGCAGATGAATTAAATAATATATTTACTACCATATAACAAAAACTAAAATAGAGCATGATGATTTAAACGATTAAAAAACAACAGAATCTAAAAATAGTTCAATATTTTCCTGTCAAGAAATTCTTTTTACATTTTTAGAAAAATCTTAGAAATAGGCTATATTCTAGGGTTTAGTACTTTATATGCCCTCCGTTGGCGTCTGAAACGGCTTGTAGTCTCGTTTCCACCGAACTGATTGATTTTATTAGGTCATATTGCAGTAAATACATTCCTTAAGTTATCTGCAACATATGTAACATATACATTTTTTTAAGTCAATTAATGAAAAATTATTATTTTCTTTTAATATAAAAACAAATTCTTGACATACTGTATGTATGAAAATAACTTAAAATATACATACATATAAAAAATATAACACGAAAAATGAACAATATGATTAGAAAAGAAAAAGGTTAAAGCAAACAAAAGTTTAAAAATGTTAAAAGTAATATCTTAAAAAAATTACAAAACATGTTGTCAGGCTAACGCATGGTATGGAATTTTACCTTAACCATTTTTATAGTATTCCACTATCAAAACTGTTTTCTTACACGTGTGTAAATATTGTTTTATATATTTTCTTTTAGTAAGATAAAAAACGTATTATATATACAGTTGATTTCGATTATAACGAACTAGGCAGAATTGAGGAATTTTGTTTGTAAGAGATGAAGTTCGTTCTAGCTGCGTTATTACAATTTTTTTTTTGCAAGAAAAATCTCGATATGTTTATAAAATATATTAAATATCTATTCGTAAATTTCATTTTTTTTATGTGTAAAAATCTTTTTCACAATACAATCACAAATTTTGAGTAAGATTAATTTTAGTTGAGTAAGATTGTAATAACGCGGTGTGAGCTGTGTATGAGTGTATTAGTGTAATCATACGGACAACAAGAAGTACAGTGAAACTTTACAGCTGCATAGAAATACACTAAACTGGCAAAGGGAGTCTCAAGGTCAAACTCCTGCAGTAAGGTCGTAAGCTTGTTGGTTGGTACTGTGTTGCCGTGTTTTTGAACTGAGTGAGTATTTCGGCGTTGCCGTTTTTGATTTTTGCCGGGAACTTCTGGGACTTAGAGGATTTTGTGTCCAGTTTTTTGGGATTCAGACCCGGTTCGTCTCGGTTTTTTAGCCCGGGTTTTTTGAAAAAACCGGTTTTTTTGTTTTACCGAATTTGTTGCTGAACTTGATGCGATATTTGGCTGACGGTTTATTGACTGCGTTTGTCTTTGACTGTTGGTTACTTTGCTGTTTAACTGCGGTAATTCCAACTATTTTTTACGGGTATATTATTTTTTTTACTTTTTTTAAATTTTTTTGTTGTTTGTACACGCATAACTCTGTTATTTGTGAACCGATTTTTAAAATTCTTTTTTTGTTGGAAAGGGTTTGCCTGCAGCTTGGTCCCATAATTTTTTTCGAAAATCGGATAGGGGTAATTCGCTCCCCGCATGCATAACTCCGTCATTTGTAAACCGATTTTCAAAATTTTTGTTTTATTTGAAATGGTTTGACAAAAATTGGTCCCAAAATAAATTTTCTGCCCCCCATGAATGACTCTGTCATTTGTGAACCGATTTTCAAAATTCTTGTTTTGTTGGAAAGGGTTTGACAAAGATTGGTCCCAAAATTTGTTTGTCGAAAACCGGAGGGGGAAATTTGCTGCCCCCCCCCCCCCCAATCCATAACTCTGTCATTTGTGAACCGATTTTCAAAATTCTTTTTGATGTGTAAACATCTATACGCTACGGGGGTAAAAATATTTTTCACAATACAATCACAAATTTAGAGTAAGATTGTGCATGAGTGTATTAGTGTAATCATACGGACAACAAGAAGTACAGAAAAACTTAACAGCTGCATAGAAATACACTAACACCATCTAGTGCGCAATAGTAGTAGTAGTAGTAGTAGTAGCTACTAATTTTCACTAATTGTCGTACATTATGTTATCGTAGGCAAATAAAAAACTGTTCAAAGTTGTGGTTGAAGTCTACTGACGATTTGGTAAATGCATATAGACAATTGCTTAACAATTGCTTAATAACCATCAACAAATAGATTTCATTTAGAATATAATTATGAAAATATGTCAAATAATAAATTTCTTTGTAGGCAAATAAAAACAAATAAATAAAATGAATACAAAAACATTTAATTTTAATAACTTTTAAAAAGATTTTTTGCACTTTTAATAAGAAATTTACTAAAACAAAGCAAAATAAGGAAAACAAATAACTAAACTTGTCAAACTTAAAGTCTTCTTAAAATGTTTCATTACTAGATGTTCACACATCTCCCCCGTGATCGGACTCACATTACTTTTTTTCTACTAATCGTCAAATAATCCACCATCACAAGTGGTAAAAATGAACAATGAACGCTGATGAGATGGTGTAGCGGCCGTCGAAATCAGAAGTACTGATACGTTGTTCTGGTTTAATTAGATATTCTAAATATTCCACTCTTGATAATAATTTTAATTTACAGCAATTCAAATAATGAACTTAAGCCGAAATAATAACTTTCAACTTAAACCTATTCACTTCAAAGAAAATTACGCAAAAATATTAAACAATTGCACTGTACAACAAAATCAAAATAAATATTACAACTACAGCTTTGTTTTCTATGGTGAGTTATAGTAAAATTTTACGTCAGACATATTTTCAAAGCAAACTGGCGCACAGTGGGGCAGAATCAACATATTTTGGAAATAAATCAGGTACTTTCAGTAGAAGAGTATTTCTATTTAACATAGGAATTTGTCCAGGAGCGGAGCTATGAAGTCCCAAATTAGGCCAATTCGAGCATGTAAAATTTTTTAGCGCTTGTAATATTATTATTATTTTTTTTCTCGCCCGATTCTAAAAATTGTTTGTGTCGGTTAAGCTTTTTTTGCGCTTATGACTCGATATAATTATTCTATAAGTGTTTAAAAAAGTATCTTCACAAACACGATTTTACAATTTACTACTTTCGGTGGCCTTGCATCCTTTCGATCTCTAGCTATTTGCAGCAAAATTTTGTATTTAGCCCATATGTTCTAAAATCCCAAAGCTTGGACTCAAAATCAAATACGACTTGCAGAAATTATTTTATGGGCGTTGGACCAAATGTGTACTTTGTGGGCAAAACCATAAGAAAAGGCCATTTTAGGATTTCTTAGTTTATTTTGCCTGCTTGGCAGTAAACATAGAACTAGATTTTATGAGGCTAGTTAAGATAAAAAAATGTATGTTACATAAAAATATGACACAAGGCACGTAAACATTTCACAGTACTGCTGTAGATTGCTACAACTACGGCAGCATTTTTATTACTGTTGCAATAGTTTGCAGACCGGTTGCACAAATTTACTGCATTTACGAATTCACCCAAACATATGAGTCCTGATAATGTGGATGCGGTAGAGATGTGGGAATCTCCGAAAAATGGCGAACTATTTCTGCTCTAACAGTGAAAACCGAGCTATTTCTATATTGAAAATATCACTTTGTTGGGAGACACTAAAACCTATTTCTATTGTTTCAAAGCACATACTTATCGTTATGGATATATCTATGTACTCGTGTAGAGATAAACATGTAATGATAACATGCATGCATACATATACAAACATAATTGCGTATGAATGAATATAAGACTAGTCGTTAAAAATTGAATTTTGATTAAAAAAAATTAATTTTTTATTGAAAAATTTGGAAACAGAAAAATTTATTTTGAAAGAAAATTTTATTTTGTATTAAAATTCGATAACACGATCTAAAATTATTCAAACTTAAATAAAATCAATTTTTCTCAAAATATATGTAAGATATTCAACTTTGGTTTAAGATTCAAGATCTAATAACTTTTGAACACGTCATCTGATTTTAATAAAACTAGAGTCGTTCGAAAGGTTTAGATTTCTTCTTTTGAATAGGAAGCTTTCAAAAATAAAATATTTTTCTTTGTTTTTTGCTTTAAATAGGAAATAATTTTTAACGACCACTCTAATGTACAATACATACATACTTATGCAGATAAAAACAAAATTTGTAAATATCTATGTATGTTACACTAGATTTTATAATTATGTTTTTAAGTTGAAATTTTTATAACTCATATGTAAACAAATATGAGCATAAAAACATATCTGTCAAGTTCAAGGCGCACTAAAGAAAAACTTGAATGATAACCGATATTTTTGGCGTTTGGTCTTGAATTACTTTTTAGGAGAGGTACACTGAAAAAAAGGTGCGAATTTGGGCAAGAAAAGAACTGTTTTATTACAACAAAATCTTCTGCTTTAAGTTAGAATCTTGCCCTCTCACGCAGCCAAACAAAAAAAATATATAATAAGACTGGGGAAGGTATTTTTAGAATCTAGATAGTATTGAAACTATTGAAAATTCAAATTGGTGGTTTAGGCTAAGTTTCGTAACGTCCCAGGAAACATATTTTGCCGACATGTCAAACGTCAGAAAAAAAGTCGGAGACTTTATTAGACAATCAACCGAATTGTCTAAAATTCCCTCACACATTTGGCAGAGTAGTTGGCAGTTTTCTAGCACGACGTTTCGGCACACTTTCTGAAACATTATCTGATTAATATCAGACTAATCTGCACATTATCCAAAGGCAATTTAATTTCCTTTAAACATTTAACAAAACAGTCTGCGCAATTTTCGATAAACGTCTTACGACTTTTAGCAGTCACTTCTGTACATTGTCTGGCTTAAGTTTTCATAATAATTCTCATTTATCTCACAAAAACATATTACCAAATAATTTTCAAACAGAAGTTGTTCTAAAAGAAAATTTCATTTTCAGTAAATGTTCTTTTCTGAATCAGTGAATTTTTCGTTTGACTTTAATGTAGGATGCAAACACTAAAAACAACAAAAAACCCCGTTTTCTGTGTTTTTGAGTGAATCAATTTGTTAATGTTGTTGCGTTAATTCTCATTGACTTTTTTAGAGTCTCTAGATAAACACTCAGATTTGAACACATTTAACAAACTGAAATTTCATAAATACAAAAAGTTGGGTTCATATATTTTGTTTGATTATTTTGTTTAGTATTTGTAAATATTTGTAGACAAATTGTTTTATAAATTCAGACAAAAATGTTGTTCGATTTATTATAGAAAATCCAGTAAATATTTTTTTTGATTCAGTAAATTATTTTGTTTAGAATTTGTAAATATTTTTAGACAAATTGTTTTATAGATTTATGCAATTTGCTTACGAAAAAAGATCCGATTTTTCCCAATGGAATTGTTGAGATATTTTTGTTTGTATTTACAAATTTGTTTGTAGATTCGTTTCTAGACAAAATATTTCATTAATTGAATTTCTTTACTTAAAATTAAGTTTAGTTTTTTCTGTGCTCTTGATAGTATTTTATATCTTATCAAATAGCTGCGATAAGCAGCAGAACAATTCATGGAGAATTTTAAATAATATTTCTAATAAATTTCTAAATTTAGCTCTGACTTTTTTCTCCGATGGTAATACGACAGGATGTAAAAAGTATCAGATAAATCGGCGCATTTTCTAATGTTTTGTCAGAAAATTTTCCGACATTGCTCAGACATTTCGATAATTCCTTTCGAATTTCTCTAGCATATTCGTCAGAGTGCGTTCAGAATTCTCTTAAACATTTCGACATAGTTTTTAGAATTTCAACCACTTATATGATTTTCGGTAAATTTGACCAACTTCGGATCAAAATCGGCAAAAAATGTATGCTGGGTATATACACACGATTATATTTCACATTTGTTGTTGCTCCTTAGAACTTAATCGTTCTTTCATTTGAATATAATGATGTACAATTTTTTCTTTTTTTAATACGTAACTTTAAGATATTGTTTTTAAAAGTTTCCATTAAACACCCTGAAGGAAGCCGGGGGGCAAGTGTCTCCAAATTACCACAAGTCGACAAGTTTGGTGACTTATTGGTGACATTTTCAACGAATCCTTTACAGTTTTTTATTTGACCTTTAATGGAAAGAGAAGTTTTTGAAAGCTACAAAGCGATTTTTTATTGTCTCATTTTGTTGTGTTGAAAATACGTGCGGCTGCACGCCAAAATAAGAGTTTTAATAAAAAAAATCTAATTTAGTTGCATTTTCTAGTAAAAAGTCTCATAGGTATTGACTAGAATCATAAAAATGCTATATTGAACTCTAGTGCCAATGTCTCAATGTGGTCCCATAAGAACTACATACATAGTCAATAGTTAGTCAGTTATTCTGAGGTCACTAGTGGAGTCTCAATAACAAGCAGATGCTAAATGTCTGTAGCACAGAACATTGCCTGGGTTATAACTAATTAATCAGTAGTACTGGTGGCAAAACGAATAGTGAATCAGTACAATTTTACTATCGTCATTTCCAGCAGGGGCCCGATTCTCAAAACTACAAGTTACAAATCTACAAGTAAAATACACACAAAACAACAACAGTTTTACAAATTTTATTATTGTAGATTTGTAACTTGTACTTTTTGGTATGATAATGGCAACCCTGTAGGCTCAGTAGCTACCGACGAAATATTAAATAGAAATATTAAAAAAAAAAATTAATAAAATTAGTAACTTATCAGAAATGTCGTAAAAACTTCTTCGACTCTACTTGTGTCGTGAATTTTTCTTTTTATTTTGTAAGTTTAAAAATCCAAACATTTATGCACTATCTCTCAACTGATAAATGACAATTATTACGAAAACTAAAATCAGACAAAATGCAAAAGGGACTGTTAAAAGTCATAACACGTAGATCAGAATATGTGCAGACCATTCTGTTAAATGTCTCAAAGGAAATTGCATTTCCTTCAGATAATTTGGAGACTAGTCTGATATCAATCGGATAATATTTCAGAAATGGGTAGAAACATCGTACCAGAAAACCACCGAATATTCTGCCAAATCTCTGGGGGAATTTCAGACAACTCGTTTGGTTGTCTAGTAAAGTCTCATTTTTTTTTTCTTTTTTTTTGTGTTCAGGCATGTTGACAAAAACATGAGTCTGGGATATTTTGATATTAGCAACTGCGCGCTGTAAATATGTTAGCTGCGCATGAGTTATTATAAAGCAAACATTGAAATAAATAACAGTCATACGCCACCTTAGATAATACATATTAGGTGTGTTTCACATGACTTCGGACAAGTTTGGACTAATGAGAGTAAACTCAACATTTACGCTCTCAAATTATAAAAGTTGCTCAAAACATTTGGAACGCGAAAAACCCCAATTTTAAGTCCAAACATTTCAATAGTGCCAACTTATGAGCTTTAAAGTTAAGTTTGCGGTTTTAATCGTTTAAATCTCGTAATATAATGCATTCTTACTGCTAACGAAATAGTGCATCACTGGCAAAATCTATAAAAGCAAACGCTTTTCTATATTTAATATAAGAAATAACAACCTAACTACTAGTATTTGCAAATAAATTAAATCCCTTTAAATGTTTTAAAAATAATTGTTTCACAATGGACAACTTATTTTACTGTTTTATTTATTTGATAAATTTCAATTGTTATTTATGTAAACAAAAACCAGCTGATCATTTTACTATTGTCCGTACTTACCCAAAAGAAAAAGTTTGTACAACTTTGGACAGAAAATGAAAAAAATTACTCTCTATTCATTCGCTCTCAAAATTGCAAAAAAAATTGTTATGTGGAACGCTTTTGGGTAACTTTGTAGAAGTTCGGACTGTTTCGTTTTCCATCTGGAACAGAGCTATTATTTTCGGCAGACTTGGGCAGTTTTGATTTCAATGTAGATTATTTCAATTACGATTACAAAAACGCATGTAATCGTAATTGAAAAAATGTTAATTACAATTACAAAAGGTAATTGTAATTGAACACGTTTTAGCGTTTTTTTTATATTTTGGTGCTTTTTTCATTAGGCGTTTTTTTTTCATTTTGACGATTTTTCGTTTTGAAATTTTTTTAATTTTGGTATTTTTTGTGTTTTAGATTATTTCAATAACGATTACAAAAACGCATGGAATCGTATTTGAAAAAATGCTAATTACAATTACAAAAGGTAATTGTACTTGAAAACGTTTTAGCGATTTTTTATATTTTATTTTATATTTTATATTTTCATTAGGCGTTTTTTTTCATTTTGACGACTTTTCGTTTTGAAACTTTTTTAATTTTGGTATTTTTTGTGTTTTAGCGTTTTTTTTTAATTTCAAGAGTTTGCCTCCTACGGTTTCCAAGATACAGTAAATTGTCTAAATTAAATAATCAAAATTATATTAACTGATGGAACACCCTTTATTTTTTATTGTTTTAAATATCAGTGTCAATTGGTGTAGTCTATTCTACAGACTGCACCAATTAAAGCTAACTTTGAAAATTCAAATTGTCTATATATAAGTGTCTGTATATTTCATTAGTATTTCAATATTTTTCGTTGCTCGCTTTAAAACACCCTTTAATTTTTAACTATTATATATTTGTTGTTGTAGCGGCCAAAGTTTTACATATTCTGTGAAAAGTGCAGGTCCGTAGACAGACAGACAGACAGACAGACGTACAGACGGACAGACAGACAGATGGACAGCGTAGCGAAAACAATAGGGTTCGTTTACACTTTTGGTGTGCGGAACCCTAAAAATCGTAATGTAACTTAAAGCTTAAGGTGAAAATGCAGTTCTCCAACTTAAGTTGTTACATTTTATTCTTAATATTTAATCTTATTTCTCTAAAAAAAGACAAACATATTTTTGTAACATGTCATTAACTTTAGAAAAATTACGATAAAGTCTAATGAACAGCAAAAATTACATAAAAATACTTGTTGCAAAAAGTATAAATAGTGGGCAAACATATTTGTACCAACATATGTACATTGGAATCATAAATATTTTAAATGAAATAATTTCGGATGTAATAAATTTTATATGTTTTTTTTAACGATTTTAGCTTTTGCGTCAAGTTACAACTGAACACAAAAGGGTGCTGAGGTCTTGAGTTCGAGACTAGTTTCAGGCAAGCCAACAATATCATGCATTTTTCTCATGTGCATTGGTGTGTTATTGTGTTGGTTGTTGTTGGACTGTTAAAGTGATGAAGGCATAGCACTGATCACTTTGGCAGTACCGGCGGCGAGTAATACTAACATATCCTAATGCACTTCACAGCACCCTCCTTCGTCGGTATTGTAGCAAAACCGTCGGCGAAGTAAAAGAACTAATAAAATGGCTACACAGCTTAAGCAACTCGATGCCTCTACTTGACACCAGAGGGGGTTGCAACACTGCTCTAATAAAAAAACGCACAATAGCAGTGTTGTAAATGAATTACGCTTTCTATCTCTCTCCCAATTCACCACCTGTTCTCTCTACACTATCCCTTTCCCAAAGAAGGTAACACATTAATTAATTAACTGGTAGGCATTAATTGCCTGATTGTGTTACTTCTTTTTAAAAAAAAAAGAGTTCTTAAAGGAAGTCGTTCTTGCAAAAAGTTTTCTTTTAAACAGACAATTTTTGATTTTGTTTCGTTAAATTTATAGTTGTTTGCGTTGTTGCTAGGAGACCTCATTAAGACAAGACATAAATAAGTAAGATAATACGTATGTGGGCCGCATTATGCGGCTAGCTTAAATATACTTTATGGCAACAAAAAAAAAAGAACGAACTATAAATGTACAAACCTTAAAACATTTTTAAAGTAGTTTTAGTTTATTGTTTAATTTTTGGGTTTTAATTAAATAAAATATATTTTTATTAATGCCAACATAGCGAAAAATTGCAAAATATTATAAACTTTTGTTTACTTATTAAAACCAATAAAAATAAAAGCTTTTAAAAATCGTTAGTAACGGTTTGTATCATAAAAATTTGTTACTTTTAACATATAAAAGCAAATACGTCAAATCTTCCAGCAAGGTTAGAAAACTATGAAGATTAGATGCGCATTTAGTGATCTGTAGAATAGAATAATAAATCTTTTTCTATTTGACATTTAAGTTTTGTTAAAATTTATCTAATTTCTAAAATTTTTTTTTAGTTTTCAAGGTCTAATAGATATGGAATCGTTGGTAACTTTTCAATCACGCTCATGTTATGAATGTATGAAATTTTAATTGTTTTTTTTTCATGGAAATTTCAAATGTTAGAAAACTTATTTTGAAGGCAACTAACTGCGTATAAATTATCTGTCAAATTTCCCAGTTCCTATCCAAAAATTTCGTCCATTTAAAAAGAGTTGAGATTAAAATGAGGATCAAGTTGTTGATTGGTACGACACCATCTCATTTCTAGGCAACCTGCTAACTTGGCAACAGTTTTGCCATAATTGTTCCATTCTTTGGTCCACCAGGTGCGGATTCAAGAGGGGGAAGGGGAACGGGATATTCCCCTCCAAAACGAGTAAAATATATTCAATATCTATCCAGTTTCTAACAAAAATTTAGAAAATAGTAAAATAAAGAGGGTGCTGTTGGCTGAGTAGTTAGCGCGTTTGACTACAAACCCTGAGGTCTTGAGTTCAAGACTAGTTTCAGGCAAGTCAACAACATCATGCATTTTTCTCATGTGCATGGGTGTGTTATTGTGTCGATTGTTGTTGGACTGTTAAAGTGATGAAGGCATAGCACTGATCACTTTGGCAGTGCCGGCAGCGAGTAATACTAACATATCCTAATGCACTTCACAGCACCATCCTTCGTAGGTATTCTAGCAGAACCATCGGCAAAGTAAAAGAACTAATAAAATGGCTACACAGCTTAAACAACTCAATGCCTCTACTTAACACCAGAGGCGCTTGCAACACTGCTTTACAAAAAAAGTGCAATAGCAGGGTTGAATTAAGCTTTCTATCTCTCTCCCACTTCACCACCTGTTCTCTCTACACTTTCCCTTTCCCAAAGAAGGTAACACATTAATTAATTAACTGGTTGGCATTAATTGCCTGATTGTGTTACTTCCCTATTTTAAAAAAAAATGTTTCAGTTCTAAATAAAAGTCAAACAAAAAATCCACTCCACGTCATAAGTGACAAGGTTTTGAGATCTTGTCACGTTCTTTTGTCTTACATTGATTATACGTACACGAATACATACTGTATTATCTAAGATTACAATTTGATTATTTTTATTATTTTATTACTTTATAAGAACCGCTCGTGTACTTGTGTTGACCCACTTTATGAATTTTCTAATTTTATGTGAAATTTTTGGAAAAAGATTTTATAGCTTTATCACTATTATTCAAATGACTATCACACAAAAAGTGTTCATAACGTGTCCACAGTTTCAATTAGAAAGTATTTTGGCTCCTCTGAAAAAGATTAATTTAAAACCTCTGTAACGCATTTCATGTCTCAAAAAAAAATTAAACTTTGCCAAATATGTTTAAAGTTCTAGAAACATTAACACGTTTTATGGCCGGTATTAGATTTTTATTGGTTATAACCTCGGCGTAGATTAAAGTATTTTTGTGAATATCTTTTTACACATCAAGACGTTAATTTATTTATTGGATCTTCAATTATGAATTGAACTAACAATAAATACTCAAATTTTAAAAGTAAAATTGTTAATACTTAGTCCAGCAACTGCTACACAAAATATTAGGATGCAACGGTTGCTTCTTTAAAAGTCTTACATCTCTCGTGTTCGGCTGAGAGCAAGTGTGTCTCTCCTTCTCAGCAAAGAGTGCCCTCTAAAATTAATGATGTTGCAGCCTAGGGGATGTGGATGCGATACTAGCTTTTTTAAATATGTTGTCACATGTTTTGAAAACACAGTCTTTACTGATGAGAGTGATTTAATTCTCGTATTCAATTTTCACGAAAAAGTTGTATATATAAGAATTAAAATCAAATTCAACAGAGCCACCTGACAAGTAGTAATATGCAAATACACGTGAGCACTGACGATGGAAGTGTAGCGGCTTCCGAAAGTGGCGCTACTCTGTTCTGCTGTTCACGTTGAAAAATTAAGTTGATGTTAATTTTTCCCTTGTTCCTTGGAATATTAATCATGCCCAATTCTTTCTGAATATAACGTTATGAACCTTAGCCTAATAATCAATTTGGATTCACAAAATAAAATTTAATAAAAAATTTATACACATTATGTTTTATTTATATTTTGCAATTTTATTTTGTACCCCCCAGATGGGATACGAACCTGTGCTCGTTCAGACATGAAGACAAGTACTTTACCCACTCAGCTATTGTTGACTTATAAGTTTAAGCGACAAAAATTAGTTTTCATATAATTCAAACACATGTTGACTTAAAAAGTGTAAAAACTAAGGCCCTAATTGTGTAAATCACATCACTGAAGTGAAGTTTATGTTAAAGCAACAATAAAATTGAAAAAATTTTAAATATTTGTTTTTGTTTTTCATACTAACTGCCTATATCTCAATGTCGAAAGAATTCTTTCTTTCTTACAATTACATTTGAAATAAAAACAATATTTTAAAATTTGTTTTTGTTTTAAATGTTATGTTTATACGAAAGAAAGAACTCTGTCGACATTGTGAAATAGGCAGAAATTCTTCACCCAACAAACGTATAGAAATTAAAGCGTTGCCTTACCTATCAAATATTTTAAAATTTGTATGAATAATAAAATAAATTGATAAAATATTTGAAATTTTGTTTTTGTTCTGTATACACAATTATGGCCTAAGTAGTAGCTCTAATTTGAAGCATAGTAATAAGATAAATAATTACCACTCATTACTTTGTAACACATTAATAAAGTACTAACGATTATAAAAATGATGAAATTTTTTGCTGGGTGAATACTATAGCACCAAATTGGTTTTACTATGGTGTTGTGTAGAAAAAGTTTACAGTATAGACCAAGTGTAGAGTTTCTTCCTATTAGCCAATTAAGTTTAACTGCTTTCAATTTCATTTGGATCAGCTTTGACTCTATGTGGGTATTCCATGTTAGACGACGATCAAGGTGAATTCCTAGATATTGAACCACAAAGTGCTGCGGTATGATATGATTATGGATATAAATAGGCGGATATGTTTCCCTGCGCAATGTAAACGTAACATGTACACATTTTTGTTCGTTTATTTTTATTCTCCATTTTTCCAGATGCAATACATATTCCTACAATTGTTTGGATGCTTCTTGAGGACTTTCATCTACGCTGAGAAAAGCTGTATCATCAGCAAAAGTTGATGTGTGAATATCATAGCCAGTTGGCATGTCCGAGGTATATATCAGGTATAATACAGGAGCCAAAATGCTATCTTGAGGAAGACCGGCTTGAATCATCTAAGGTGTGCTTAGAAAATTGCCTTCCCTGATGACGAATTTTCGTCAAGTTAAATAGCTTTCTAATAGCTTGTGAATATTAGAGGTTACATTTTGCTTTAATTTCTGGATTAATCCTTCATGCCATATTGTATCAAAAGCCTGTGAAACATCAATGAAGGGAGCGGAACACGTGAGCACTGGCGTTGGAAGCGTAGCGGCTTCCGAAAGTGGCGCTACTCTGTTCTGCTGTGAACGTTGAAAAATTAAGTTGATGTTAATTTTTTCCTTGTTCCTTGGAATTATGTATGCTGTTGCGGTTCGTGTATGTGCTGTTTGATGTTGTTGTATGCTGTTTGCTGTATATTTGTGTGTATGCTGTTGCTGTTTGCTGTTTGATGGTTTTGTATGCTGTTTGCTATTTTGTATGTATGCTGTCGTTGTTCGTGTATATGCTGTTTAATATTTTTATGCTGTTTGTGGTTGCTGTATATTGTGTGAATGCTGTTGCTGTTTGCTGATTGCTGTTTTCGTATGCTGTTTGCTGTTAGTATGTATGCTGTTTGCTGTTCGTGTATCTGCTGTTTGATGTTGTTGTATGCTGTTTGCGGTTCCTGTTTTGGTGTGTGTGCTGTTTGCTGTTGGTGTATATGCTGTGGCCACCAGTCCTGAACTGTTTGGGGTTCAACTGGTAGTAGTTTCGGCTACGAAGTCTGACCGGAGACTTAAATCTGGTACCACGGGTGTCAGGAGCCCCAGGGACTTGTCCCTGTCTGACTATGGTGAGGCCCCCTTGCGGGAGCAACGTGGTGGCTGTGGTTTAAACTCAAATCGCGGGAAGAGCACTAGCTCGGTGTGGAGTTGCATTGCGACCGGGTGCCGTGACCCATAGATCGGTAGGAGTTTTAGGTAGGCTCCGCTCCTAACCAAGGGGGTAACCATGTCCAAATACATGTTTCAAATTGGTACTCATGCGTAACAGCTGTTGCGTGTGGGGGCGCTGGTAGACGCATTGTTTTCACCCGGTGTTAAGACCACCGTCAGGTTATGCCTTGAGGCAGGTACTGACGTTAAGCCTTGAACACATTTGTTCCTTGGAATATTAATAATGCCCAATTCTTTCTGAATATAACGTTACGAGCCTTAGCCTAATAATCAATTTACATTCACAATATTTCGTTTCGTCGAATGTTTTTCTAACTACATTCACAAGCCTATGCGTTTGCTCGACAGTGCTATGTTGTCTTTTGAAGCCAAACTGATGATCTGGGATGCATCCCCTCTCATTTAGTGGGGGGGTCAACTTACTCATAAGCAGTTTCTTGCCCAGTCCCCATTCGAACTTCATAATGGAGGTTTACATGTCACCGGTCTTTTAAGGCCTCTGGCTACTCGCCATAACGAATAATCCGTTTGTGGTATTGCGTCGATTTCGTGCAGGAATTTTTGCAAAGATGCAGCTTTTCAGCATAATTTTTAACTGCGGATATCTGTAGCGTTGCCATTCTCTTTGAACTCTTCTTTTTTCAGACAATAGCCGTTCCACATCTTCAGAGTAAATTTTGTTAAATCTCACCGGTCGAAAGGTAGAAGTACCATTTTCAGCAGCTTGCTTAATGTTTGCCTCTAACTGTCTAATAGAGGCGTCTATGTCTTCAAGCGTTCTTAGTGGCAAGTTTTCAGTGCAATGAGCACGTAAATATTTTTTATATTTTAGCCAATTAATTGGTGCGTGCAGTAAATTGCAAGTGGGTGAGGTTGTTAAGAGTGAGTATATGGTAATAATAGTGAGTGAATGGTCTGAAGATAAATCTAAGGAAGCTTCAACTTTAATTATTTCGATGGGAACTCCTTTTACTACTCCGGAGTCAATAACATATGGAGTTTTTGTTAATCTGTTGGCCAATAAGTTGGCTGCCCACTTGATATAACATTCAAACGCATTTTTGAAATTGTGTCAAACAAAACGCGACCCTTTGGTGTGATGAGGCAAGATCCCCAGAACGTGTGCTTAGAGTTGTAATCACCGGCGGCCCAAAAGCGTGGGCCTAGTGAATTAAAAAATCTACGATACTGATTTTCTGTAATAAAATACCTGGGAGGAGAGTAAATTGATGAAATCATCAGGTTTTGATGAACAGTTTCAATGCAGATGTTAGTTGCTTGAAGATAGTAGTGTTTTAATAGCGATTTTATTAGTATAGCCGAGCCACTGCAAGCTCTACCCTGGTGTTCCTTTGTATCGTACAGAGTATATCCTTTGATTTAAAAGAAAAAAAAAAACTTCTAGCCATCAAATGCGTCTCAGAGATAAGCACAATATCAATTTGTTTATCCATCATGAAGTATTCGAGCTCATTTTTATGTTTGTGGATGCAGCCTGCAATAATGTAGACTGCATTTTCAACATTTCCTGCATCATGCAGGCATGTTGGCTGTAAAAAATTTACTGTCTGAATTAAACTTTCTATTGAAGCCTCAATTCGAGCAATGAAAATCGGTTGAAAATTACAAACATATAAATGGGAAAAAATACACACGATTTGATAACATCCTTCTTTTTTTAAGTCGATTAAAAAAAAAGGTTGCGCTTTGTAGCACCCAATTTTTTTTTATGTTTTAAATTAGAGAATCTACTTAAAATTCTGGTGGTAGTATGACAGCTGAACTCGAATAAACAATTTAGCTCTACTCTATTAAAAATTTTATATACATTTTTTGCTTCCTTACTTTTAGTGGACTTTTACTTCAATGAGCTTTTGGCTCAATTATATATTACATTACTCAAAAAGCAACAAAAACTATGAAAAATGAACCCTATTTTAAGAAAAAATAAAAATAGCGGAGTTCAGTATTTAATGCAAATGGTCTTGTGAAAGATCAAATGCAAAATATCGTAGCTTTTTTTTATGGAACTCAGCAAAAAAATACACCAAATTTCATTAAAAAAAAGTTGAGATATTTTGCATTTGCACTTTCGCAAGACCAATTGCATCAAATACTGAACACCGCTAATATAAATTAAAGTATGCATACAAAAACTTTTACAACAACAATAAAATCACTAAAATTGCTAACTTAAAAAGCCTGTTTTTAGTTTCTCTTGATACTGAATATTTGATAGATTTTGTATTCATTGCCATTCCTTTTCTTCTTCTTATGAGTATGCATATGTATCACCTGTACTCCTGTCTATCACATATCGAAAAATCATCAAGATCGGTGAACTTTTTTTTACTTTTGGCCAGCTAAAAGTGCAAAAAGTCACAGTGTGCTGTGTGTCTGTGACACCGTAGCTCCCAAACGCCTAAATTGATTTTAGTTTTGTAAATTTTGTTTGAAAGGTGACTTGATCTAAAATGTTCTAAACTATGTTTGAAAGAAATCGGTCCAACGCTTCTGAAGTAATCGCCTAGTATTTGCTTCGGGAGTTATTAATATTGTTAATTTGATGTTACTATAATTAGGGATGTAACGATACGCCGTTTTGCCGATCCGATACCGATATTTAAAAATAAATATCGCCGATACCGATACGAATATTGAAATTGAGTTCAAGTTTAGATTAACAAAACTCAAGAAGGGCAATTTTCTTATTATACAAAATTACAGTGTAAGAGATTATTAATATTTAAAATTAATATTAACCTAGTATAAAAGCTTGGAACTACATTTTCATTGCTTCCAAAGAATCTATATTAAAAATATGCAGATAATTAGTAGAAAAGCAAGTAAAAATTTTTAATGCCTTTATAATTTTAAGAAATCGATTTCATAAAGGACATTTATAAACTAATATTCTTCTAAATAACTTAATAGCTTAATTACACGCTGTTACAAAATGGCATGTTTTTTACTCGTGAAAAAGGACTTAGTGAGGCTTGTAGGTCTAGTTGAGTAGATCATGTTGCCATTTTAAAAATTGCAATACACCCTCAAAATCGGAAGTTATCAATAAAAAATACGATTTTTTGGGACTTCACGGACAAAAACAGTTTTCACTGCGTTGTTTCTGCACCGATTTTCAATAGAATAGAGGACGACTTAAGCTTTCCGTGCACATTTCAAAGATTTTGTTTTGACTTATATTTCATGGAAACATCGTCAAAAGAAAAATTTAATTTTTTATTTTATTCCGATTTTTTTTAAATTTTGCGTATTTTTTTGCAATAATTTGCTTGAAAACTTACGCGCTTTTATATTTTCATATAAAGCGTATTTTATAGCGATTACAATAAGTCTTTTTTTTTGCTGGGAATAAGATTTAAAAACAACGAATTGAATTTGAATTGAGAGGTTTAGTGCAATAACTCTGTAAGCCACAATATCAAAATATAGAATAAATCGACTTTTAAGTTTGAAAAAAATTTAAAATACGCAGCATCATTAATAGCAAAATACTAGAACTTATCCAAAAATCTTTCTAGGATGCAAAGCTGTGGTATCTACTAAGGGAATGAGCACATAAAACCAAATTTTGATTTCATGTGGCTTACCGAGTTATTGCACTAAGCCCTTCAATTCATGGTAAAATTAACAAAAAATATATTATTTCTTTTACAAAATAACAGCTCAAAATATTATTAATTTTTAAAATTGATATTAATATGATTTAAAAAATAACGAAATGAATTTAGTTCATGGTAAAATTAACAAAACATAAATAATTTGTTAAAAAAAAAACTCTGAAAAAAATTTTAAAAGTATCGTCGTATCGAAAGTAAAATACCGCCGATACCGATGTATCGGAAAATCTGAAGTATCGACGATATATCAGTATCGGTTACTTCCCTAATTATAATCATGTAAAATCTTGGCATTAGCTGTGGTTGTGTGTAAGAAATTCGCAATGCCGTGGACCAGAAAATAATACTATTTTTTTTTAAGTGTAATTTTTGATATTCCAGAACTTTTTTGCTCCAAATGTCTCCGTTTAATTTTCTTCCACGAAATTTTGTTGCATGTATGTAGATCACAAGTCATAAAATAAATCGTCTACATATTTCCATTTTTTATTTTTTTATTTTTTGTTTATTAAAGTTTTTTGTGTAGAAACTAGCCTCGAATAAAATACTTTATTATAGCAATATCGATGTTTGAAATATGATAGATTTTGAATATCTCCATAAAGTTGGATACTGTATTTTCTCGACGTACCACAGCTAAAAGTTGGAATAACTTTATGAATTTCGTTTTAAGTTGCTTTATTATTATGATAAAATCTGCGTTGTTTTAATTAAGCTCTAGGTCTTTTTTAAATAATAATTAAATATATACATATGTATGTATATAGTATATATGTATATGTTTCATATTTCCATATTTCGTTTAACAATTAGTCATAAAATGTCATAAAATTTGTGATAAAAATGTTTGTTCAAAAAAAAAGTTATAACTAACATGAAAAAATTATAGCATTAATATAGGCGTATTTTACAAATTAGAACATCTAGAATACACATCAATTGATTCGTCTTAATCCGGGGAGTGTCACTAAAGATAAGACAGTAGTCAAAATTCAATATGGCGGCCAAGAGGCGCCATTTTTTTTATACGGCGAACTATATCAAAATGGGTATCAATCGATAGGTATTTTTAGGTTTCTCAAATGATTTTTAATTTCAAATGACCATTTAGGATCTGTGACGGCTTAAAGTTGTTTTCCTTTATTTTCTTATGCAGTCGGGTTTTTTTGATTTTTAAATTTATGTCTTGTTGTTTGATAAGCTCAAAATATATGGTATAACCCTCACAAATGCACTTACATTTTCACAGAAACTAACTAGTTATTATTTGACTTACTTGAAGCTAAAAATTAAGGAGTAATAAAACAAAATAGTATCTTAAACAATTTTTTAGACACTATTTATATTTTTTCACACCTTTTTTGAACCACTTTAATTACTCGGCCATTGGTGACTTGTAAGCTTAGCTCATTTACTATTTGTTGTTAAGTCTTTCTTAAATGATTTTGCCTTACCCTGCAAACTGGTAACAGTGATCTTTAAAAGCATAATGTTTTTGAATGAATTTTTTTCGAGACTACTCAACACGTGTTTTTTTACAGTTGTAAATATTAGTATTGTCTAGTATAAGTGAACAAACCAACTTCATTTTACTCGGATCTTAACTATCGAGTGTTTATTGTTCTCCTTGCATAGTTATACATCTGTATGAAATAGAAATGAAAGGAATAAAATATTATAGCGAACGTTTCATGAACATCATTATTAAGTTTCATGCATATCTCTAATCTACAAATACATGGTATAAGTATGTATATACAAACATAAAAAATCCGTTGGTGGGAGGTAAACTACACCAAGTCACATTTTTTTTAAAATGCTGTTTTTATACATACGAGTACATTTGCAATCAGTTTTTTTACTCTATCGATAGGTAGAATCCGAAAAATTTGTAATGAATAGAGTTGTGTCGTTCCGGAAAGACCTAGTTCCATGGAACTATTCCCTAAATGGAACGGTACGGATCAATCCAAATGTTCGTTTTTTATTGCTCCTCGTTCCGCAATTGCAAACCGTCTTGATGAGTAATTAATTTGCTTTGACAAACGTTCAAGACAAAATATTTGCTTCGTTCACTATTTTGTGTACACTTTTTTGTATAGAGAATGATTTATTTATGATAGATTTTATTACTTTCAAAAATTTATTGCTTCTTGTGGGCTATTGTTTTTTTTTTACAAATATTTTACGAAAACAAAGAATTATTTTATTGTTATTATGTCAGAAAATGAAAATAAGCAATGAAAAATGTTTGTTGACGTTTTTAGGAGTGACAGAGACATTCTCTCGTTTCTCGTTCACTCACTGTTCAAACCAAAAAAAACCGGAACGATGAACGAATGGAACGACCTAGTTCCTTTAGTATTTCGGATCAATCGGATCGACTCTACAAAAGGAACGATTTCGCCCAACTGTAGTAATGAAGCAAAATTTCAATTTAATGTCAATTATACTTTCATTCACCCCTATCGTGAATACTTTTTCCCTCGATATATTTTCACTTTCCCTTCTTTTGCAATCATGAATAAAAATTCTGATTTTTTACGTGTATTTTTCCCTTTTCCCCTGTTTTTGTTCACTTTATTTTAGCAGGCGAACTGGATAAATACATCATGCAAATAATTATTTTTAGGACAAAATCAATAAATCACTTATAAATCACTTATCTTAATACTAACACATTTATCGTAATATTAACTCCTTGCAACACCTATCTGACACACACGAATGACATGAAGTTTTGCGGTGATGGAATCACAGGCTATATGGTCGGTGGATGGAATAGCAAATGATTTTTCATTCATCATCAGAATCATTCAACGCATCCAAAATCTATAAAAACACACTTTTATTCACTCTTGAGAAAATTAATTTAACACCAAAGACTGTTGGATTGAATTAGGCTGCTTGAAATTTCTCGGGTACTCCAAGGGATTGGATGCATCTAGCAAACCTGGACGAACAATTCGATTTTGTTTAGATTCATCATGGAATGAAAAGATAAATCCAATTCTTCCCACTGTATTTCTTTAATTTTAAACAAAAATTTCTTTGATTTTTAATTTATTTTATTAAGTTTCGTTCCTTTTTTACATTCACTGAGAACGGATAGAGGGAAAAATTTTTCATGGGAACTTCACGAGAGCGATTTTCCCTCGAAGGGAAATGAAAATTTCATTGGAACATAAATTTCACTCGTTATTCGCGATAGGGGTGATTATAAAAAAAAACTTTGTGCAGCATTTGTGTTCAACAAAACAGGTTATCTGAATGTATATCCCTCAGAATCATTAAGGTCACTCTACGAAAATTACTTTTTTCCGGGCACGCACAGTGGCTCCAATTGGTAATAAATCTGTATCTTTGAAACCTGCGATTCGCTGAAAAAAACGAAGTATGTATGTAAAAATCATAGAGGAGGAGCTTCTAAGCTTTAAGTATATTGAAATATTACCACCCTGTTGAAACACACGGTGAGCTTGTTGGCCTCTTAACTTTCACAAATATTGTCCGATTTCAATTCTTTTTGAAGTACATATATTCGTTTGATATATTGAAAAGAAAAAATGAAGCTCTATTTTTAGCAAAATCTAGCCATTTTGCACTCTCATTTCAAAGTGTTGACTTTGATAATCTTTTACGACTACATGAATTGAGATAACTAAATAATTTTTTCTGCATATTATCAAGGATGGTGGTAAAAATCATAATATTTACGAAATAGTGAAAAAAGTCGAGGCTTTCAAAACTTCATCGCGCTTAGTACGGGAACTTTTGTAACTATCGAGAAAAGCCAATATGTGTATTATTTGTTTATATTTTTTATGCTCTATGCGGCTATGCAATGAAGAATTTGATATTTACGAAAAATGCAAAAAGTTATCACCCTAATATGCAAGTGTTAGTAGCATTTTCAAAAGTTTTTACATAACTTTCAAAATACTGAACGGATTTTAATAAAATAAAAATTGTGTACATCTATAAACAAATACCTTTAAAACTGTGTATTTTATATTTTAATATTAGCCTTTTGGAGGAGCAGTTTAAAGTCTCAAGAACTCGTTTCCAATCAATCGTTGGTTTATTATTCTTTAAAAACTTCCCAGACGACACTTTAAACACAAATAATTCTGCCAAAAAACACCGACTTCAATGCAAAGATATTTTAAACAGATTACAAAACGGGCTCAATTTAGCGTTAGATTAGGGCTGCCATACGTCCTGGTTTTCCAGGATTGTCCTGGTTTTAGACAAATTGTACTGCTGTCCTGGTCCACTCTTAAATTGTCCTGGTTTTTTGATACAGGTCAATGCAGACAAAAATTTAATTTCTGCTGATTTTTGTTATGAACAGAGGTTAAGCTTTCTGTTAAAACGCTGTTTACATGAAGCAATTTTACCAGCATTTCGTCACCTTATTATTGGTTTGACTCATAAACATAGGAAAAAGCATTAAAAAGCAGAAACCAATAATAAGCTGACGGTTTGTTGCCTGGGGCCAGGGCTGCCAAATTATTTTGATCAAAAATCTGCACTTATCTTGGAAAAAATCGGCATTTTCGGCACTTCAATTCGAAACATCGGCATAAATAAAGCTAAGCATTTTTCGTGGTTTTATTGATTTTTATTAATAAGAAAACAAAAGAATTTCAATCGCAAGTAATCTCATGTGGTTTATAAACATAAATGCATAACAAAAAAAATTATTTTACAAGCTTAAATATATATCATGGGATTACAATATGTGCGTTTGTTAAATTGACGGAGCTAAATATTTGTCCGATATTCGCAGACGAATGTGGGAGAACCATAATTTTTTTTAATTCTGCTAAAACTGGAAAAGCCTTTGTGGAATATAAATGATTCTCAGAATGAATACATTTCCGAATTTATATTTTTTGCTAAATCGCTCTTAATATTGGTACTCATATTAAGAGCGATTTAGCAAAATATATAAATATAAACAATTGGTTTTATGAGTTTCAAATAACCTGTAGAATAAAGAATTCCTTCTAAAGTTTAACTTTCTAAAGAAAATCGAAATTTTGTTTAGTTACCCACGTACTGAAGAGTGTGCTAGGCGATTAACTGGGAGGTCGCACGTTTGATTCCTACCAAGACTTGGGTGTTTCTGCAGAAAAGCTCAAAAAAGCTTAATCAATATGTGCGTTTGTTAAATTGACGGAGCTAAATATTTGTCCGATATTTGCTGACAAATGTGGGAGAACCATATTTTTTTTTTTAAATTCTGCTAAAACTGGAAAAGCCTTTGTGGAATCGCCTCGTTTTATTTTAGAAACTGTTTGCCAAAAATTATATAAATCAATTTCAGTCTTTTTGAATAATTGTTCAAATACAAGAACTTTCAATCTATATAATTCTGAAATTTCTAATAATATCAAAAATAGTGGTAATGTTTTTCTTCATTACGATATTTTGCGATAATTAATATGTTGGGCTACCAAAATGTTTGAAAATTTCTCCTCCGATTTTCGAAACAATATATGTCAAACTGCAGGTAAACCATTTCAAACAAAAAAAGCGTTTTGAAAATCGGGTGACAAATGACAGAGTTATACGTTGGGGGATGCGATATGGGAACAAACTGCCGGCAAACCCTTTCGAACAAAAAAGCGGTTGAAAATCGGTTTACAAATGACAGAGTTATGCGTCTACAAACATAAAAGAATACACACGAATTGATAACCTCCTTGATTTTTGAAGTCGGCTAAAAAAAATAACTTATTTCAAACGACTGATTCTGGCAGAGGGTACCAAAAAATATAACAGTGTATCAGCGCTTTGAAAGTTTACATCTGCGACTGATTTTTGGCGGAGTTAAAGTTCCCCCCTTTTGCTCATAATTATAGGTCTCGGCACTTTTATGTTAAACACCACAAAAAACATCTCTGTGGAACATTTTAGCCCTCTAACTCTTCGTTGCATGTGTCTTTTTGTCCCTTTCTTAAAAAAGGGATATAAAACTCCCCTTCAGCGGTGATATAGCGGGCTGAAATGCTCTACAAAAATATTTGTCATAAAATTCTACTTGAACTTGAACGCCAGAAATCATTAAAAATTTAGAATGTGTTTAAGGGTTAATTTCATACTTATTTACAATTAGTTCTCGGCATAGGAAATATTTTAAGACTTACGTTTAAGGTATAAGAGGTGTTCAGCATTTTCATGTAAAACACCACGAGGCACATTTTTGTAGGACATTTCAACGTGCTATATCGACGCTGAAGAGGAGCTTTTAGGAGCTTTTTGCACATTTTTTAAGGAAGGTACAATGAGACCCATACAACGAGAAGTTAGAGGATTAAAATATTCCACAAATATGTCTGTGTGTTATATTTATGCATGTATGTACTTTTTTTTTAATACTTGCAACATAAACAATAGATAATATTGAATGCAATTGAAAAATAAAATTGCTTAGAATGTTAAATGTTTATTCATTTAAAAATTACTGCAAGGAATACTTCTTGAATAAATTAAATTCCGTTACTGTAATAATATTGGCAGCCATTCCGTAGCATTTGATGAATCAGTAGAGCACTTGTTTTCAAATCTAAGTGGGCATGAATTCGTTTTCCAGCTGAGGCATGAAAAACTTTTACTTATTTTTTGGTTCTAAGTAATTAGCATAATAACTAGTTAATTGCTGTGAAAATTTAAATACATTTGCAAAGTGTACTACTAATTTTTTTAAAGTAACTAGCTTTCAGCCGAATTATAAGTAGATACGTTTTATATCCTTGTATAAATACTTTTTTTCGTACCAGTAAGCAAAATTATAGTTAAGTTTGCTCACGAGGCATATCTTGATTTTTCTGATGCAACCTTTTTATTTATATATAAGTTTCTCTCATTATATTGCAAAAGCTAATAAAGTTTTCGATAAACTATGACTGACATACCAACACAAGCTTATTATAAGTCCATTTTATGCCGTTTCATAAAAGACAGTGCTATTTTAGATAAGCGTTTGCGTCAGAGAACCCTCGATATCTCCATAGACGAGTAAATAAAAGTAGGTATGCTTGATCTAATGTTTTCGGTTAATATCTAAATACAGTAAAAGCTTTATAGTCCGAATAAATATTTGCAGACTATCAAATTATCCGGAATGCCGAATAAAAATGCTTCTAAAACACATATCTACAATTTTAACTTCATCTAAAATATATAAAATTTTGTGTGGTCTCTTTACTGAAGTCATCTTACACTGAACTGCAAAAGAAAAAACAAAAAAGAAATTATAAAAATAAAAATAAAAGTTTTGCAAAAAAGAGAATGAACTATGTTTTTGGAGTAACAATTAAGAGATTAATATTGTATAACAGTTTGTAAGCAATCCGAATTATAAAGTTGCAATAAATCTGGATTATAGAGTACACAATGTAATGAAAAATAGTGTCCGGATTCCCGACTAATCCAGATAGCGAGGTTCGGACTATCAAGGTTTTACTGTATGACTAAAAAAACAATATCATATATAATCGTTTATAGTTCATATGTAAATAAATATCAACATAAAAAGATTTCTTTCACTTTCTGTGGTTTTTTTTATAAAAATATATAGTCTTTTTCAGTTTAGATAACTGCATACCTGATCTATAAGAATAGTATTTAAGGAACCATTTAGACTTTAAATTTGTTAGCCACGAATTGTCTATTTCGGTATATTGATCGATCACAGATTAAAACTAAATTTAAATAAGTTCTTAGTTTAGTGTGTTTATTGAACCGATAAATAAATAAAATACGTCTGAGACATGCGTCTAGCATTCTGTTTCACGATTTTCTTGGCGCAAATTTTTTTATTTGCCAAAGCTAATATAGGGTAAGTACAGCATCCTTTCAATAAAAGATAACAAGTGTTGTTTCCTTCAAAACTCCTTGATGTCCATTCGTCTCTCTGTTTTGAAGTCGGGGGTTTTTTTTTTTGGGTAATTATTTTAAGTCAAAATTCATAATATAAAATTTTATTATGTGGGTGATTCTCATTCTAAACGTACATTTTGTGTTTTTTTACCCATGTAACTAATAATGATTTTCTAATTTCTCTGACCTTTTGATTTTAATTCAATAATTCTTCATTGAGCTTGAGGTAATTTAGTTATTTATAAAAATAATTTTTTTTTAAATATATTTAAAATTTTGTATAAAAAACTGAAGGACCTCAAGCTCAAATAAGAACTATTAAATGTAACTAATATATATGTATGAGAAGGTAGGACTCATATTATAATTTTCGGCTCATTCAATGGATCCTAGAATAAAACTATTTTTTCGATTTTTTAACATTTTTGTGTATTGAGCGTTACATTTGCTATCGCGGTTTTTCTGGGAATGATTTTTGCAAAAAAAATCAACAACAACAAATTAGTATTGGGTTTGAAACCATTATACATTCATACTCTACAAACAAAAAAATTTAATAATTGCAGGACGAAATTAAAAGTTATGACCGACCACCTTTTAAATTTTGACATGGGTTCACATACATAGAAAAAAAAATTTTTCTTTTAAAATAATTCTTTATAAGCAGTTATACATAAGCAAAAAGCAGGTTAATTCTTCTTTCAAATAAAACAAATTCTAATAAAATCGACCACCAATGTTAAAAGTTATGTCAATTTCAAATAATTATTCGTAGAAATCAGAAATTTGTAAACAGATAATGTTTCCTATATCGTGTCTATACTTCAGCTGCAGTTAGCTTTTTTGATGTCCTAAAATTTATAGATAAATTATATATACAAATTTTTTAACGTAACGGTCAATACATTTTTCTACGAATTTAATATTTTTTTCAGAACACACACTATATTTTGAACTTAAAATAATTCAGATGTATAATATTCGATGTATTTTAATATAAACTTCTTAGTTATTCACTAAAAAATTTTTATTATATTAAGAAATATATGTATAACACTCATAACATTTTTTTTATACAAACCAAGACTAATTGATGAAACGTTTTGCAATATAATATTAATGAACAAAGTTCACAAAACCTAAAAAACAATTTTAAAAAAATTATAATTTCTATAATTTTTAAAAAATTTGATGTGTGCAATAAAAGAAGCGAATGCAAAGATTTTAACACCGCTATAAATTTAATTTCGTTTTTGGAAAAATTCATACTTTCTTAATGAGGAAAATCAACAGCATGTATTACGGACACGCCATTTTCTAAGAAAAGAGTAAAAACAGTATTTTCCTTCTTCATTTTTAACACATTCATTTTACACAAAAAAAACTTATGAACATTTATTTCTAATTTATTAAATTATGCTAAAGTAGTTTTCATTTTAAAATTTATGCGTTTATTGTATGAAATATTTTACTATATTTTCAACGGACACGAAAAATCATTTGAAATGAATATCACCAATTTACTAGAGTTGCCAGCCGCTTCGCGTGCTTAAAGCTCATTTTATGACTAACAGTCCAACCTAAATTAGAGCGTTGAGCGTCGCGTAAGCAACAGGGTACGTATTTACAGTACATTTTACCATAAAATATTTGCTGTGAATGTACTGGAAATACGTACCCTGTTGCTTACGCCACGCTCAACGCTCTGATTTAGGTTGGGCTGTAAGCCTCTAATATTGAATCAAGGTATACTAATACGGTATATGCAAGACGAATTCACCTACACGTTAAATTTTTATATTCAGCGCGCTTTAAGCACTCGTTAAATTGCTTACAAAACTATTACAAGTTATTTTTATAAATAAGATTTAGGCCCCTATTATGATTTACAACTCAACTAGAGATTGAGTTGGCAATGTTACGACCCAACTCAACCATTTTTTTGTATTATGACGCACAACAAATTTTAGTTGTCTTCGAAATAAGTTTCGAAAAAAAGGTTCTTATCTATACTCTCTGTTCTTTGAAACCATAGTAGCCATCACAAAATATTTTAAATATTTTTAGTTTTGGCCTTATTATTTTTTCTTGAAATTTTATGTTTTATGGATATGGCTACAATATTGGTTGACAAATGGGATAGATTGGCGCCTAAAATCCCATTTTAAAATTAAGTAAAAGTAACACAATAGTCGAAATAAAAACCAAAACACAACTGATAAAAAACAGTTGTCTCACTTTGACGAAAGTTGTAATCCATAATAAGAACCTCAGTTTAAGCCAGCACTCTATGTGCCTCTATGCCAAATTTCATCAAAATCAGTTCAATGGTTTTTGCGTGATGCGTTTTCGGACAGACAGACAGACAGACAGACAGACAGACAGACAGACAAAAATTCCAAAAGTTAGTGTTTTGTGTTCTACATCGATTACTGTTTGCGCCATCATAAAAATTTTCAACAAATATTTCATGTACAGACACACCCCTTTTGCCGTTTTATTATATGTATAGATTTTCTTATCGGTTTCCTCTACTAACTCATAATTTATCTTTAATTACCTCATGAATATTGATTGCTGTACATCACAGCAAAAATTGTTATGGCCAAGTAATGAGTTAATATGCTACTTCTACTTTGGCATTTTAACAAACACCTTGGCTTACAAATAAAAAATTGCAAATTTAAATATTTCAAAGTCATTGAATATATAAAATATAATAAAAATGAATTGGCTCTGCTGATCATTGAACTCGTGCCTTTATGTCAAATGTTTTACTCACTAGTCTACTGCACAACTATTTTTTAGGAACATGCGCGTAATTAAAAAAAATCCTCTTTGCTTCATCAGGTGTTTAACTAACTGCTGATCATCTGTCTGATAAGCGCAGGCGAAGAAACATGAAGAAATTATGTTTTATACAAACACAACCCGCGAAGCTGTCAGCTTGTCTGCGGAAAGCACCCAAGGTCTACGGCGGGAGTCGAACCCTCTATCTCTGGCCTGATAGGCTAGCATCGCTACCACTCCGCCATTAGGGTACTACTTATTTCTTTTATTGGCACTACTACTGTGCCAATAAAATTATAAATGGTTTGTTTATTTACTAGCAAGTAATTGATTTAACTACTGTAAAGTAATACAGACGGTATGTAGTGTATGTGGAAAAGTATGCTGTTTGGTAATTCCAACACATTACCAAGTTTTTGTTCGGTTCCTTTCAAATATATAGTAATATAAAATTTATATACATATTGGGTTACAATCACATGCAATTACAGCAAAAATTCGCTTGAAATACGACTTAAATAAAGTGAAGTTTGTATGTCTAGTTGAGGAAATAGTTTTCTATTTTCAAAAATTCCAATGCACCATCAAAAATGGAAGTTATCGATAAAAAAAAAATATTTTTTCGGACTTCAGTACGATTTTTTTCCACCGATCTCAAATTTGTAAACGGTGTCGAACAGAGAAGCAGTTAAGCTTTCTGTGTATTACATATCGTTTTCTTAATATAGAAAGGCCCTAACACAATTTTTTTTTTATTTGAAAAAAATTATTTAGGACCTTTCTATATTAAGGTAACGATATGCACTCTAAAACACTTTTGTTGAAAATTGGTAGATAATAGTCGGCAAAACTTTACCGATTATTATCGACCTAAAATTAGACACGCATTATTTTTGAACAAAATGTTTTTACTAAAAAAAGTCATTGGCTGCGTCCAGGTTTGAACCTCCACCTCCTGACTGATAGTCTGACCATATCTACCATTCAGTCATAGCCGTATTATACATTATGTTAAATTTTTTCCACTTGGACTAAATATGTTTAATTTGAAAGGGTTATTCTTTAATAAAATAACTACAAAATCGATTTAATTTTAGACAAGGAGAAATTTTCAACACAAATTTAGACAATGTATGATCCTAAATTTTAAGTAATGTTTTAGAGTGTATGTATAATAGTATTTTACTCTGACCAATATTGCGCTCATTTCCAAAGAAACGAAGAAATGCTAGGCCCCTATTATGCTTCACAACTACACTCTAAAAACATTACTTCAAATTTACGATCATATATTGCATAAATTTGTGTTGAAAATTTCTCCTTGTGTAAAATTACATCGATTTTGTATCATAATACAAAAAAATTGTTGAGTTGCATCGTAACATTAACAACTCAACCTAGTTGAAACAGTACAGAGAATTGTAGTTATTATCATGGTATATCATGGTTATTATTATTGCTATATATAAAAGTTCTCAAATGACTTAAATTACTTTTTCCATTTCAGCAAATATACTTTCATAGGACCTGGTTGTATATTTTCCAAAACAAAATATACGGCAGCAGTAGCAGTTCATCATTATAGCCAACCTTGTCAAATAAGAGTCACCATTACCGGCCATGCCTATAACAGCAGCCAAGATGTAGTAGTCTCACAAAATCAAGTGAAAAATGTGGAATTTGATGTGCCCAGTTTGGGAGACAATTATAAACATTATAATTTAACTGTCGAGGGTATTAATTGTTTAGACAATTTCAAAAATACTACAGAACTAGTTTATTATCAACTAGAGGATTATGTGAGCGTACAAACAGATAAAGGTTTGTACAAATCCGGAGATGAAATTAAATTTAGAGTGTTGTTTATGGACACAGATTTGAAACCAAGTGAACCAATAAAAGACGCTGTGATTTCGTTGACTGACAGGAGACGTAACATAATTGAAAAAATTAGAGGTTTTAATACCACAAGGGGTGTGTATACTGGCAAATTCAGAATTCCTAAGGTCGCGGATGCAGGCGATTGGATTATACGTGTTGCTAATGGCGGTTTCTATGAAGGCTTGGCAGAATTCAGGGTCGATGATATTCGTTCAAAATATGTTGTCAAAGTAGAAGCTACGGACTCGGTGTCCGTTAAGGACGGTGATATACAAGTAAACGTGACCGCCAAGTAAGCGTTTTCTAAAACGTCTCCTTAGGGCCAGACCACAACGGCGTTCTTAAAACGCGCGTTTCTGCTTTTTTATTTTAAATTTGAAATTTTTAAATTTTTAAACTGTCACATTTTATACAAAAAGCACAAACACGCGTTTTAAAAATGTCCGTGTGGCGTGGCCCTTAAACTATTTTTATTTCATTAAATTTTACTTATCGTAGCTATGTCTCCGGCGAACCATTGAATGGCAAAGTCACTGTTTTTATATCTCTCCCTTACTACTTTTCTGGATGGGGGCCAGCTCCTCCTAACGTTAATAAAATTGCCAATATAGTTGACGGGAAAGTCACAATGAATGTCAATGTTAAAGATGATTATTTAGGATTTATAAGATCTGTTACCCAAATGGATATTAAGGCAATTGTAGAAGAACAAATCACAGGCGACAAAATTAGTGCCACTACTCGCAGCTTTATTTACCCTAATCGCTATACCATGATTTGTACTTGCTCGACTGGTGATTCATGCTTCTCCTTTATAGCGGGCAAAGAAAATGATATGCACTTCCAAATCATTTACTTAAATGGTTCCTATGTAAATGATACTAAATCAGTCGTTGAGTTCAGTTATATGGAAGATAATGATGATGATAAAAGTATTTTTACTTTTAAAGGACATATGAATGAGACTGGTTTTGTCAACTTTAAGGTTACTCTGCCACAATTGGCTGAACAGGAAGGCAGTCTACGTTATTATCAATTAACATTTAAATATTTAGATGAATATCGATACGTGTTGTATACGTATCAGGAGAAGGATACTAAGAACCCAAAAGAGTATTTTATGTTGGCGGATCAATACTTAAATAATAAGTAAGTTTATTTTTATGGATATGAAACACAATAATATTGCGTTTTTTTATTATATCAAAGTATTTTGAAGGCAACATAAACACATAAATTACTTACACACATACATAAATATTCTTACCTTAATATAGAAAGGCCCTAACTCATTTAATTTTTCAAATCGAGGTTTTTGCATAGTTCGATATGTGAACCTCTAATCTATAGAAAAATGAAAAATTCGCGTTTCTATATTAAAGCGAGCTAAACCACATTTAATCAACCAACGATTCGATTTGGATAAAAGTTTGTGTGGAATTTTTTTTAGAATATTAAAGCAATGGATATCAAATTTTGTATTTTTAAGTCCTTCTGTTGTCGAGATATGAGGTCATCAAAATTAAAAAAAAATTAATCCATAAAAGTTGAGTTTATTTAAAAAAGTGCTTAACCTACAGAACTCAGCAATATACCGTTTGAAAGGCTATAAGCCACCCTCCACAATGACGTAACCAAAAATTTTCTCGGAAAACAAAAATGTTTTAACAAAATTTGTGTATTCCAAAATGTATTAATATATATTCGAGATATTCTCAAGAATTTATTTCCAAAAATTTAATTTATTTGCTGCGGTTAGCTAGCCGGCATTTCGTTGGGTGCTAATGCCAACTCGTTAGTAGATCTTTAAAAAATCAGACTAAAATTTGTTGTCTTCCAATGCTTGATCTATCAAATGTTAAGCCGATGTAACCATGTCTGATAAGTTTTCAAAACTCGTATGCTTATAGTCAAACTCTCAAACAAGAAATGAAAATCACAATACAAAAGCATAGGTAATAGTTTTTTTTTCAGGTTTTAAGAAAAATAAGCAGATTCATAGCGAATAAAAATTGTTTGTTGTGTTGTTTCTTTGCATAAGTTTTGTGGTAAAAAAACTATTATGCTTTTGTATTGTGATTCTCATTTCTTGTTTGAGAGTCTGACTATAAGCATACGAGTTTTGAAAAAGGGCACCCTTGTGGCTGAGAGGTAGCGACGCTAGTCTGTCAGCCCAGAGGTCGTGGGTTCGATTCCCGACATATACCCTGGGTGTTTTCCCGAAGCTGATCGCTTCGCAGGCAAAAATTGTAAAAAAAATTAATTTCAAATTTAAGTAAGTTTTTTATTAAAACTTGGGAGAATTTTAATAAAAAATTGATTTAAAATTTACTTGAAAAAAACATAAAAAGTTAAAAAAATAATTGATATGGCTGGGATACGAGCCCGGGCTCTTTGGACTTAAAGCATGCTCTCTACAGCTGAGCCATATCCCAGCTATTTTTTAATGAGATAAAACTTGTTTTAAAGTACTTACCGCTGGAAAGCATGTCAATGTATACATCGAATTAAGTACATATGTATTTGATTTAACGGTTGTTTTTTAAATATTTGCAATTTTTCAATAAGTTGTAATTTTTCAATTAAGTTAATGACGAATGTTATTGATATTAGTCTTTTTTTTCACAACATTATTTTATTAAACATAATTCTTATATATTTTTTTTCTGTATATGTAAGTAAACTCGACTTCTCCAGATTTCTTTTTTAAATATTGATGATGTCATGTCTCTATAACTAGATGACCCAGTAGTCTAGCATTTTGTATATTAATTAACAAAAGTCCGTAACGAGTTTCATTTAACTCGAAGAGGGTGAGGTCCATTGCAGCCTTTTTCTTCGTTGATTTTCTTGTATCATTATATCGAGTGTATTATAATATTAAAGACAATAGTGTAAGATTTATTGTTGGCAATTTTCATATAAATATGAAATACACTTTTATTTCATATATTTGGATGTAATCTCAGAGAGTATTTATGTATATGGATCTTGTTCTTCAATACAAGATGCAAGCCGTTACAATATACACAGCGTGTTCACAAATAAATAAACAAAAAGAGTATTTGATACAAAATACACGATACAAATTATTGTGAATTAAGCATATATTGCATATTATCATTGCAGATTGCATTTAAACCAGCCCCATCTATTTACCGTAAAATCAAGTCAACCTTTGTCCTATGTCATTTATAACATTGCTGGCCGTAGAAACATACTCCACAGCGTTCGTATTGATCTACCAGATAAACCCAAAGAATACAATTTTACCTTAACGCCAGAACTATCATGGGCACCCTCATTTCAGTTGTATGTGTACTATGTAGATGAGAAGGGTGAATATCATTATGATGAGAAAAAATATTTGACTTTTGAACAGTTAAATCCGGTAAGAAATCAGTCATGGAATAAAATCTAGATAAATATGATAACTTTAATTTGAAAATTTTCGATACATACAAAAATATGTAGATTACTGTCACCGCTCCCGAAAAAGTCAAGCCGGGCCAAGAAGTGAATTTAAAAATTCAAACTGCTGCCAATTCATTTGTCGGTCTCATGGCTGTCGATCAGCATTTATTATTGCAGAAAAAAAACAACGACTTGGAGCTTTCTGATTTTAAAAATGTTTGGAAGATGTATAGCGGCTTTGTATCACATCCAGGTGGCTATTCAAGATATCCCGGCAGTATATCTGGTTGTGTAACATTAACAAATGCTGACTATTTCTACAGTTGGATAAGTCCTCCTCAACGGCCGAGTAAGTTATTATATGAAAGACTTTAGCATAGGAATTTTTCTAATATATTTCACTTGCAGATCTTGGTCTTGATGAAAAGGGTGGTGTCTATCGTACATCAAGGCAGAGTAATCAAGATGCAATACAGATTGCAGCTGTGGCTGCTTTTGATGAAGCTGGTAATGGCAGCAATGGACAAAGCTTTAAAGGAACATCAATTTTGACTGATATTTCAAAGTAAGTTGAATTTGGTATTAATATTCTTTTGAAATAATTTTTTTTATGTATGTATAAATAAAGCACTACGCAAGCTGTGTTCACCCAATCAATAAAAATACCGGAATATAAAACTAGCTGGGTATTGACTGCCTTCTCTTTTAATCCCTCCAAGGGTTTGGGTATTACGGAGACCGCGATTAAAATCACAGCTAATTAGCCATCGACATAATTGACCCGATCCAGAATTTTTCGCAATTTTATTGTTTTCCTATATTTCTAACATTAATTAAATGAAACATTAGTTGAGTTCAGTATTTGATGTAAATGGTTTTGCGAAAATACAAATGCAAAATGTCGTAACTTTTGAAATACAACAACAAAATCCACAAGATTAAAAAAAACTCTATGATAATTTGCATTTGCACTTTCGCAAGGCTATTTGCATCAAACACTGAACTCTGCTGTAGAGCTGAAGGCTCAATTGATACTTTTGCTCGTATACATTTTTGTCTTATCGTTTCTTAGTCTCGGTTCACAATATGAAAGTTTTCTTTCAGAAAGTCTTAGTTTTTTGTGTGAGAGTGGAGACAAGATTGGGAGGAGTATACAATTACATGTTCTTTGAAACTCTCTTTTGTTTTGTAATTCGTAATAGCCAACCTGATGTTGGCTTAATTTTACATTTTCTTTTAAATTTCATTAAAAAAATTTCAGTGTGTAGACATGAAAGTTTACAAAAAGAGAATTAGAGAAAATTGCAGAAAGAAAACTTTCATTTGTGAACCGAGACTTATTGCATACATATATGTAAGTTGAATAAATAATTTTTTGGCATTTACTTTTGACTTTTTTTATTTTGTACATATAAGTATACTAAAACAGTATACTTACCCCCATATTTATAAAAATTTATTGAAGTTAATGTTTGTTTACTGTACGAATTTTGTATAGGAAACCCGGTTTTACTCCACACATTAACTTTACTAATCATTTATGAATATGGGGGTTAAACATTTAATTTAACAATTATTTTACACAAGAGTGATTCCACGTAAAACGGCCCTATGCTAGGAAAAAATTATTTTCTTATTTTTAATAAAAATCTCTCAATTGATGTTTTTTAGAGCATGACAATTATAGCAAAAATAAAAGAATACATTATTTAATATTTTTAAGCAATTTGAGGCACTTTTATATGATCATCCACGAAAAATTTTGCTCTCCCCTCTTTGTATGTTTAATATTTATTTCAGATTTTCTTTCCTTTCTAATTATTAATAAAACCCCTTATCTCTGAAAAGAATATATTTTTTCGCTTTTTATTGAATTTCAAAAAAACACTCAGCTAGAGTATTCTGCTGTCTATAATAGAACGGATAGCAAATAATTTAATGTGTTATTATTTTCTTATGAGATTATTTTATATTATTTATATTAATAAAATCAATAAAAAGTTTTATTTCTTCGAATTTTTTTTTAATTTTTGTATTAGGTCACACCCGTCGGTCACATTTTAACAATAGTTTTTTGTTAAGAAAACTGTTTTTTGTCATACAGTAAATACGTAATACAGCTAAAAACACTTTGAACAGACAGCTATACCACAAATATTGTGTACGTTATAGTAAAAATTTTACAGAATTTATGCTGATTCTGCATAATTCTTTAAAACTAAGATTTCTAAGGTCACACCCGTCGCAACTATCTGACGACCATTCCGAGAAGGAATCGTGTTCTTTCAGTTTCTACCCGTTATTCAACGACTTTAATCTTAATGGCCTAGCGAGTCGCAACCTTTTTTTAAGTAAATAATTATATATTCTTTATTTATAACAAAAAAGTATGTGTAAAGTGGTCACACCCGGCTAAATGGAATTACTCACAAATAAGGATATTAATTTCTGTACACTGTTTGGCAATTACAAATTTATTTGTTTTTGTTATATTCCTCTTTGCGCTTTTCGTTTATTTTAACAGAGATGCCACATGATGTTAGATTTAAACAATGTTGTTAACAAAAAGTCACAGAGTCGGAAAATCGTTAATGCAAACAACTTAAGAAGTTGACAATATAACAACTGATGTTATTGTTAAAAGTTACAGAATCTCACTACAGAGCTATTTTTCGTTGTTAATGTCTGTCTTAAGTTTTCCGTGGTTTGTATGCAATTCCTAGCCTATACGGCTCTATGAAGTGCGGTAGAATTTTAATTACATTTTTGATTTTTGAATTCATGATTAATATAAAATCGATTCTTAAGGACTAAACTTAAAAAAAAAATTATGTGAGTCCGATCACAGGGGAGATGTGTAAACATCTAGTAATGAAACATTTTTTTTTATGTTCAGAGTTATAATTCTTTTGGTGTTTTGTAAAATATTTTACTATTTTGTATTTGTTGCGGTCGACAAGCTATTAATCAGCTGTTTACTGAAATGTAGCGCATGTAGTTATTTTACAGCAATGGCCTTCGAACTGTACAGCGCTATCACAATTATATGTTAGTGAAAATTAATAGCTCCTATTGCGCACTAGATGGTGTTTATATGCAGCTGTTAAGTATGAATGACAATTTCAAAGACGAAAAAGACTTTAAGTTTGACAAGTTTAGCTTTTTCTTTTCCTTATTTTGCTTTGTTTTAGTAAATTTCTTAAGAAAAGTGCAAAAAATCTTTTTAAAATTTGTTAAAATTAAATGTTTTTGTATTCAATTTATTTACTTGTTTTTATTTGCCTACGATAACATAATGTACGACAATTAGTGAAAATTAGTAGCTACTACTACTACTACTATCTCTACTATTACGCACTAGATGGTGCTAGTGTATTTCTATGCAGCTGTTAAGTTTCTCTGTACTTCTTGTTGTCCGTATGATTACACTAATACACTCATACACAGGTCACACCGCGTTATAGTAAGATTAATCTTACTCAAAATTTGTGATTGTATTGTGAAAAAGATTTTTACCCTCTAGCGTATAGATGTTTACACATCAAAAATTGCATATCTAGAACAATATACACTTCATCCTCAATTAAATTGATTCAGTATTTCTTAAGAAGATACAGAAGAAATGCAACAAAGTATTATTTGCATTTATATAATTTACAACTCGTAATAATGCGTCCAAAAGTTCATATTGCATTATATTTCGCAGATAAGTTATGTATTGAAAATAATCAGAATAGTGTTATTTTCCTTGTTGACTTTAAGTTTCTCAAAAAAAAATTCATGGTTCATTAAAATAACCAACAAAATCGCCAACTACTTTATAAATCACCAAAAAATCGCCATTTCGCCAAATCGAAAATTATGACACCACGTTTGGCGAGAAATCGCCACATCTTACAACCCTGCTTGTGAATCCAAATTGATTATTAGGCTAAGGTTCGTAGCGTTATATTCAGAAAGAATTAGGCACGATTAACATTCCAAGGACCAAGTGAAAAATTAACATCTACGTACACTGTGTACGTAAATCTGTAGTGCGATTCTCTATTCAATTTTAACAAGAGTTTTCATTGTTAAAAAAATTTACAACCAATTTGTCGATTTTGCTACTCTGTAACATTTTTAACAATATTTGCTGTTGATTAACTAACCGGAATAATTTTTCTGTTGTTAATGTATAGACAACGAGTCAGCTGTTCAGCCGGAGCACGTACTTTATGCCAACAATTAAATTTATTGTTCTACAACAATATACAAACATATAAAACTTTTACGTTTAAATAACAAATTTTCTATTATTTAAACATTTAATTTAACATTTAGTACACATAAGTAAAGACATTGAAGAAAAAAATTTTGTGCACAGTTTGGAAATCAAAAAATCATTTGTTTTTGTTATATTCCTCTTTGCGCTTTTCGTTCGGTTCAAAAACATGAGTCCGGTTCAAAAACATGAGTAAACTTTTCAGTACTTAAGTTCAAGACAAAAAATTAAAACCAAAAAATTTTTATTTTTTTTAACAAACACACTTACTGCTTAAGCCTTGGCAGGCATCGAACCGGCGGCGACCTTCCGGTTAGTAGTTTTACACACTATCAACTAAACTGCAATTTCATTGGTTGGCTTTTATTGTATTATATGGTTTGGGGCAATTATAACCTATAAAAATGGTTAGATTTGCCAATATATTTTTTTTAGTGTATAAAACGAACGCGTGTGCCGATTTTGATGATTCTTACGTCAATCGATTTGTCTTAATCCGACGAGTGTCACTAAAGATATAAAAGGCGGCCAACAGACGCAATTTTGTGAAAACGAAAAAATAAATAAAAAGTCGGCGAATTATTTAAAAATGGGGGTATCATTAAATAGGCATTTGAAAATAAACTTTGTGTTTCTCTTATCGTTTTTCATTTCCAATGTATTGTGTATGAAAACTAAGAAGAAAAAAAAATATTAAAATATATAAAATAACCCGACTGCGTAAAAAACTAAAAGGAAAAAAGAAAACAAGTCCAGTGTGCGGAAAATAACGACTTTTGCAGTCGTCAAGCATTAAAAATGGTTCTCGGATGTAAAAGTCTATATGTTCCGCACACTGGACTTATTTTACTTTTTTTTTTCTTTTACTTATTTTATTTTTTATTTGAGATAAGTAATTGCGTAGAAACCCTCGAGATTTCTATACATGCGCAAATAAAAGCAGCTACGCTTGATTTAATATTTTCAGTTAATATATCGTTACATAAAATCTTAGATATTAATAGTTTTATAGGATAAGCAAAAAACTTGTTTAAATTAAAAATATATTGACAATTAGTGCAAAGTTTTACAATAAATAGATAAATTTGTTAATCCTTTTTATTTATATTGTAAAATTTTGCACTAATGGTCAATATATTTTTCATTTAAAAAGGTTTGATTACTGCTTCTCCTGTAAAACTTTTAAAATATTAGATAGGGCTTTTTGCATTTTCTGTGACGATATAAAAATCAATAAAAAAAAAACAATATAAAAAAAATATTTTTATCTTTTACAGTTCATATGTAAATAAATATCACCATAAAGATATCTCTTTCTCGCTGTATTTATTTTTTTTTTTCAAAAAATATGCGCTCATGAAATATTAGTTTCTACGCGTTCTAAATTTATGGCGTCAATTTACATAGATAAGTATTTATATGCTTGATCTATAAGATGATAAGATGGGTATTTAAGGAACCATTTAAACTTTAAATTTTTTAGTCACGGTTTGCTTATTTCGGTCACAAATTATAACTAAATTTATATAAGTTCCTAGTTTAGTGTGTTTATTGAACCGATAAATAAATTAAATACGGCTAAGACATGCGTCTAGCATTCTCTTTCACGATTTTCTTTGCGCAAGTTTTCTTATTTGCCAAAGCAAATATAGGGTAAGTGTAGAATGCTTTCAATAAAGGATAACAAGTGTTGTTTCCCTAAAAACTCAGTTATTTGTGGACCGGTTTGAATTTTTTTATTTGGAAGTGTATAGTGGCAGATTAGTCTCATTGTTTGAAATATATTTTATTTTGTCCTTGTTGTCCATTCGTCTCTTTATTTTGGAGCCGGTTTTTTTGATAGGAATTATTTTAAACCAAAATGCATAATATAAAATTGTACTAGAACTGCATGCAGCTTCACGTGCTTAAAGTTCATTTCATGGCTATAAGGTATCCGTAGAAAATAATTATATAAAGCTCTTTACATATTGTTTAAAGCAGGGATGTAACGATATGCCGTTTTACCGATCCGATACCGATACGCATATTAAAATTGAGTTCAAGTCTATATTAACAAAACTCAAGCAGGGCAATTTTTTATTATACAAAATTACAGTGTAAGAGATTGTTAATATTTAAAATTGAATTAACCCAGTATAAAAAATTGGAAGTCATTTTTAAGGAACTACATTGTCATTGCTTCAAAAGAATCTATATTAAAAATATGCAAATAATTAGTAGAAAAGCAAGTAAAAGTTTATTTAAGTTAAAAAATTTGTAATTCCTTTATAATTTAAAAAAATACTCGAAATGCTTTTAAAAAAATCGATTTTTTTAAGAACATTTGTAAACTAATATTCTTCTAAATAACTTAATAGCTTAATTGTTAAAATTGTTCTAAAAGTTAATATTTATTCACTTAAATTTACATGAAAACAATGTTTTGCGTTTAGATTCGCATAAAAAGAAACAAGTTGCGAAAATGGGTAATTTTTCATCCTTGTTCCTTGAGGAAAAGTGATTATTATAGAACACCGAAAAAGAAAATTTTCCTAACATCGCTTCCAATTTGGTGATTGGTAATCGAAAAAGGGAACTTCTTGCAATGACAAGAATATGTAAAATTAAAAATTTATTTGATTTATCCAAATTTGCACTACTTCCGTATCGCGAATTTTACATTTTCATGACTTCTTTGGAGTGTCTTTTTTTCTGGGAATAAGATTTAAAAAACAACGAATTGAATTTGAGTTCATGGCAAAATTAACAAGAAATAAATTATGTTTTTTACAAAATAACAGCGTAAAATATTATTAATAATTAAAATTGATATTCATAAGATTTAAAAAAACGAATTGAATTTAATTCATGGTAAAATTAACCAAAATAAATTATATGTTAAAAAATAAACTGAAAAAAATGTAAAAAGTATCGTCGTATCGACAGTAAAATATCGCCGATACCAAAGTATTTGCCGGGTTATAGTTATATGTTTATGCAGAGTTTCATGAGAATCGGTTAAGTAAAAGTTGTTGAAAAAGAATATATAATTTGTATGGACGTGGCACTGCCCACTTTTGTGTATTTACCTAGTATGGGCAAGTATTCCTTTTAAATAAAGAAAATAAATCCAAAATCGGTTTATAAATTGAGGAGCTTTGAGGTAACATATGTTAATAAAAAAATACACGACGAATTGATAACATTGGTCCTTTTCAACCTCTGCCAAAAGAGAGGGGGTTATAAGTTTGTAGTATGTATCTGTGTGCCTGCCTGTTCCCTCGTAACTTGATCGAAAGTGTTCTTAGCTGTGTTTGAAGAAAATCGGTGCAGATGTTTAAAATAGAGGGCTGCAAAGAGTACTCAAATGTATTCGTAGAATGTATTCGTATGGATTTCGTGTGTGCATATATATATGTTATTATGTATGTACGTATGTATGCATGCAAGTACATATGTGTACATAAATGGCCACAACCATACCCAGTTGGCCACATCTTTAAGACATCATCAATGACGGGTGCACGACAATGTTATATCCTCGACGACAAATGACGGACAGCCGGAACAAATCATCGATGAACTTTTCGAACAAGTGTCGCGAAAATCGTGCACGATTTAATGAGCGACAATGTCGCTCAGATTGTCCTTCACATATCACAAGACGATTCCGTGGGTGATATTGTCGCCTATGTTGTGATCAATGATTATATAAACAAAAAAAGTCGCCTATTGTGTCGTCAATGATTACATAAGCTACAATGTCGTTTACTTTGTCGTTAACGATTACATAACGACAATGTCACCTACTTAATTATTGAATATTTTTCTTATCTGTTTTTCCGTTTCATTTATATTATTGACTGAACTAGCTGAGATTCGAACTAAGGCTGCATGTTTATAAGTTTTCGCGCTTAACACCCTGCTACTGCACCATTTAAAACATAGACAACAAAAGGCCAACATATTCATTTCCTTGATTGAAGACAAAATGTAAGACATTGTCGCTCATATTGTCCTCAATAAAGTTGGATTGAGGACAACTCTAAGGGATTTGGTTCACAATGTCGAGTAGAAAACCTATCGACAGAGGCCAGTTCGTGCAAGAATCGTAGATGACAATGTGGTGCAAGGCTATCTGGCCAACTGGGTATATAAATATTTACATATGTACATACATAATTATATGCACACATATATACAAATAAATTCAGCAAAATGCGACTCGCACACGAAGGGTTCCGTACGAATACATATATATCGATTTCGTTTTTGCAATTTTTTTCATTTTGGCGACTTTTTTTGGATTTTTTTTTGCGATTTCTTTTGTGTTGGCGTTTTTTTATTATATTGGATTTTTTTGGCGCTTTTTACGTTTTCGGTGATTTTTTTCGGTTTATTGTGATTTTTTTTATTTTTAGCGAATTTTTTTTTTTGTTTTCACACTTTTTTTCGTTTTGGCGATTTTTTTTGGCTTTTTGGCGATTTTTTTTAGTTGTGGCGCTTTTTTCGTTTTACTATTTTTTTCATTTTTGGCGCTTTTTTCAATTTGGTGATTTTTTGTATTGACATTTTTTTTAATTTGGGAATATTTTAGTTTTAGCGTTTTTTTTTTAATTTCAAGTGTTTGCCTCTTACGGTTTCCAAGATACAGCAAATTGTCTAATTTACGTAGTCAAAATTATATTAACTGACAGAACACCCTTTAATTTTTATTGCTTTAAATATCAGTGTTAGTTGGTGTAGTCCATTCTACAGACTACACCAATTAACACTAACTTTGAAAATTTAAAGTGTCTATATATAAGTGTCTGGTAGTTGATTGGTAGTTCAACATATTTCATTGCTCGCTTTAGAACACCTTTTAATTTCCTAAAATCTCAGGTTCCCGAGAAAACAGCCTGTGACAGATAGACAGACAGATGGAAAGCGTAACGAAAACAATAGGGTTCCTTTACGCTTTTGGTGTACGGAACCCTAAAATCATACATGCATACACAAACATGCATACGAGTACTTTCGAGTATACTTGTGCAGCCCTCTAGCCTAGACGTTATCACCTCTTTTCTAGTTGTATCCTCTTGAATCTATGTGTCTGTGGCACCGTAGCTTCCAAAGGGCTAAATCGATTTGAGTTTAATTTCTTTTGTTTCAAAGGTGACTTAATCTAAAATCTTCTAACCTATATTTGAAAAAAATCGGTCCAGCCGTTTTGAAGTTATTATTTATTTTCTTGGGTGGCTTATAAAATTTTTAATTTGGTGTTATAGTCGGCTAAAAATTTAAAATAAAAATTATAAGCAACAGAGAAAAAATTGTCATAGGTTTTTATTTTAACACATATCGTCGTTATCAGCTATGTGACAATTTTCGGAATTTTTTCGAAAGTGGCAGCGACATCTTACCAGCTGACATTTAGTTATAGAAGTACATATTTCAGTGGTGTCACTTTCAAATGTTTCACTTGTATAAAAATAAAATCACTTATTCAAAATATAGTTAGATGTCGCAAAATATAAAAACAAATAAATTTATATATTTAATATCTCATAATTGTAATTGCACTTTTAATACTTAAATTGTTTGATGTTCTCTTTGTTAAATAAAATAGAATATTGACGAAGTCGAGAGTATCAGCATCGTTGAAAACAAACAAACGAAATCCTTTTTTAACCTTGAAATTTTAAAGTAAATTTTTTAGGGGGATCTCTCTTGGCTCTGGAGTTACGGGGTTCAAAACTTTAAGTTTGTATTGGCCATAACTCCTAGAATTAAGAACATATATATGTAAGTGAAATGGGTATCACGTTAAGGTTCTGTAAAATACCTTCCTACTGGTGTATGATTTTCTGAAATCTCTTAACCCATTGCGTGAGAAATGAAACTTTAAAATTTTGATATCTGACTTTTCACGCAGAATCATCGTTATCATAAAAAGTAGTCGATACAGCGGCACACAATCATGTATCCGCCTTTATAGAGAACCTTCCATGCTTTTATTAACGAAAATAAAATTATTTCTTTCCTTTTCCATGTTAAGCTAGTTAAGTTTCTAATGCATTTTTATGGTGATTAGGATACCCTAAAAATGCATTAGAAACTTTATACATTTTGCCTGTAAAACAGTGTAATGTAAATCATTTCAAAAGATTGTTTTTACAAAAAAAAAAAACAGTGAGCTACACTGCGTAAAGAAAATTCTCTCAAGTATCTCTTCATTTAGTAAAAAGTATCAAAAAAGTCGCAAGAATTACAAAAAAGTATCACATTTGGGTGCATTTTGTAAAAGTAGCCAAATAGTAGCCAAAAAGTATCCAAGCAGTCGAAAAATTGGCAAATTGCTAATTTAGTAGTACCAACGGCAACGCTGTACATAATATTAGGAGGAATGGGAAAAGAGAAAAGTTCCCAAGGTGATTTATTTAGATTAGGGGAACAGCAAATAGGAAATAAATTCCTGGGAAATTTTTATTCATAGTTGGGCTGATTATCAACAATGAAATGATAATATTTGTTGATTTATTGAAATTTTTTCAATTCAAAAATAATTTTAATAGTTATTTTGGGTTTCTGCAAAAAATTCTATTTGAAAAACAAAAATGATTTAGGGCCTTTCTATATTAAGGTAACGATATTGTATGTATGTATATTGAGCTCACTTCCAAGAAAACAAAGTTAAATTATTCCAATATACTCAGCAGAGCATAAGAACGTTATTTTCCAAGGTCGCAACACCCTTCCATCGGTTTTCATGTGTCTCCTCACAAACAATTTTCATAGAAACAGTACAGAGAACTATAGTTATTATGATGATATATCATGGTTATTGCTATTGCAATACATATATAAAAGTTCTCAAATGATTTAAAATACTTTTTTTTTAATTTCAGCATATACACCGTCATTGCACCCGGTTGTATATTTTCCAATACGAAATATACGACAGCAGTATCCGTTCATCATACCAACCAACCTTGTCAAATAAGGGTCAAAATTAACGGCCCCGCCTACAACTATAGCCAAGAAGTAGTAATTTCACAAAATCAAGTGAAAAATGTGGAATTTGATGTGCCCAGTTTGGGAGACAATTATAAACATTATAATTTAACTGTCGAGGGTATTAATTGTTTAGACAATTTCAAAAACACTGCAGAAATTGTTTATTATAAACTAGAAGATACTGTGCTTGTACAAACAGATAAGGGTTTGTACAAATCCGGAGATGAAATTAAATTTAGAGTGTTGTTTATGGACACAGATTTGAAACCAAGTGAACCAATAAAAGACGCTGTGATTTCGTTGACTGACAGGAGACGTAACATAATTGAAAAAATTAGAGGTTTTAATACCACAAGGGGTGTGTATACTGGCAAATTCAGAATTCCTAAGGTCGCGAATCCAGGCGATTGGACTATACGTGTTGCTAGTGGCGGTTTCTATGAAGGCTTCGCAGTATTCACGGTCGATGATATTCGTTCAAAATATGTTGTCAAAGTAGAAGCTACGGACTCAGTGTCTGTTAAGGATGGTGATATACAAGTAAACGTGACCGCCAAGTAAGCGTTTTCTAAAACGTCTCCTTAGGGCCAGGCCACAGGAGCGTTCTTAAAACGCGCGTATTTGTTTTTATGTTTTATATTTGAAAATTTTTAAACTGTCACATTTAATACAAAAAGCACAAACACGCATTTTAAAAACGCCCGTGTGGCCTGGCCCTTAAACTATTTTTATTTCATTAAATTTTACTTACCGTAGCTATGTCTCCGGCGAACCATTGAATGGCAAAGTCACTGTTCTTATATCTCTCCCTTACTACTTTGCTGGATGGGGGCCAGCTCCTCCTAACGTTAATAAAATTGCCAATATAGTTGACGGGAAAGTCACAATGAATGTCAATGTTAAAGATGATTATTTAGGATTTATAAGATCTGTTACCCAAATGGATATTAAGGCAATTGTAGAAGAACAAATCACAGGCGACAAAATTAGTGCCACTACTCGCAGCTTTATTTACCCTAATCGCTATACCATGATTTGTACTTGCTCGACTGGTGATTCATGCTTCTCCTTTATAGCGGGCAAAGAAAATGATATGCACTTCCAAATCATTTACTTAAATGGTTCCTATGTAAATGATACTAAATCAGTCGTTGAGTTCAGTTATATGGAAGATAATGATGATGATAAAAGTATTTTCACTTTTAAAGGACATATGAATGAGACTGGTTTTGTCAACTTTAAGGTTACTCTGCCACAATTGGCTGAACAGGAAGGCAGTCTACGTTATTATCGATTAACATTTAAATATTTAGATGAATATCGATACGTGTTGTATACGTATCAGGAGAAGGATACTAAGAACCCAAGAGAGTATTTTATGTTGGCGGATCAATTCTTAAATAATAAGTAAGTTTATTTTTATGGATATGAAACACAATAATATTGCGTTTTTTTTTATTATATCAAAGTATTTTGATTTTCAGGCAACATAAACACATAAATTACTTACACACATACATAAATATCCTTACCTTAATATAGAAAGGCCCTAACTCATTTTATTTTTCAAATCGAGGTTTTTGCATAGTTCGATATGTGAACCTCTAATCTATAGAAGTATGAAAAATTCGCGTTTCTATATTAAAGCGAGCTAAACCACATTTAATCAACCAACGATTCGATTTGGATAAAAGTTTGTGTGGAATTTTTTTTAGAATATTAAAGTAATGGATATCAAATTTTGTATTTTTAAGTCCTTCTGTTGTCGAGATATGAGGTCATCAAAATTAAAAAAAAAATAATCCATAAAAGTTGAGTTTATTTAAAAAGTGCTTAGCCTACAGAACTCAGCAATATACCGTTTGAAAGGCTATAAGCCACCCTCCACAATGACGTAACCAAAAATTTTCTCGGAAAACAAAAACGTTTTAACAAAATTTGTGTATTCCAAAATGTATTAATATATATTCGAGATATTCTCAAGAATTTATTTCCAAAAATTTAATTTATTTGCTGCGGTTAGCTAGCCGGCATTTCGTTGGGTGCTAATGCCAACTCGTTAGTAGATCTTTAAAAAATCAGACTAAAGTTTGTTGTCTTCCAATGCTTGATCTATCAAATGTTAAGCCGATGTAACCATGTCTGATAAGTTTTCAAAACTCGTATGCTTATAGTCAAACTCTCAAACAAGAAATGAAAATCACAATACAAAAGCATAGGTAATAGTTTTTTTTCAGGTTTTAAGAAAAATAAGCAGATTCATATCGAATAAAAATTGTTTGTTGTGTTGTTTCTATGCATAAGTTTTGTGGTAAAAAAAACTATTATGCTTTTGTATTGTGATTCTCATTTCTTGCTTGAGAGTCTGACTATAAGCATACGAGTTTTGAAAAAGGGTGCCCTTGTGGCTGAGAGGTAGCGACGCTAGTCTGTCAGCCCAGAGGTCGTGGGTTCGATTCCCGACATATACCCTGGGTGTTTTCCCGAAGCTGATCGCTTCGCAGGCAAAAATTGTAAAAAAATTAATTTCAAATTTAAGTAAGTTTTTTATTAAAACTTGGGAGAATTTTAATAAAAAATTGATTTAAAATTTACTTAAAAAAAACATAAAAAGTTAAAAAAAATTGATATGGCTGGGATACGAGCCCGGGCTCTTTGGACTTAAAGCATGCTCTCTACAGCTGAGCCATATCCCAGCTATTTTTTAATGAGATAAAACTTGTTTTAAAGTACTTACCGCTGGAGAGCATGTCAATGTATACATCGAATTAAGTACATATGTATTTGATTTAACGGTTGTTTTTTAAATATTTGCAATTTTTCAATAATTTGTAATTTTTCATATTTTATATTTATATTATATTTTATTAAACATAATTCTTATATATTTTTTTTCTGTATATGTAAGTAAACTCGACTTCTCCAGATTTCTTTTCTAAATATTGATGATGTCATGTCTCTATAACTAGATGACCCAGTAGTTTAGCATTTTGTATATTAACAAAAGTCCATAACGAGTTTCATTTAACTCGAAGAGGGTAAGGTCCATTTCAGCCTTTTTCTTAGTTGATTTTCTTGTATCATTATATCGAGTGTATTATAATATCAAAGACAATAGTGTAAGATTTATTGTTGGCAATTTTCATATACATATGAAATGCACTTTTATTTCATATATTTGGATGTAATCTCAGAGAGTATTTATGTATATGGATCTTGCTCTTCAATACAATATACACAGCGTGCTCACAAATAAATAAACAAAAAGAGTATTTGATACAAAATACACGATATAAATTATTGCGAATTAAGCATATATTGCATATTATCATTGCAGATTGCATTTAAACCAGCCCCATCTATTTACCGTAAAATCAAGTCAACCTTTGTCCTATGTCATTTATAACATTGCTGGCCGTAGAAACATACTCCACAGCGTTCGTATTGATCTACCAGATAAACCCAAAGAATACAATTTTACCTTAACGCCAGAACTATCATGGGCACCCTCATTTCAGTTGTATGTGTACTATGTAGATGAGAAGGGTGCATATCATTATGATGCGAGAAAATATTTCACTTTTGAACAGTTAAATCCGGTAAGAAATCAGTCATTGAATAAAATCTAAATAAATATGATAACTTTAATTTGAAAATTTTCGATACATACAAAAATATGTAGATTACTGTCACCGCTCCCGAAAAAGTCAAGCCGGGCCAAGAAGTGAATTTAAAAATTCAAACTGCCGCCAATTCATTTGTCGGTCTCATGGCTGTCGATCAGCATTTATTATTGCAGAAAAAAAACAACGACTTGAAGCTTTCTGATCTTAAAAATGTTTGGAATATGTACAGCAGTTTTGTGACACATCAAGGTGGCTCTTCAAAATATTCCGATGATATATCAGGTTGTGTAGCATTAACAAATGCTGACTATTTATATAAAAAGAACAAACCTGCTGATCGGCCGAGTGAGTTATTATAAGAGACTTTAGAATAAGAATTTTTTCTAACATTTTTCACTTGCAGATCTTGGTCTTGATGAAAACGGTGGTGTCTATCGTACATCAAAGATAAGTAATCAAGGTGCAACAGAGATTGCAGCTGTGGGTTGTTTTGATGGAGCTGATGATGCCAGCAATGAACAAAGCTTTGAAGAAACATCGATATTGACTGATCTTGCAAAGTAAGTTGAATCTGGTATTAATATTCTTTTGAAATAAGTTTTTATTTTTTTTATATACAAATAAAGCACTACAGAAGCTGTGTTCACCCAGTCAATAAAAATACCGGAATATAAAACTAACTGGATATTGACAGCCTTCTCTTTTAATCCCTCCAAGGGATTGGGTATTACCGATCCCGCGATTAAAGTCACAGCTAATTAGCCATCGACATAAGTGATTCGATCCAGAAGTTTGCATATATTATTGTTTTCTTATATTTCTAACATTAATTAAATAAAACATTAGCTGAGTTCAGTGTTTGATGCAAATGGTCTTCGAAAATGCAAATGCAAAATATTATAGCTTTTTTATTAAGTACAACAACAAAATGCACAATATTTTATTAAAAAAAAGCTACGACAATTTGCATTTGCTACTTTTTTGTCTTATAGATTCTTATTATAAGTTAAATAAAGTTTTTTGCCAATTACTTATTGACTTTTTTAAATTTATACTTAACGAGCCTTTGCCGCAATAAAGCCATAAATGAAAAACGTGATTTTTGAGTTGATAATACAGAATTAATCGTCATATCGTTCTTCATATTGTGTAAAATTTGCATACAAATATCTTGTATACTCAACTCTTGAGAGAAGAATCAAATTTTCTTTTACCATTTAGTTGTTAATAAAACTGGACTTGTTAAACTTTATTACTACGGCAATGCATTGTGCTGCAACTAAGAAATTTGTTTTTGGAATGCGGGAGTAGCGTTTGTAGTCACCACCTGTGTTGAGAGTTTATTCCACATAAGCAGGGAAACGGCATATATGCAATTGCATGTTTTTTCCTGTGCGATGCATGTAGGCACAAATAAGATATTTATACGTTTCAGAACTTTTTAAGAATTTTGGCATCGATTTTTTTTAGTGCATATTTACCCTTTACATAATGTATTTGCATATTTTACACTTAGTCGCATATTTGGGGAATTTTTTCCTATTTTTTGTAGCATATTAGGCTGTCTACCTGCATTTTTTGGTTTCTTATAACGAGTGATTTTTTTGCTATTATCTTTTTGGCAACACTAGTTTTGACAGCTCACGCACGTTTTGTATCTTGCGTCACTGTCAAACATCTTCAGTTTGGTCTATAATTTAATCATGAATCGTCTTACAAACGAACAACGCTTGCAAATTATTGAATTTTATTACCAAAATGCGTGCTCTGTTAAGAAAGTTTTTTATCGAAGAATTGTGTTCAGCGACGAGGCTCATTTCTGGTTGAATGGATACGTGAACAAGCAAAACTGCCGTATTTGGAGTGAAGAGCAGCCAGAAGCATTGCAAGAGCTACCAATGCATCCACAAAAAACAACCGTTTGGTGCGGATTATGGGCTGGCGGCATCATTGGGCCGTATTTCTTCAAAGATGATGCGAATCACAACGTTACTGTGAATGGTGAGCGCTACCGTGCGATGATAACAAACTTTTTTCTGCCCAAAATGGAAGAGCTTGACTTGCATGACATGTGGTTTCAACAAGACGGTGCCACATGCCACACAGCACGCGAAACAATGGACCAATTGAGAGGCGAGTTCGGTGAACAGTTTATTTCACGCTTGGGACCAGTCAATTGGCCGCCCAGATCGTGCGATTTAACGCCTCTAGACTATTTTTTGTGGGGCTATGTTAAGGCTAATGTCTATAGCGACAAGCCCGCTTCGATTGACGCACTGGAAGCCAACATTGCCAACATTATTCGTGAGATACCGGCCGAAATGTTGGAAAGAGTATGCCAAAATTGGACTAAGCGGATGGACCATTTGAGGCGCAGCCGCGGCCAACATTTGCATGAAATAATCTTCAAACATTAAATTATATCGACCCAACTATCGATCCAAATAAATATTTCATGCATTTTTCTGAATTTTATGTGTTTATTTTTTTTTACTTTCCGATAGTTCTTATAAAATCACCCATTATTTTAATATGCATATTTACAAAAAAGAAAAATATTTGTTTTGCCATCGAAAATTTTGAAATTTTTCCATATATAAAAAATTTTTCTTTTACGATTTAAATTTTTTCTAGTGTATTTTTTTTACCAATTTCTTAAAAAATGTTCCTCTTTTCACTTATTTATTCTCAGTTTATTCACAGCTTTAAAATTTTTCAATTATGTAGTTTTGCTGATTTTTTTTAACTAAGAGAAGTAAACTGCTGAAGAAGGCCTTCTACCAGGCGTGTTGAAGAAGGGAAGGCAAAAGGCGTTCGCTGACTAGGACATCGTGTGTAAAAAATGTATGAGTATAAATGGGGTAATACCCAGTAAAAAATTTTCATGTTCTTTGAAGTACTCAAGAAATAAAGCGCATGATAATTCGCTTTAAAATATGAGCTTGTCAGAAGCTAATGTCAAAACGCCTCAACAATGCAGATTTTAAACCGAGAAAGTTAGCAAATATACACACATCCAATATGTAGTATAAATATAAAAAAAGTATTTGCTTTTTACTTTCTCATATAAAACCTTCGTACACAAATTATATAAAAAATCTAATTTTATAGTTCTGCAGGTTTTTAAGCAAGAAAGAAGAGTAAGTTTATTTGAGCTTCTTGCTGCCGTTTTAGCAAAGTGTATTTGGCCCAGTGGTTGGTACGTTGGACTTCAAACCTGAAGGATCATACATGGTTCGATACTAGTTGAAGTTAAAATAACAAACAGTGAGCAGGGATGTCAGATTTTTTTCGACCTATTTCGCCAAATTGATTTTAAAATCGCCAAAACTCGCCAAAATCAAGCTTATGCAGTTTTTCTTAATATATATTTGATAATAAATTTGTTTTTATATAACACTTTTTTAACATAAATTTTTATAAATTAGTCGTAAAGAAATTTAGCAGAAAATCGCCAAAAGTAGAAATAAAATCGCCAAAAATTATTTCTTGTAAATTGCTCTATAATTAACACAAGAAAAATCATCAAAATCAAATTGCTTTAATTTCTTGCAGACGAGTTTTGGTAGGACTTATTTTAGAAACTATTCCTTCAGCAAACAAACTTTCCTCAATTACAAAAATTTTTAAGTTCAATTTTGTGAAAAAATAGCCATAAAAATCGCCAACAAAATTATTTATAGCCAGAAAAATCGCCATGTCGCCAAATCAAAATTTTTAGACGCCAAAGAAGCTGAAAAATCGAACGTTTGGCGAGAAATCGCCATATCTGAAATATAAAATTAATAAAAATAAATAAAGTTACGAAATAATAAAAATTCAAAATGGCGTTAACGCCTCCAATCCACATCGAACAATTTTTTTCACATATTTCCAGTTTTAGTGGTAAAAATGTTATCAGCGCTACTTTTACTCCATAATAGTAGAAACTTGCTTAATTTAAAGCAATTATTTTAATGGGTAAGGCTTTGTGTCTGACAAATATGGGCTTCCAGAAGGCCTGCTTAATACTTCTTTTCGCCGCTGGGACAGTGGTGGACAAATATACACTATCTTATTTTTTGTTTGTGTATGTGCTACGCGGGTAAATAGATAGACTGTGAGTCTCACACACAGTGCACGTGTGTTGAAGGTAAAACAAAACAGCCTATGCTCGCGAGTATAGGAAATTGAGAGAATGGCCACCACTGATGTACAGCATCAAAATAAAAACTTCAATAAAAATCTATCAAAGTTTACTACATTTTTTCTTTTAATCTACATATCAAATTGCCTTTATACGCAATCAAATTTTGAATTGTTGACCCAATAAAAAAATTCTTCATATGAGTTCGAAATTCGAATATTGATATAAATGTCACATTTGCTGACAACGTAAATTTTCTTTTAAAATTTTTTTTCGCTGTGCTTTTGTAAAAAGTCTAGTCAGTCAGTTTCTTCTGAATGTCAAATATATGATTTTATTGATGTTTTTTTATGTGCAAATGATTGTTTCGTTTCGTTTTGTTCTTTACAAAGCCTTTGGGCTTTGATGCTTAAAACGGAATTATTACTACAGTTGTATTATGCTTAAGTTTTAATGGAAACTAAAGTTGGTTTTATATATACTATTCATTTCTAGTATTTTATAGCAATTGAGTAAGATCAGAAGTATTTAACTTACTCTTTAACTAAATGTGATAAAAAATTTCATTCGAACATTATATTTAAAACATAAATAAATTTTAGTATTTTATTATTGAGATCGATCTTTATTAGGCAACCTCACCGCCATTTAGTATGTATTTCTTGATGTATTTCGGCGAAGTAAAAGAACTATTAAAATGGCTACACAGCTTAAACAACTCATATCTTGATCTTGATCCCACACAAATATGGTGGTTTAATGAAATTTTTAAATTGGCTCCTGCAGATGCCCCCCTTGGCGAGTAAAACTTTCGGTCCGGACCGAAAGTTGAAGCATGAACCGCACTGCCGACCCAATTTTCTGTCCAGAGTGGAATGGGAAATATCAACCGCACTGTCAACCAAACTTCCGGTCCAGACCGTAACTGGAAATATGAACCGCACTGCCGATCCAACTTCTGGTCCGGACCGCAAAAAAAAGCGCAGCGTAAAAAACTCGTAAAGGAAAATTTTCCTTTTTTGCGCTTGCTCCTTTCATGCGCAGTGCAAAAATATTCGCGCGGAGCAAGCGCAATAATTAATTCGTTCCGCTCTTTTCATAAAGCGCAAAAGCGCTGCGTTTTTTCGTTAGGTTAGGTTAGGAGGGCAGTCACGACTGAAGTAGTGACTCACTTGGGTCCGTTGATTCGGTCCCTACCCTAGAGCAGACAGGGCGTAGAAATTACGATTGCCCTGCCGCCGTGTCAAACCATCCCGATTGAACTAAGTACGGGGATAGCCTGACTAGCCCTACATTAGCTAGACTAACTAAGTTTGGAAATATGCTAGCGCCCAAGATTCTCGTTTTTAAGCTGGCTAGAGCCGGGCACTGACATAGAAGATGGAGAACTGTCCCCTCCTATTCCTAAGCAGATCCCGTGTCCTGCTGAGGTCGTAGTGGGGCCACGTGGACCTAGCCACACGGCAGGTGCCTTCGCGTTCCCACCTATATTGTGCCAGCCTGAATGATTCAAGCTGTATCAGTAATTCACAATGTGATAGAGGGATGCCAACAAAGTAGCATATAATCCAGTTGCTCAATGTCACGCCCTGTGTGGCAATTCCGTCCACAATATTGCTCCCGGGACAATCTGAGTGTCCCAGAACTCAACCCAGTGTTACTTTCGAATGTCTCGCTATCTCGTTTAGAGATACCTGGTATTCGACAACCGCCAAGGAAGTGTTGTATACACCATTTATAGCGGCGATGGCCGCTTTGCTGTCGATAAATATATAGATATCTTCCGATATCCTATAGTACCTAAGCCATCTTGCTGCCCTAGTGATAGCGGAGATTTCACCTTGCAAGCAGAGAAACAAGCCGTCTTAAAAAGTCGGCGGCGGCGGCTTAGAAAAAATACTCGGCGGCGGCTCATAGCCGGCTTGAGCCGGCTGACAGCGGCTGGTTTTGTATTTCGCGAATATTTTGCGATAAAATGTATATAATCAATTGCACTTTTTACTGTGGAACTTCTTTATTACGAAATTTTATTAAATTTTCTTTTTATACGTTTTTTTTAACAAATTTTTATATAAAATTTTTCAAACACCTGACGACTTTCACATAATTTGTAATATATAGTACAAATTTGCATCTAAAAAACAATTAGCCGGCTGCAATTTTGAGCCGAGGCTAGCCGCAAGGATCGGCGGCGGCTTGAAGTAACATTGAACTTCGGCGGCGGCTCATAAGCCGGCTTTGAGCCGATCGGCTTGTTTCTCTGCGTGCAAGACGCTACAACCGTCCTGCAGCCTAAATGGGACCTTTACGTTGAAGTTTTCCACTTAGAAACCTCCGCCAGTTCTGTTGCCCCTTTTGGAGCCATCCGTAAAGACTTTGATCGCTCCATCAGGGTTGAAGGATGAGAAGTACTGTTCCCTGCTGGGAACAAGTGAGAGGAATAGCCCACCAAAGTAAGGCTTCGGTGCGCAATAATCAATATTGTTGTGGATTCCTTGATGCTGTCGCAGAATCCTGGAGTGCCCGTAATCAGTTCGTGACCATGGGCATGCAGCTGTTTGGCCGTACCCTCCACACAGAAAAAAATAAGTTTCGTTTTTTATAACAAAAATCCCGGTATTCAATAATTTTTTTTTCAAATTTCCTGTGATAAAGAATTCCCCTATATTGATAACAAAATTATTTCAAAATAAAAATATATATATATAAATTAAAAAAATTTTGACATGGCTGGAATACGAACCCGGGCTTTCCGGACGTAAAGCATACACTCTCTAGCTGAGCCAAATCCCATTTAATTTTTATGGGATACAACTTGTTTTAAGTACTTATGTATAAAAAGAAAAGAAATAACCGGCATGGAAAAGAAATAATTACAACGAAATATTTTATTATGTTAAAGATAAATGTTATTGAAATTCATATTTTTTTTTTAATAACATGGTTTTATTGAATATAATTCTTGTCTATTTTTTTCTGTGCACCGGAAGCCAATTCATCATCGTGAAGAGTGCTTTCGTTGGAGTCGACCTGAGCGCACCTGTTATCAGGGTCGCTGCCAGCCAAAATATTTTATTAATGCCCCGATTGCCGTTCTCAACTCAACTCAGTTTGGTCGCCTGGGAGTCGAACCAACTTTCAAGAAATCGTATTTTTATCAGTATTTTAAAACACAACAGTTTTAGTTGAAGTTATTATGGCGTTACAAATTTCAAATATCAAGTTTGAGGGAAAAAAAGACAAATTCTTGTGAAATTTGATGGAAATAAAATACTCTAACACGAACAAACTGAGTTGAGTTGAGAACGACAATAGGGGGGTAAGTGTTCTGCGATAAGAGTCTTTCTCTACCGCTTCCCATCAAACTAATACACCATAAAATAAAATGGGCTTGCCTACCGCTTCAAAGATCCAGTTGATCCCGCTGGGCTCTATTCCCCAGCTGCGACCAATGGCTCTTTTACACGTATAGACAGCCACGAGGGCCTTATCCGCTCTATACTGGGTGTTTAGATTCCAAGATAGTTTGCTATTTAGGACTATGTCCAAGTATTTGGCGTTATCCGAGACGGTGGAAATTTTTCCCCCTTATATATTGATTATCGCATAACTCCTCCATTTATGCACCGATTTTCAGCATTATTTTATTGTTTGAAAGGCCTTGCTTGCAGGTTGGTCCCACAAACTTATTTTCGAAAATCGGAGGACAAGTTTTTGTCTATTTGCATACATTTTATAAATTCTATTACAAAGTTATCAATTATGTACTTAATGTACCTTAGAATTTGCATTTGTTTAAAAGTTGTCCAATTTCACCTTGAACACATTTCCTAAATTTAGCTCACGTTGTTAGCCACTTGATTTACTCATTGGTTGATTTTTGACAAAATTTTATTTTTGTCATAATCCGTTTTACTTGGCAATTTCCCCCTTTTTCATACGATATTGCGTGTGTGTTAGTTTATTTCCGTAAATTGTAGAGTTTGAGAGTAAAAAAAGAACGCACGTGATGTTTCTTTTTCAAACTGTTTTTGCTGTCAAAGTCTGTGATTTATTTTCCTACAACCCTGCAGATAACGCGACTAGTCCATACACGCATGTAAAGTATACTCCATAGGCCAAGCGAAGCGATTAGCTTGTTTACGGAAAACACCCAGGGTCTATGGCGGGAACCGAACCCACAACCTCTGGACTGACAGGCTAGTATCGTTACCACTCAGCCACAGTGGCACCTAATCCAAAGATAACCCAAATGTATTGAGAAAACATGGTCGATTTAACATTACGATGTCCTAAGGCTGGACCATATAACATCAGAGTAGTCACAACACTACTCTCTGTAACTACTTGATATAGTACTTAAGCTTTCGTGTTCTAACGATTGCAATCGCTTAACTACAAGCTCTTGTTTGCAAATGATATGGTCCATGACTGCATTATATCGGAGTGGTCTTAAAACTACTCAAGTGTTCTTGTTTTAACGATTGGAGTCGTTAAACACAAACACTTATCGGTTAACTAGAAGCTCTTGTTTACAATTGACATGGTCCATGACTGCATTACATAGTACCATGCTGTAACTAGTCCATTTCAGCCATGTCATAGAGTTCAATTCAATTCGAAAATGGAACTCAATCCATCCCATTTTTGTAGCAGCTGGTGTCTAAAAAAGAAAACTAAAATACGCAAATTTGCCAGGTGTGTCCGGACTGTTGGCGGCGCTGGGGTATGCTCCGGCAGCAGGGCTTGACATCTTAGGGTGGATTGAATTCCATTTCAGAACAGAATTGAACTCTTTGACATAGCCGAATACCTGCAGGGAAATGTCCTGTAAACATTTATGTGCCAATTGTATGTTTTGTATGAGTATCTATTTATACCCTGCAGATATTATTGGAATACGTGCTCTATTTTCGATTAAATGGACTTGTTACAACATGGTCTTATGTAATGCAGTCATTACATTTGCAAACAAGGGCTTCTAGTTAGCCGAGAAGTGTTTGCGCTTTAACGACTGCAATCGTTAAAATACGAACACTTGAATGCCCCTTCGAATAGTGGCATAGAGTAGTGTTAAAACTACTCCGATATAATGCAGATATGTACCATGTCATTTCCAAACCAGAGTTTGTAGTTAAGCGACAATTGCTCACGTTTTAACGATTACACGAACTCTCCAGTACTCCATCAAGTAATTACATAGATTAGTTTTGAGACTAGTCCGATGTGATACAAAGGTGGGTCATATGGCCCAGCCCTAGGACATCGTAATGTTAAATCGACCATGTTTTCTCTATACATTTGGCTTCTCTTTGGAATAGTCCTAATGCTCTATGGAGTATACTTTACATGCGTGTATGAACTAGTCGCGTTATCTGCAGGGATTATTTTTCTTCTTCTCTCCTTCTATTTGTAGTTGTACTTTTCAATGCAAAACATTACAGGTATTTTACAGTTTAATACTTTAATCCAATTATATTTATGTACATCATGAATTTTCATAACAAAGTCATAACATCTGATTTTTGCAAAAACTGCGAAAAATTTACACTGTACAACAAAATCATTTTTTTTAATAACAAGATTCTAATGCCTGATTCTGGTACATGCCACCAAAAAATGTATAAATGTATCCGCGCTTAGAAAGTTTACATCTGGAACTCATTTTAGGTGGAGTTAAATTTTCCCCTTTTTGCACTACTAGTTATACTAACTCGGCATAGGATATCTTGTAGGCCTTATGTTTAACGTGTAATATGTATATGTTCAACACTTTTATGTAAAACATCATGGTTAACCTATTTGTAGAACATTTTAACACTCTAGCTCTTCGCGGCATGGATCTTTTTGGCCATTATAGCTGGCTAATAAGTTCAACAAAAATGTTTCCCGTAGTGTTTTACATAAAAGTGTTCAATACATCTTATACCTTAACCGTAAGCCCAACTAGATATTCTATGCCAAGTTTCTATAAGAGGCTATTCACATATTACGTAACGCTCCTGGAGGGGGTCCATGATTTGTTACGGATTAAATAATTTATACTAAAAATTTTGTAAAACGCGTTACGAAAGGAGGGGGGGGGGGGCATAAAACCTCCGAAAATAGCGTTACGTAATATGTGAAAGCCCTAACTATGTGCAAGAGGGGGAAATTTAACTCTACCTAAAATGAATCCCAGAGGTAAATTTTCTCTGCCAGAATCAGTCGTTAGAACTTTGTAATTTTGATTTGATTTTGTTGTGCAGTGTTATTAAATTTAGTTTATTTGATTTACATGTTAAAAAAATTTCTATTAATATTCGATTAATCGAAAGAGAATAATCGATACAAATTAACCGTTTACAGTTTATAGTCGATTATTATTAATCGTTCGATTAAGCGTCCCATTATAAACTGCTTGCATAATCTTAAAAATGTTTGAGTATTTTCATTGCAAATTGCAATTATTGTATAACATTTAAACACTTAAGCGGCCTTCAGACTATTAGATTTAGTATGAATACTTGTCAAAAACTCAAATCTTAAGTAAAAGTCCAACAGTGTAAAAACGAATTGTTATGATTTGTCAAATAATACGTAAAGAAATTTGACACAATTATGGTATTCTTCATTTTTAGAAAATTTTCTAAACAATCACATTTTTCATTTTATCAGGGTTGTCTTTTGCACAAACAAACATAGGAATAACAAAAACAGTTTGTGTATTTGTTTGCCGGCATAAATAAATAAAAAGAACGAAAAAATTTGCTTTATTGCAAATTATTTATGTTAAGTTTTATTTGGAATGTGATAGTGTAGAAACAAAATGTAATGAGAAAATTTTCTTCAAGATTTTTTGACAGTCAGACTGATTCTGATTTTATTTTCGTCTTACAATATCTAATAAAAATCTCTAACCTTGTATTACAATGTGAAAGCGCCTTTAAAAACACTTTTCCACACATTGTATTACAGCTGAAACACATTCTAAACCAGCGTTGCCCAAGCCCTATGCGCTTGGTGCTCATTTGTTTTTGTAAAATCACTTAGCTATAGGGTGTGTGTTTTAATACACACAAAGCACTCAGCACTAGCAATACGTGTGTTTGGCTATGTGTTTTAATACACACATACAGCACTCAGCACTAGCAATACGAAATAAACAAACAACTTTGTCTTATTAGTTTTTTTTTGTCGTTCTTCACTGTATACAGGCAAGTGCAAAGCAACAACAAATAATTATATGAAATATTTTTTTCTTTGTATGCATTGGTTTTTACAACAAAAGATATTGAATAAAAATTAGTTTTTCTTTAAATGGATTGGTGTTTGCTCTTCCATAAGAAACTTTTGGGCACCCCTGTTCTAAACATACAAATAAGCCAACACGTACCCAGCGGGAAAACTCAGAAGACTTTCTTACTTCAGGCCTTATCAAAGGCCTGCTTAGACATTTTTTATTCAATTACCATTCTTATCTAACTGCGAAAGAATGCCTTACAGAAGGCCTCCGCCCTAGCATGTAAAAGATAAGATACACATTCCACATTCACTTATATTAGAAGGGAGAAGAGTAAAAGTAAATTTTTTTTTGCCAAAGGAAAAAAAATCGTTTTCTTCATGAAAAATGTACTTTAAAAATAACAAACATTCTCATATTCTTTTTTCGCAAGAAATTTGTATATAAAGCTTAAGTTTACGTACATCATACATGCTGCTATTATGCCGTTTATGGTGGAGCTGATTAACTTATACATAATTCAGCGAAACTGTTCATGTCCAATTCATTTATACATTCGTATAAAAACTACTTTAAATGAAAGGAAATAAAAAAATCACATTAATAAAAAAAAAAACAACCGAGATAGAAAAATGTACCTCCATTTGCTTTTTGACAGACCTTTCTTAGAAAGCCTTCAAAATTACCTTTTTAGAAGATCTTTTGTCAGGCCTTCCAGACAGAGTTGCCAATTTAGCGCCTTTGACGCTAGTTTTAGCGCTTTTTGATGCATCAAAAGTCGAATTTTTTCTCCATAGCGCTTTTTTAAAATAGTGCGCTTACATTGGCGCTTTTTTGTCAAGATTTTTTTAGAAGTTTCGTAAAGTTTTCTCAAGTATTTATTAAAAAGTTTTGTTTTGGCTTTGAAATAAAAAATAGTTAAGCATTTTATCTTAAAAATATTTATTCAAAACTATTGCTAACAGCATTTTGTTTCAAAATTTGCCAATTTACACAAACATATTTGGCTATAATTGTGCGTAGCGTGATATTGCGCTTGTATGCCTGGAATACTGAATTCTTTTAGCTCAATTTGTTTCATTATCAACTTTTCATTAAGTCCCCAATGGTTATTTGACATCAAGTTTTTAAATAAGCTCTATTTTATACGGCTGTTATTGTTGAATATAATTTTACTTTAAGTGTTGCCTATAACAGGATAAAATATGTGGGTTGGATTGAAATAAGCAAACTGTGTACCTGAAATATTAAAAAATATATATTGCAAAGTTTTTAACATGCATTTAATGTCCTGTAAACGAAAAAGATTTCTATGTTTTTTAAAGTTGTTTCCATTTTAATTTAATCTAGCGCTTTTTAGCGCTATTTAGCTATGAAAAGTTCACAACACTGCTTCCAGAACGAGCAAGCGGAAGTCCTTCCCCGCAATGACAACGTGTGTAAAAAAGATATGAGCGTAGAATGGAGCGACCAGGCCTTCTTCATCCAAAAGAAGGCCTTCTAGAACGCATCCGTACTGCTTCTATTTCCCGCTGGGTAATAATCTACATAGATATTGGATATACATACACGCGCATATTAATACAGATATTTTGAAAAGATGGAAGAAATAATATATGAAACACTCTAATGATCACATTTAAAGTTCCAGATTTAGTTTCATATTTTATCCATTAAACTTTCATTTATTGAAAATAATTAATCTGACCGCACGCACAACTGGTTCAGTGGTAGTCCATTACAAATCCACTTTAAATTCACTGAACATATTTACAAACTCCAAACAAAATAATTTACTGAATCAAACAAAAATATTTACTGGTTTTTATGTAATATATCATACAATTTATAAAACAATTTGTCTAAAAATACTTACAATTCTAAACATAACAAACAAAAATATTTACTGACTTTTTTGTAATATGTATATCAAATAAGCTTTTTGTCTGAGTCAGTAAAAACTTTTTTTTAATATTTTTAAGTTTTAAATAACAACATCATCATCCGTTAAGCATTTATGAAATTTTACTTTGCTAAATGTGCTCAACTCTGTATGTTTCACTAAAGACTAAGAAGACTTCGTGTTGAGTCGTGCGTGTTCGTGTCACAAAAGAAAACGCGACGCGCGCCCATCTCTAGTCTACAGTTTGTGAATGCAAAAATTTTGATTTTTCTAAGCTATTGATTGGCAAAAGTCGCCCACGCAGAACACTTTTGCACTTGTGTGTGTATATGCTACCGTACCCTGTAGATAATATTGGACTACTTGGTCCATTTTAGTTGAAATGGACTAGTTACAACTTAGTCCTATGTAATGCAGTCATGGACGATCTCATTTGCATACAAGTGTTTATAGTTAACCGACATGTGTTCGCAATTACCTCCGGGCTAACAATTCATAAAATTGCTTTAACTTCTGGGCGTGGTAGAGGGCTAAAAGAGATGGTAAAAAAGATTTTAAAAAATTATTTGTATATAATTCAGCTAGATGCAACATTCTTGATGGATTCGAAATCGATTGGATGACTTTTTGCACCTTCATTAAGTATACATTACATGCGTGTATAGGCTAGTCGCGTTATCTGCAGGGTAACGTAACATCACTTAACTGAGTTTAGGCAGTATGCATAAATTAATATACTTGGGTGCCCTATTTTCTAATTAAACTCAAATATGCTTATGAAACGATATTTTTTGTAATTCGAGTAAAAAAAGTATATACCCAGAAAAAACTGCTGCTTCGGTTGAGGCAGGTTTGTAAGCAAGAGAAGCTGGTTGTGTTGTTTCTCCTGATTCGGAAAGCGCTTCGAACATACTCCCACTTGGGAGCTCTTGTTTTTTACATAAAACAGCGCTTCTTTCCAAGCATCAAAAATGCTCTAAAACCATGTCTCTTGGTCTTATTGCGACATTCAATTGTACCATCGTTAAACTACAGGCAAAACAGATCGTGTTTAATTATAAACTTTTCTCATCCATGCAATAAATGAGAAATGTAGAAAGAGATCATGCTTTAGATGTGTTAGTGTTTATTTGAAACAACTCGTGCGACAATTCTTTAGAACCTATTTTGTTGAAAGCTACAATGCCACTGAATAATGTTTAGTTTAATTTGAAGTTCGTCTTAAAAAGTCGACTAACTTCGTAATTTAAACAATATCAAAACTGAGAGATCTCTACCTTCTTCTTCCATCCTCGGATGCGCTTCAAAACATCGCATGCGAAAGGCATAAAAGTTTTTTACTGCTTCCAGAAACATTATATTTTTTTGCTGGGTATGTATTTAGAACACTGAAGAAAAGAGAAATGCATGCAGATTAAATCAGAAAATTTTATAGGAAATGAACTCGAATGTAATTGGGGCTGCACTACACTCATAGATAAATGTATCATCGCATTGATGACGCCCTATTATCAGTATTCTGACATTAATGCTACAACAAGTGTCATCAATAAAACAACAACAGACATCAATCTGCTAACAAACATCATCATAGAATTTTCTCATAGTTTAAGTGTCATCAATGCTATGACTGGAATGACATCAATCCAATGACACTAACTATATATTATTAAAGTGTAAAATATGTAGGTATAAAAGAAATAAGTAAATAATGTTATAATATTTGTAAATTGTATTTTAATACTACTGTTATTGTTTTTTTTTTCTTTTTGTGTTTAACGCATTTTTAACAAGTTAAAAACATGACATTTCATTTATTTTGATTATTATGACAGAGCCAATAATAAAATATGCAAGGCTTTTTAAAAACCAAGCCAGTACATCATACATCCGCAGACAAAATATTGAAGCAAACGATAGTTTTCAAACGGTAGTCATCATATTGATGACATTGATGTCAAATTACATCAGCGTTATGAAACTGTTCCTATCAGTGTAGAACTGAGGCACTGAAAATAGTCCATGCAACATTTTACGAAAAAAAAACAACTATTGTAACGATGGAAGTGAAGCGGCTTCCGAAAGTGGCGCTACTCTGTTCTGCTGTGTACGTTGAAAAATCAAGTTGGTGTTAATTTTTGCGCTGCTCCTTGGAATGCTAATCATGTCCAATTATTTCTGAATTAAACCTTTGGATTCACAAGCAAATACGTTCGAAATTATAATCGTTGTAGAAAATTGTCAAATAAACATTTTTTTTAATTTTCATGTGCTAGTAAGTTCCAGGGATGGCCTGCATCCATATTTTCCTTAATTCAAACCGCCTTTAAGTTACTTTTCATATCGCCAAAACCTTATAAATTATTTATTAGTTTTCTCATTTTCATAACACTTTATTTATTGTATACATACATACATATGTACCAACATACATACGTAAGTATATATGTATCCTGCTGTCCGAATGTTTTGTTAGTGTTGCAAAAGAAGTCAAGAAATATATTAATAAAGGCGAAATAAGAACGAAACCAACTGCAGAAAATGGCTTCTATGAAAAAAAATTCAACAAAAATGAAAATGCAAAACTTCAGTAAACCGAAAGGAAAAATAAAATAAAGCAGTATTGAAATAAAGTACCTTCTGTTTCTTCTTCCTTTTAGCCAATTTACATGAGTTTAAAGAAAAAAGAAAGAACAAATTTGGTAGGAAACCAAATAAATGCCAAGTATTTAAGGGATAATGCTGAAATTCTGACAGTTTTATTTTCAGTAAAATTAAACAAAATGCAAGATGAAGAAAGTAAGAAAAAAAATCATATTTATGAAGTCTCAGATTCAAGCAAGCGAAATGTTAAATGTTTCGGCGAATGTCATAAGAAATAAAATAAATTAGAGATTATCTTGTGTTGCAATTTATATTTATGCTTTACATCAGGCTCGGATTCAGTGGAAGGGATATTTCTTCAAAAAGATTTCTAGTCCTTTCTGATTAAATTCTTGACTTCTTCTCTCTTTTTCCATCACATTTCATACACTGTAATGCATTCACTGTCATGCTTTCTTGTCCCATATCTTGCTGCAGTTGCTGAAGTAAAACAAAAATACCATAAGCAATAATAAGCAAGTGAAAAATAAATTAACCTTGTTATGGTGCGGATAGTCACTTGAATTAATCAGCAGCATCTGCCTGCCTGTGTCTTCTTTGAGTTGTAACAACAACAATGAAAAAGTATACTGTCATTGCACTTGGACTTGTAAAAAAGAAAAATTAATTCGGTAAAGTGTGACTTGGGCTTGCACACGAAGGATTCCGTACGGATAGACATATATCTCTTTTCGTTTTTGTCCGTTTTTTTCATTTTGGCAATTTTTTCGTTTTGCTTTTTTGTTTAATGCTATTTTTTTAAGTTTTTTCTTAGTTTTGGCGATTTTTTGAATATGACGTTTTTTTTCATTTTATGTGATATTTTTCGTTTTTTAGCGATTGTTCGTTTTTTTGGAATTTTTTGTTTTTGTTGTTTTTTTAGTTTTGGTGATTTTTTGGATTTGGCAATTTTTTACGTTTTTTTTTTTTGCTTTTTGACGATATTTTTCGTTTTAGCGATTTATTTAAGTTTTGGCGTTTTTTCAGTTTTGACGCTTTTTCTGTTTTAGGGATTTTTTTCGGTTCTTGTTGATTTTTTTTAGTTTAAGCGATTTTCTTTTTTGTTTTGACACTTTTTTCCTTTTTGAAAATTTTTTCGGTTTTTGGCCATTTTTTTAGTTTTGGCACTTTTTTTCGCTTTTATTCGTTTTGATTATTTTTATAAATTTTTGGCGATTTTTTTCGGTTTTTGATGATATTTTTAGTTTTAACGATTTTTTAGGTTTAAGTGCTTTTTTCGTTTTGACGACTTTTTTTCGGTTTCTGGATTTTTTAGTTTTTTGCGATCTTTTTAGTGATGTTTACCGTTTTAGCGATTTTTTTTTTAATTTTTGTGTTTTTTTTCCTTTCAGCGCTTTTGTCATTTTGGCGATTTTTCGTTTTGACATTTTTTAATTTTGGAAATTTTAGTTTTAGTTTTTTTTTAATTTCAAGAGGTATTTTTTCCATGTATCTAAAAATATAATGCAACGTTTTAGTGCTATTCGAAGTTGAAATTCAAAAAAAAAATTCTCACGCTCCACCCTACTGTACCTGTATCCATAGAATTTGAAATTTCAACTCTTTTTGTAGTTAAAAACACATCAAAAAAATATAGTGCTATTCCTTGGCACTTTTCTTGTTGCATAGTGTAATTTGTTGACTTTTTTGAGAAAAAAATCAAGTTACACGGTCGCTGTTTTATAACGAAACTTATCCATATTACGCATGAGTAATATTTAATTATCCTCCTAATAATTACTCATACGTTAATTAGAATTTCAATAGCCATTCTGAGATATAATTAATTTATTAAATTCTTTTGAGATATTCGCCCAATTAAGTTCCCTAAAAACTGTTATTTTTTGTGTGCTAAGCCAGTCTGTCTGTATGCCTGCATTGATATATATCTTGTATAACCTTGCCATTGATATATAATAATGTTAGGATTTAAGTTCCACTTATGTGGGCAGAAAATGCATTGGACAGAAAATGCATTGCATTTCTGAAAATTTGGTATGATCATTTTGTTATCAATATTCACCAAACTGGAGGGTGAGACTGGGAGAAAACTAATTTTTTATATTAATTGTCACCCTAATGTACATACATACATAGACACTAAAATGTAATCAAATTAACAACATCTACCATCATCACTTTCAAACTAAAAACGAATATTTCCGTAATATTCTTTTTATTTGAAAGATTTCTTGTATATCTTTCATTCTGCCGTCTTACTACCATCCGCTTTAACATACAGCTAACATCTGAATTTCAATTCATAAAATATATATTTTTGTATTTTTCCTAAACAATAAAAATTCACCACAGCTTATTAAATGTAACAGTAAAATGTTAAGTAATTGTAACATCAAAATGCATTATTACAGAGCAGTAAAATAACAACATAATTATGTTATTTATATAGATTTTTTTATAGAAGCATCTGAGAAAAATAAAATTACTGTTATTAATGTTTGGCTTGCGGATAAGCATTAAAGAGAGTAGTTTTATTTAAGAGAACTTTAGAAAAAAGGCATTTAAAACAAATCATGCACGTGCCTTCCTTTTGCGCATTGTAATAGATAACAAAAACTATACAACAAAATGAAACTTTTGTCATGACCTTTGATAACCACTATATTTATTAATATGATATGGTCCCCTAACTGCAAAAACAGTCGAAATTTAATATTCTATGGATACGTTTTTTTTTAATTTTTTTTTTTTTCTAAAATTTTCGATTTTTCAAGAGGATGTTATATAAATTTCATCACAACTTCGAAACCGGTTATCCAATTTCCATACAAAAACCACTAAAAAAAATTGGAATAAAATTACTTTTAAACTGTTCTAACAATTGTTTTCACATACTAAATGGTTTCGGAATTATTCAAACCGCAATGATGAAAAATATATTTTTTATGCAAAATTGGAAAATATTTATTAGTAACAAATTTATAAAAACTCGAAGAAGACAAACACTAACTAATTTTATTAACTGATCATAAAGACAAATATATTATAAATAAATTATAAGCTTTATTTCATGAAAATCGATGAATAAATATTGATTTTATTCATAACAAAGTGCGAATATTTACACTGTACAACCAGATAAATTTTTTTTCAAATAAGATTTTTACAACTGATTCTAGTAGAAGTCACCAAAATAATAGATCCTGTATCGGCGTTTTTGAAAATTTACATCTGGGATTTATTTTAGGGAGAGTTAATTACGTTCTGATTAATTCTGAAGCCATAGAGTATATAAAAAATAATATTAAGACGGCTTAAAGGTAATTTTGTTTAAAGTTTTTTAATGCTTTTTGTAATAAAATTGGACAACCTCTTCATAAGTTATGATAAAATAAAGTGGAGCAGCCTCTTCGAAAATCCCAAATATTAAAAAATAGAATAACAAAAAAATTTGTAGTTAGGGGAGTATAACACATAAAAAATATAGTGGTACTACCCGGCATTTTTCTTGTAGCAAAGTGAAATCTATGATGGATGATAAGCAGGGCTCGGACTTTCTTGCAACTAAAAATTGATTTTAAGCGCTTAACAAATGCACCTAAAAATTAAAAATATGCACGAAAATATGCATTTACCCACAAACAAAATACCCAAACTAAAATAATATTATTGCTTTAATTTTTTATTATTATTAGAGAAAAAAACATAAAACAACTATAATTTGGTATATTATTTAATCCAACCGAACTTTAGTTGAGTTGCCAGTCGGCAACTGAATATTAATGGTTTCCAGAAAGGTACTAGATAGTAGAGATCCCGTGATTTTTAAATAACATCGTGAACAGTGAACGTGATTTTAAAATCACTGCTACTTAAAACTGTGACTGTGATCACTATTTTCAGTTCTCTTATAGCAATGTAATTATCAAAAGACACATGCATATCTACAACAAAAACGTTGTTTTTTAATATACCACGGCAGATTTAAATACGCCTTAAAATATACTATGAATTTAAAAAAAAAATAATAATGAAGAAGAGAACACAAGAAATAGCAACACTATTCTTTTGTTGTTATGTACGTAAATAAAAAACGTTACTACCCACACAAACTGTGAAATATCATAATTTTCTCTATGTAACAAATAGAAAAGAACAACTTTGCAAATAGCGGTTACTTGACTAATTTTGTCACAACTGTGAATCGTGATTTTTCAGTAACAGTGATTAAATCACAGGTACTGAAATATCGCTCATCTCTACTAGATAGCAACTGACAACCCAACAAGGCTCGATTGCCATTCATAATCGGCCTATTAATATTTTGTTTTTGTTCAAAAATTGAGAAATAAGCATTAAAAACTATTTTATAACCCCCAAAATATGCATTTATTGTCAAAATATCAAAAAATATGCACTTACCACCAAAATATGCAAAAATATGCAACTATAAATTGATGCCAAACTACTTAAAGTTTGATGATTCGCATAGATGATTAGTCAATACGCGCTTATATATCACCACAAAAAACATACATTTGCATGAAAGTATTATGATAAGCAAAAAAAATTTTACGTAATTTTATTTTTTGAACAAAATAGGTATAAGTTTGAAATTTGTTATTTCGGCTTTTTAGTTCAATATTTGAATTAATGTAAATTTAGATTATTTTGTTAAGAGTGGAGTGCTGATCAGATTAGCAGAACGGATCAGTACTACTGATTTCGACAGGCCGCTTCACCGTCTCATCTGCGTTCTTGTTCACTTTTACCACTTATGAAGGTGGATGATATTTATAAGGAAACATCAGCTATTTAACTAATTTTTATTACAAAATATATATAATTTCTAGTATTTTTAAAAAATTGGTTATGTGAAATCAAAGAAGCAAACACAAATATTCTAAAACCGTTATAAATTTAGTCTCGTTTTAGAAAAATTCATACTTTCTTAATGTAGAAAATTCACAACATGCATTACGCACACTCCATTTTGTATGAAGAGAGTATGAACAGTATTTGCATTCTTCGTTGTTAACACATAATGGACAGTCTTCGAATAAAAAACTTATGTAGATTTAATAATATTAGATCAAGCTAAAGCAGTTTTCAATTTCAAATTTATGGGTTTATTTTATGAAATATTTTACTATACTTTCAACGGACACGACAAAAGCCTTTGAAATAAGAATCACCCATTTAGAGTTTTATTTCGACTAATAAAATTAGCACTAAGGAAGTTTACAAGAGAGCTTAATAATTTTTCTAAAAAGTGTCAGTTACGTCAGATGGTCATGTTAGTGACGACTTTAATTAATTCTTGCACGAAAAACTCAGTTATGTCCTTTGGTCATGTTAACGACTATTCATTCTAATACATTTAAAAGAAGAAAAAAAAGTTTGTTAGTTTAGTTGGTCACGTTAGCGCCGATTTCTCACTAAGCGTGCCTTGTGTATTCACTACTGTTTCTACAATTAATCGATCAATCAATCATACTTATCAGTTCCAGTTCTTGAACTTGTTTTTCTGTGGTAGTGGCTTGGATGAGTGGTTAATGATATTTGCATATTGAATTTTTTGTTACTTTAGAGATTTCAACTAAATGTCAACGACTTTGAATTGCAAGTAGATTCTAATGTAAATTTTACTACATAAAATACGAGTATTAATCAGGTATGTGATGGAAATCGATTTCGAAAACGAAGCCAATATAAAAGGTGTTTTTAATAATATTTCTTCATGTTTCATAAATGTATTTATTTGTTATGGGTTAGCTAATCTCTATGACTGCCTTTCGTTGGGTGCTAAGGGACTATTCACATATTATGTAACTGTCCAGGGTGTGTGTACAAGATATATTACAGATTAAATAATTTATACTGAAGATTTTGTAATAAGCGTTACGAAGGGGGGTAGGGGGTAACCGTGTTTGAAAATTTTTCAAAATCGTATGCTTATAGACAGACTCTCAAGCAAGAAATGAGAATCTCATATACAAAAGCCTAATTGCTCAATTCACAATCTGTTGTATGTGTTGAGGGTGCTGTTGGCTGAGCAGCTAGCGCGTTAAACTACAAACCCTGAGGTCTTGAGTTCAAGACTAGTTTCAAGAAATCCAACAACAAACATCATGCATTTTTCTCATGTGCATTGGTGTGTTATTGTGTTGGTTGTTGTTGGACTGTTAAAGTGATGAAGGCATATCACTGATCACTTTGGCAGTACCGGCAGCGAGTAATACTAACATATCCCAATGCACTTCACAGCACCCTCCTTCATCGGTATTGTAGCAGAACCGTCGGCGAAGTAAAAGAACTAATAAAATGGCTACACTGCTTAAACAACTCAATGCCTCTACTTGACACCAGAAAGGCTTGCAATACTGCTCTACAAAAAAAACGCGCAATAGCAGGGTTGAGTTAAGCTTTCTATCTCTCTCCCACTTCACCACCTGTGCTCTCTACACTATTCCTTTCCCAAAGAAGGTAACACATTAACTAATTAACTGGTAGGCATCAATTGCCTGATTGTGTTACTTCTCTTAAAAAAAAATTTTTTCAAACATGATGTTTAAAGATCTACTGATGAATTGTTAGTAGCAGCCACGAAATGCAGGCATATAGCCGACAATAACTAACAATTCTGAAGTAATTAATTTCTGAGTATATCTCACATAAATTTAATAAATTTTTTTTATTTTAGTCATAATTATAACAGATTTGAATTAATCAAATATAAAATGCCAAGCAGGAAAATTAAGTACTTTTTAAGTTTTTATTATGTTTGTGACTTAAGTTTTACAAGTCTTTAGTTCTCTTTCTCAACATCCAAATTAAGACAATTACTCCAGAAATGATCCATGGTATGATACAAGTGGTTTGCAAAGTTTCCAATGCCATGATTTTCATCAGTGTAAGTCTGAAGAGAAATAATATATGTCGATAACAAAAACTTATTTTTTATTTAAAGAAGCACAAAGATCAACCCACCATTTCCTCAAATAAAATATCCTTTGCTTGTAGAACTTTTGCCAGCATTAGTGAGTGTTGATAGTGAACATTATCATCACCGGAACCATGTATAAGCATGAAATCATGATTACGGAAATTTTCAACCTGTTGCAAAACACTAGTGTCTAAGTATTTTTTATAATTTTCTGCAGGCACACCCATGTAACGTTCGGTATATATGGAGTCATAGTATAGCCAGGAAGTAACCGGAGCTACTGAAATGCCACATTGAAAAATCCTATCGGCATCATTGGCCAAAGTACGAGCTGTCATATAACCACCATAGCTCCAACCCCAAATACCACAACGATCTTTGTCCACAAAATGTAGTTGATTTTGTAAATATTTTGCCACATAAATTTGATCTTCCACCTCAAATTCACCCAAATGATTATTCACTGAAAATAATATATCTTTTCCTTTATTACCAGTACCGCGGCCATCAATTTGCACATAGATAACTTCGCGATTTGTGGTCATGTACGCTTCAAAGCCCACACCAAAATTGTTGGCTACCCGTACGGAATTTGGACCACCATACACATTAATTATCATGGGATATTTTTTGCTATGATCTAAATATGGGGGAAATAGCAATTTGGCCATACCCATGGAACCATCAGCCAAGGGCACTTTCATAACTTGAACTTTTGGTAAAAGTTTTTTCTGCAACATGTCACGAAATGCAGTATTAGGTTCCCATCTTGTTACTTCCTTATTAGTTCTAGTCTCAAAAATTTTTGTAAAACTAGGTTTAGGTCCAGTGCATGAAACGGCATAGTAAGAGTAATTTTTGCTAAATTTGCCTGCAGCAGAGAGACATTTCTCATCATCTTCATCAATTAAGTTGCATGTTAAACAATCATTATTACTAAACACATGATAAATGGATGGATCACTATTCAAAGTAGCCTGGTAATAGCTGTGGAAGCAGAAAGGGGAATATTAAAAAGTAGTTGAACGTTTAAGCAAAAGAGAATGGAAACTCACATTATATCATTGCTCTCATCATATCCATACACCATCAATATGGTGAAATTACCCCGAGATTGCCACATATTTTCACCAGTTTGCAAATTTAAATTCCAAATTTGATACCAATTATCTATCCAGTAGGTGAATAGACAATTCTGTGTATTTTTCAAGCACAAGGGACTGCCAATGTCAATCCAACCCTTTGGCTCCTCAATATGTTTGATCTCGCGACATGCGCCCTCTACACTACACAACTGTAAGCTGGCAATATTCTGACGTCTATTCAACCAAGTGATCAATAATTTGCGATCACTAGTCCAGGCCACACTTTTCAAAATATGATCATTGCTTACCACATCCACGGGTGCTTTTATTGTCACATAATTTGGATCAATAGTCAAATTAAAAACTTTTAAGGCTACTACTGGATTATTTGTGCCCGGTTTAGGATATTTCAGATCTACCTCTTTAGGATATTGATATGTCGGATCTTCAGCTTCACCATAGAGGAAATACTTAAAAGTTTCCACACTGGTATCATTAAATACTCCCAAAGCTAAAAAGTTTCCATCATCTGACCACCACATGGCAGAGCCGCTGCTCAAAACTTCTTCTTCATACACCCAATCAGGTATGCCATTATAGAAAACATCATTGATGCCATCCGACGTTATTTGAACTTCCAATTTTTCACCAAAATGTATAAAGACATTATTGTTGTAAACATACGCTAGACGATCCTTAATGGGCGACCAAGAACAGTATTGTAATTTTTCACCATTATGAATTTTCAAAGACTTTTGCGTGGCTATATCAAAAATATCGTATTTCGCTGTGAAAGAATGACGAAATGTTCCTTCAACATCATAACGTACCAGAATTTTAGTGTTGTCGGGTGACAATGTAAACGTACTGCTATTTTTGTAAATGTTCTGTGTAAAAATATAAACCATATCGATAAATTACGTAACTTTGTATTAAAGGAATTTCAAAAGCTTAACAAACCAAGAAATTCGAGGTAACAAAGACCGAGTCACTGTCGAGAGCTGCATTAAATTTGTGAATTGATTTATCTGGAGTAGAGTAGTAGAATTCGTTATCTGAAATAAAAAACAGATACATACACAAAAATGAAAATGTCAATTTTATTCTTTATCATAAGATATAACGCACAAAACTTCAATGCATTTGGTGCGTGAACTTTTTTCACGATCGCGAAAAAGTGAGATTGCAGTTCTAACTATTTTTCTGTGCCCTACACGATTTCGGAACTGGAGCTTGCATATTTCCCAAAAAAAAAATGCGAAAGTCACCACCCTACTGTACATTTGATAAGTTTGTAACTGTTCAAAGCGTGGTTGAAGTCTGCTGATGATTTGGTACAGCACCAATGAAATGCATATAGACAATGCTTAACTATCAGCAAATAAATTTCATTTATTTCATTTTTTTATTTTTTATTCTCTAACTTACGCTGCACTCAATCAGATTCGAACACGGTACCTCTAGACTAACAGACTAGCACACATTCACTAGGCTATCATCACACAGTCGAGAAATAATGGAGAGAAGTTCGCTTTAGCGATCATTCGATTTTTTTTAGATTCGCGAACAAATATCGAACAATTCTGTTTCGAAATTTCTTCGCTTTAATGAGCATTCGTTTATATCGAATCTCAGGTCAAGTGGGACAAAACAAAAAAATGTACATGATTCTAACGACTAATTCTGGCAGAGCACACAAAAAATAGATAAGAATTATGTTCAATAAAACCATGTTATTAAAAAAAATATGGATTTCAATAACATTTGTCATTAACTTAATACAATGTTTCGTTGTATGTATGTATTTCTTTCCCATGCCGGTTATTTCTTTTCATACATAAGTACTTAAAACAAGTTTTATCTCATAATAAAATAACTGGGATATGGCTCGCCTGTAGAGAGCATGCTTTAGGTCGGGGAAGCCCGGGTTTGTATCCCAGACATGTCAACGTTTTTTTTTTAATATATATATATATATATATATATATATATATATATATATATATATATATATATATATATATATATATTTTTTTTTTTAATAATTTTCTTATCAATATAGCGGAATTCTTTATCACAGGAAATTTGAAAAAAAAATATTAAATAGCTTGATTTTTGTTACCAAAAACGAAAGTTATTTTTGTGTGAGGGCGCCAAAAAATATCTACATATATCGACGTTTTGAAAGTTTACATGTGGAATTCATTTTAGGGGCGCTAAAGTTCACACACTTTTGCACATAGTTATAGTGACTCGGCATAGGAAATCTTGTCAACCTTATATTTAAGGTATAAGATGAGTTCAGTACTTTTATGTAAACACCACGGGAAGTAATTTTGTACAACATTTTAACCGTCTATCTCCTCGTTGTATGAGTCTTTACGCCTCTTTCTTAAAAAGTCATCTTTAGCAGCGATATAGCGGACTGAAATGTTGTACAAAAATATTCGCCATAAAATTCTACAATAGGGCTTCAAATACACCCAATCTTCAGACCAATGCTGCCCAAAAATATTTTGTTGCTGTATTGCTGAGAGAATTTTGAAGTACAGTAACACCATAAAGTAAACGCAAAGATTTTCATTAAATTTCATCACAAGAAATTATGTTGGTCGTAAAAATGTATAATAGTGCAGTTCACACTGAATTTGATATATTTTTACTTGGTAAAATGGAGAAGTTTTAAATACATTTTGCCCCAATCCCCTTAGTTTTTCCAAAAATGTAGTTTTATTTCCAATAAAAATCACTTTCTTTTCCATCGTCATTTATTTTATTACACACTGTATGTGGCAAAATACCAATACAGGTACGACTAAATAAAGACTAAATAAAGGGTATAAAAAGAAATGAGGTATGGCTTCTAAACAATTGTTTGGTGTAATGGGCATATTTGCTCCAGACTCAACTTGAACGCCAAAAATCATTCGAAACTTAAAATATGTTTAAGGGTTAATTTCGTATTTATTCACAATAAGTACTCGGAATAGGAAATCTTGGAGGTTAAGCCTAGTACGCAGCTCTGCCTGAATTTCAGGCTGCCATAAGAAGTATGTGTAAAAAAACAAACTGAAATTCAGGTTTGAAAAATTTTCAGGCGGCTTTCCGTTTGGTAGTACGCAGCTGAAGAGAAAAATCAACACAATTTTTGTTTAATACAGGGAGGGCATATCAGTTATTGTAGACTTTTTTCCGTCAACTAACACAAAACTTAATATTCAGACAATTGTTTGCTCAAGAAATTTTTGATATTTTGTGTCTTTGTGGTCTTTGAAATAATTTTTCATATTTTGTAAGTTGTGATTTATAAAAATAAGTGAATTTACGTGAATAAAAACAAATTTGTTTACACAACAATAATTACGTGTAGAAATAAATACAAAATTTCGAATCTGAAATTCAGGTGGATCTGCGTACTAGGCTTTAATCTGCAATTCGATTCGAAAAAAAAATGTTCGCATTTGTATGCTATTTACATTGCATTTCGAAATCATTTTCTTTCGTTTCGAATTACAGAGTAACCCCCCTTTTGTAACCCTTACGTTAAAGGTATAATATGTGTTCAGCACTTTCATGTAAAATGCCACGATAAACATTTTTGTGAAACATATTAACCCTCAAACTTTTCGTTTTATGGGTTTTTTGTCCCTTACAAAAAGGGGGCGAAAAACTCCCCTACAGCGGCGATATGCCGTTGAAGGGGAGTTTTTTTGTGCCTTTTTGAAGTAAGAGGCATAAAGATCCATACAGCGAAGAATTAGGAGGTTAAAATGTTGCACACAAATGTTCTTCGCAGCGTTTTACATTAAAGTGCTGAACAGTTAAACGTGATGATACAAGATTTCCTTGCCTAGCAATGTGCAAACTTTTAGTCCCCGTTAAATAAGTTCCAGATGTAAAATATCACGCATGATCCAATAATACAGGTCTGTGCAACAGTACAACAAAAACGCCTTCCTACTGTGATTGTCAAAATAACTCTATATATAAAACATATTGTTTATTTTTTTTATATGAAGTTTGACAAACAGCATGAAAACAAAGGGAGCAGCTGATCATCAACTGATCTCTTGCACAGACCTGTATTATTCGATCATGGGTACACGTATATTTTTTAGAATTTCTTTTGCATGCCTTCTCTCTTTAAATAAGTGTCGTGGTAATATCCGTTTGATAAGCTTACAAATTATACATATTATTATTTTCCTAACACTTTCAAAGATTATTGACTTTCAAAATATTAGTATTGAACTGATTAGTAAACTTAGATTAGATTTAAAAGCACTATAATAGATAAGATCTACATATTAATAAATAAAATAGAAAAGATTATTTATACATATAAAATGTTTTCTAACAATTGTCTTCAACGTAATAGTCCTATGACTGGTGAAAATGGGAAAAATGGAAGGGGAGCACAGCAGTTAACTAGAACTAAAATGTTAACAAAATACCCATACTGTAGAAATAGTTTTTTTTACAAATGAAAAATATTTGTTTAAAGTTTAGTAATTTGACTAGTATTAAAAAAACCACAACAGGACAAGGACCCACTGCGCATCTTAATTATATAAATTGACCCCCTCCAAAAACAACGTCATGTAAAAGTGGCAGGTCCCTCTCATATGAAGTTGCAGAGCTCGAAAGAGTAAGTCCTTGGGAGCCAGTCACGTGACTAGTCTTGTGACAGGTTCTCTTCTTTCCTCTAGGGACCCCTCTTTTTTTTAGTCGCGGCTTAAGATGAGGTAACACCATAATATGTATTGAACTGAGAATGTGTGTATGTATAACTTTCTGAAATAACATTTTCAAAATAATACAAATTTAAGATAGCACTTGTCGTCTGGAAAGAAAATGCCTTTGAATAAAATTATGTGGAATATAAAGAATTTAATGCGCTCAATTAAAATCCGTTTTCGGTGTTGTCCTATCACTTACAGATTTTTTTAATGGGCATGACCAATAATTCCACTATCTACATCAGTATATTTCACCTTAGCTCGAGAACGGTATGCCCGATTTTGATAAACAAAACGTCAAAATATGCATGACCAAAGTATCATTCATGCCCATTAAAAAATCTGTACGTGATAGGAAAAAAAACTTAAATTGGAATTAGCGCCCTATATTCCGCATACATATTTTTATTTAAAAGACAGAAAAATATTTTTTTTTTGAAATCAATGTAATTGGCATCTTTATAGATTAGAAGTGAGAATCTAATTGTTTTTAAACAAAAACTACGATTTATTTTTTCGTTAAAAAGCCGGTTAAATGACACGGGAAAACCGGCCGGTTGAATTATTTAAAAATAAAAACTTTTCGAAACCAGTCAGTTTTATTTAAAGCGAAAAACTTGTTGTGGATCTGTTTTTATTTATTCTATTGGGTTGATTATTATCAATAACACAATACATAATAAAATATGCAAACATTTTTGGGGGTGAGTTAATTATTTCCTAAGCTTAGCCTCTTTCTTTCTCTCAGATTTATTATAAATTTTTTTTATTTACAAACTACATACATAATATCTACATATTTAAAATATTAAGAAATTAGTGCATCACCAAAAGAAAACAATTAATTAATTTCATTTGAACCCACCTGTAATCCAAGTTCCATTAAAACCACGAAGTTGTGAAGTGCCTTTCAGTGCTTCTATCAAGTCCCAGGGCTTTTTATCAAAGTGTTGTTTTTGATTATTATTTTTATGTTTGACGACGGCCGCTTCTATAACGCTTAAGCCATAAATGGCAATAATTGCCAAAATTTTATTGAAATGCATGTCTAAAGACGAGCTAGCCACAGATACTAATTTAAATAAACAATTTGGTAATTAATTAATTTATAGTCTCATTTAACTTTTAGCTGAAAATCTTATTACATTTGTATTGGTTTTCTTAGTTTCTAAATTTAGCTTTACAAAATTTTATTTTACATTCATTGAAGCCGTTTTAGTAAACTTTGATAAAATAAAAATAAAATAAAGACGATCTCTAATAACGAATTGGAGCTGTATGGATTTCTTCGTAGCGCCAAAAAAGAAACGATCTTAACAGTGCGACGATGTTCAACCGACTAACAAAAAATAATGAGTGCAACAAGTATGAGCGTTAGAGTATTAAATATGAAAACAATTTCGTCATTCAAGCGTTTCTTGATGCTAAGAAAAGTACTTTTATATAATGCAAACAATCAGAACGATTGGTAGCTATTTAATTCTTTGATTTTTTTATATTTTTTTCCAGACGATATTTGAGAGATGCTTAAAAAATAAACACATAATTATTCATCGTTTATTCTCCCTATAGGTATCGACGAGTTGTTTAAATATGTACATATGTACTTCCCAATAGTTATTTAAGCTGCAGAAACAAATAATAAAACACCTGCTGCACAAATTCAAAAGAATAGAAAAACGGAAATAGAAACGTGTTTTTTCTTTATTCGTATCAGTACCAGGGTTGTCAGACTTTTTCCGGCCTGTTTCGCCAAATTTGTTTTAAAAATCACCATAAGTCGCCTAAATCAATTTTATGTAGTTTTCCTTAATATATATTTGATAATAAATTTGTTTTTATACAACACTTTTTTTAGTATAGATTTTTATACAATAATCGTACCTATAAAAATTTAGCAGAAAATCGACAAAAGTAGAAACAAAATCGTCAAAAATTATTTCTTGTAAATTTATCTCATTCAAATTCAAAGCCCATTAATGACTACGTCTATAGAAGAATCGTCAAAATCAAATTATTTTAATATCTTGCAGACGAGTTTGGGCAGAACTTATTTTTGAAACAACGCCTTCAACAAACTAATTTTTCAGAATTACAAAAATTTTTAAGTTCAATTTTGTTAAAAAAAATAGCCATAAAAGTCGCCAAAAAATTTATTTATCGCCAGAAAAATCGCCATGTAGCCAAATCAAAACTTTAGGCGCGAAACAAGTTGAAAAATCGCCACGTTTGGCGAGAAATCGCCATATGTGACAACCCTTATTAGTACTTAGAGATAGAAACGTGAGTAACTGGCACTCACAATCATGCACTCTCACGAAACAATGGAACGAACCAGAAAAAGTTGCGAACACTTATTCTTTAATCACGCACAACATTCATGGAAAAACTAAACTAAAGCACGCTTATAGCCTTTTCACACTCGCATACATTTTGCAGGAACGCATGGAATATATTGAAAATGTGAAAAAGTTATTCACACTTGCAACATCTAACATATACAATCTTCCAACCCTAAGAAAAAAAGTATTATTACTGCTGCAATAGTTTGCAAACCGGTTGCACAGATTAAGGAATGGCTTTGTTAGGTAATCATGTGTATTTACATACACATATGTATATGCTTTCACATGTTTCTTCCTATTTTGTCATTTTTCTAGTGATGACAATAAATCAGTTGGGGCCATACATACACTATCTTATTCTTTGTTTGTATATATGCTTCGCGGCTAAATAGATAGGCTGTGTGTCTCACACACAGTATACGTATGTTGATGGTAAAAAAATGGCCTATACTCGCGAGTATACGAAATTGAGACAATGGCCACCACTGCACTAAATTCATCGAATGATGGTGAATGGAACAAAATGAGTTAGGAGTATTTTATAATGATGTTGAAATATGTTGACCGTTCAGCCCTGTATAATTCGTATGGGAAAATTTCACCATCATCAAAAATTGATGTAAGGTGTTAGATGTTGTTAAAGCTGTTTTTAGACTATTATACAAGCTGCTCGACTTCTGCACAAAATGCTACCCTGATATAATGTGTTGTTATTGCTTTTTTAAAACTTTCCATAAACTCAGATAGTGTAATACATAATAATAAGTGTGAAAAGCCTATTACTCAGGCGATTTTTTTATACTTACGCTTATGCACGATCACATTCTTTAAAAATAATTACTCACGATCATGTGTGATCACTAGGATTTTAAAAAACAGCAGGGGCCGAATCGTCGCATTCAATATCGAGCAGAATTGATCGAAATTTTTCCTTTTGGGATTACGGCATACGATAATCGAGTAGATGCTGTTTAAATTCCACTCGATAGCACTAGAGCGATCGAATACAATATTTTCTTTTATTGTGTTTGTTTTGCAAAAAAGGATGGAACATTACCTATAAACCTTATTACATGGCCAATCGACTTGGTTGTTGTACTAGCTGCTAGAAACACAAAATTTTTCTTTAATGTATTACAAATTTTTAGTCGATTCAACAACCGGTATAAAATAAACTTGGTACACTTTTTAAACATTTCGATTCGATAGGTATCGAATGCGGTAATCCATCCATTCGATACGTGTCGAAATTTTATTCGATACGATAGTGTACTCGACATCGAAGGCGACGATTAGGCCCCAGGATTATGCAAACCCTGTTGAACACACTGAAACGATGACCGTCTGTAATAAAACCATACAATCAATAACTCTTGTTAGATCCAGCGACGGAAAATTCAGTACTATTGCACATTTTTAATACCCTTTGATTGACGAAATATAATTTTTACAAAAAACAATTAGACTACAAAATAGGCGTGGCTCTGGCCACATTTTTTATCATAATAATATTTACTTTCACGAGAACTAATTGCGTGTGCGAAGTTTCGTAAGAATCGGCTAAGTAGAAATAGTTAAAATGAATATTTACTTTTCATGGGCGCGGGGCGGGACTGTCCACTTTTCTAACCATAATGTTGTATTTTATTCATAACTCAAATTGTTGTATTTTAACGATAACTAAAGGTGTATGAAAATGTTCATAAGACTTCGTTTAGTAGAAGTTGTTGAAAAAGAATATTTACTTTGCATGGGCGTGACGCTGCCCACTTTTTTAATCATAATGGCCCTTATCGTGTTTGGCGATTTTCGCCTTCGACTACGACATTTTTGTAATAGATTAAAGAAAAATGTAGCGTGCTGTCTTTAATCCATTACAAAAATGTCGTAGTCGAAGGCGAAAATCGGCAAATACGATAAGGGGGATTGTTCGTATTAAAACATAAGCTTAATGTGTGTGCAAAGTTTCATAAGAATCTTTTGAGTAAAAGTAATTGAAAAGGAATGTGTATTTACTTTGCATGGGTGTGACCCTGCCCACTTTTTAGCGTAACCAATCTGGAAATACATCCTATTAATAAAGAAAAAAAATCAGAAATAAATAAAAAATAGATCACGAATAGGGTTTGGTCACCGGGAATTCCCGGGAAAAGTCAGCCTAATATTCCCGGGAAATTTTTGAGATTTTCCCGGGAAAACGGGAATTAAAAGTACACGTTATTTCATAAATATATGGAATTTTTTTACATACATATTTATAAAATGGCGTAAGTGACCGCCAAATTTATTTTGATTCATAAAAGAAATTTGTATTAGAGGGCTGAAAAGTGTACTCAAATGTATTCGTAGAATGTACCCGTATGAATTTCGTGTGGGCATAACTGTATGTTCTTATGTACATATATACTTATGTGTACATGCATGTATATGTGTGTACACACATAGTCACGACCAAATATACATAGATACATACATATATACACATATATACAAAAAAACATACATGCATACACACACAAACATTCATACGAATACTTTCGAGTATATTCGTGCATCCCTCTAATTTGTATTATAACCTTGTTTTTAACCGACTTCAAAAAAAGGAGAAAGGTTATCAATCCGCCATGTATTTTTTTATGGATCTTCCCTCAAAACTCCGCCATTTATAAACCGATTTCGGATTTTTTTTCTTTATTTAAAGGGATGTACTTCCAGATTGAAGTCATACCATTTCTCTTAAGCCGAGAAAAATTATTGCTTGATTCAAAAAGTACATGCAAGATGAATATAGTAATAAATGTCGTTTAATCACTATAACAGAACAAAGTGGAATACTTTGTATAAGTGTCAATGCTTAACGATAAGAATCGTCCTGGAAAATTTTCAAGAAAAATAAGAAACATTACGGCAAGTTCTTTATAAAATGATTTCGAGGCCTTAAAATAAAATGTTTCAACTAATTGCGATAAACCTATTCGTCAATTAAGGCTCAGTTAGCCGACCGTAACGTTGATGTACTTGCATGTGTTGATCGTTTCTGTCTCATAGCTTTTCAATGTGAAAGAAACGATCAGCACATGCAACTACATCAACGTTACGGTCGGCTAACAGAGCCTTTAGTCTTCATAGGAACTCTTACTGTGTAATAACTATAAACTCTATTTGTTTGAATTCACTTGAAAATTCTTACAAATTTGTTTTAGAATTTCTTTTATATTAAGTTTTATTTAAAAAGAATGTGTACATTAATAAAACAATCGACATTTCGTCAATTTTCATTTAATAAATCTATTTAATTTAGAACTTTTTCTATCATTATTAGAAAGAAAACCATACAACAAACATAATTTGGTCTATTATTTAATGCAACCGAACTTTAGTTGCGTTGCCAGTCGGCAGCTGCAAATTAATGGTTGCCAGAAAGGCACTAAATAACAACTGAAATTGACAGCGCTCACTTGCCATCAGTAGTATCATTTTCAGCAACTGGCATTAAAAAAACTTTTTTTACTCCAAAAATATGCATTTAATGCAAAAATATGCACTTACCACCAAAATATGCAAAAATATGCTACTACAAATCAAAGCCAAACTACTTAACATTTGACGATTCGCATAGATAATCAGTCAATACCTCTTTATCTATCACCACAAAAATAAATGCATTTGCATGAAAGTCCGAGCCCTGATAATAAGCGTAGCCACATTAATAACCTTATCATCTTAGCACATTATTATGATGTCTTTCGAACGAAATCATATCTTTTGTATAGCCCACATTTATATAGCGGTTAGTATTTAAAATAAAAAACAAAAACTCTAACAATGTGAATAAAAAAATGCATTTAAAGAAAACGTGACTTACATTTTTACTTTATTAAGATAATTCTTTTTATATATTTTTTAAATAAATGTATACAACATATACATACATATGTATGTGTGTATGAATGTATGTATAATTTTACAAATTACACAAAATCAAGGAATTTTTATTTAAAAACAAAGTTGTTTTTAAAGGGCGGGTGGGAGCTTGGATTAATTAATATGAGTATAATATACATATGTACCCAGCTAGCATTTGGGTGATTATTTTTTTACAAAAAAAAAACTCCTAAAGGATTCTTCTCAGATCACTTTTGCTACCTGAGCAAAAGTGATTGCAAAATGATGTCATCATGATATTTTTGCGGTTTCTTTACATTTTGTTCCTGTATTTTCAAGAAATCATTATTTGATCATATGGATGAATCATATGTGAATACTTGTTCAATCGCGCAAGTGATAAATCACTTTTTAATCATCAAAAGTGATCTAAGAAGAATCTTTTAGGAGCTTTTTGCAAAAAATAAGCACCCAAATGCTAGCTGGGTGGTATATAATAATGAACGATGAGAACCAAAGCACATCAATAAGGTGACACTACTAGCGGAGCTAACAATCTATCAAAACAACATTTACAGATTTCCTGGTATATGTTGTTTGACATTTCTTTCATAAGTTAAGATAATTCTACCTGTCTTTCAAGGTTTTTTGACAACTGTTATGGCAGTTTCTACAACAAATTTTCTATTGTTGTAGAAATTTGTGTACCTGATTGAAGTGCCTTGGTTGAGGACTAGTGAAGATGTGATTTACAAAATTATAACGTGCCCACACATAGATTTAATTTTTTTTATTATTAATTATCGTGTATTACATAAAGTTTTAAATACTTTTAAGTATGTTCGTATAATTATTTATTCTAATAAAATATTAGTTTACAATCTGAATAAAATGTATTCAATAATTAGTTTTTTTTTCTTAATAAAAAACAATATTAGTGGTTTTTAAAGTATGTAATTCAAAAAAGTATGTATGTATGTATTTAATATTTATAGCTAGGAAAATTTTAAGAACTCGTGCTAAAATATTTAGTTGGGGGATCTCAGGTATAACTTATAACCAAAGCGAATTGATAACAGGTGGCGTTATCAGCGCAGCTGACTATTCAAGCAATTGCTCACGAGTGGAATTTAAGCAGCAGTTAATCGATTATCGTAAGCCGTAATCCCAAAAAGAAAATTTTCAGCAATTTTACTCGATCACGCATGCGGTAATTCGGCCCAGTACTATGCCTTCATCACTTAAACAGTTTAACAACAACTAACACAACACTACACTAATGCACATCAGAAAAATTTATGATGTTGATGACTTGCCTGGTACAGGGATCGAACACGGCATCATTGCTTTGTAATCAACCGCTAACTACTTCAACCAACAGCACCCTCTAAATTAATTTTAAGTTTATTAAAGGATTTTACAATTCAGCCTGTTTAGCATAATTTTCTGTGCGAAACTTTTATTTTTTTATGTTTTTAACGGATAGCCTATATTTTATCTATATGCTTACTTTTGAGCGAAAATAAACACATTTCGAAGAAACATGAACCGATTCATCATTGCATTTGGAATGGAACAAAGTTTCCAATCCAAACAATATTCCTATCCAATCCATATAATATTGGGGCTATTCTGGAATATGCGTCGACCAAGTGAAGAATACATGGAAAACAAAAAACTGTTAGGTTTATTTATTAATAAATTAACCAAAATAACAGTTTGTTTTATTTATTTAAAATATAAAAAGGACCTCAAGCCAAAAGAAAATTTCAACATTTATAATAAAAAGGTCCACAAATTAATAAGTAATGGAAAACAAAAACAAAATTGCATAAATTTCAAAATTTTACCGGTTTTAAAAGAGATATACGCGCTAAAATTCTCACGTTTATTTGATTTTAGTAATGTGTAGAAAACAAAAACAATTTCTGAAATTTTGTTTTTGTTTTCATGTAAATTTTCACTACTTCGACGTGTTTTCCCGAATAGCCACCCACCATTATCTTGATTTGCAATTTATATATATATCAACTCAGATAGGTGGTGCCATTTGATGTCTCACCTGTCACACTTCAGTTTTATTACATATTCCATTTTACAACAGAATATAGTTTAGAGTGGAGCGTTGGTATATGAAGGAAAAAAAAGTCATCCAATCGATTTCGAATACCTGCAGAAGGTTGCATTTAGCTAAATTGTATACAACAAATTATTTTTTAATTTTTTTCGACATATCTTTTAGCCCTCTACCACGGCTGGAAGCTAGAGAAAATATATGAATTTTATTTTAATTTTCTTCATTAATATATAAGTAGAATTTTTAATAATTTTTTAAGGCTACACGTAAAAATCAATTTTGTGCCGACTGAAAAAATGTTCAAATCGGGTAGATCTGACAAAATATAAGAACGTTATAAGACAGTAAGTGAAAAAGCTGATTTTATTTCCCATACAAAATTATTTTCAATAAAAAAAAATATTTTTTAATACTGTTTTTGCTTAAGGCCTAATAACTTTCTAATTTTTATCAGAATTTGAAGATTGCATCCATCATGTGATCGTCACAAAATTATCTTTGAAATACACCCCGAAAAAAATATACTCAGTATATTTTTTCATCTTATGGAGCAATTTAAAATTATAGCTTTTGGGAAAAGGTATAAAAATATACTTTTTTAAACTTTTAGGGCCTGTAACTCTATAATTTTTTATACGATCGACACAATGAATGTATTGCATGAAAGAATAGAGGGACATCTATACAACAGTGTACAATTTATTTTCTTCAGATGAGCCGTGCCCGGAATTTTCGTCAATAAACGAAAAAAAAACTAAAAAAAACTTTGTATGTATAAAAATAGTGGATATTTTGAGTATAATGAGTTATAACAGCTATAAAGAATCTATAATATTGCATCATATGATGTTTCACAAATTGATCGATTTGATCTCATGTTCGAAATCTTGATGCTGCGGTAGAGGGCTACGAGTAGATCGCAATATATTTTTCATTATTTTTTCCATGTACCTAAAAAGAAAATGCAACGTTTTAGTGCTATTCGAAATTGAAATTCGCAAAAAAAATCTCACGCTCGGCCCTAATGTAGATATTTATTAACAGTAATTTTTCAAAAAGATTTTGTTTTTAGAAGAAAATTAAAAATCAAATAGTAAACAAATTTAGATTTAACATGCATTACATCCAATTCATTGGTGGTAATTTCCATATAAACATTCCCTTAGAAACATGTTGATATGGAAATTACCAACAATATTTTTAAAACATCCCAACAAGAAATAAATGAACGCGTTCAAAATGAAATATTTTCATGATTTCCTGACCACTTGTTCCTTCGAATCCATTCTGAATGACATCGTAAATTTTAATAAAACTGTAGTTTTTGAATTCATTAAAAACGCATGCAACTTTATGATGCAATATATTGCATTAAATATTCAGTGAAATAGATATGCAAAAACGGAATCAAAGCATCACATTGACACATTTTCATTAAAACAAGTTTTAGTTCCAACAAAAAATAAGAAGAAATAGATGAGTTGTGAAGAGCATGTCTTAAAGACAAATAGATGAGTTGTGAAGAGCATGTCATAAAGACAGAAGAGCGCGGTTTCGTATCCCAGCTGCGGCAATATTTTTCGATATTCTTCGAATCAGGGAAATAAGGGTACATACATAAATTCAGTAATTGTACAATAATCAAAGTTGTGCATTCGAAAACAATCACTTGGCAATACTTTTCTTCATCAAAAGTTTCTTTACGCAAGCAATTGAGTGCTGTGCTGAGCAATTTACTTAAAGTCCCGCACAAACACATGTACATTTATCGTGTTTGGCGATTTTCGCCTTCGACTCGACATATTTGTAGTGCATGCATAGATTAAAGATATCACGCTACATTTTTGTTTAATCTATTACCAAAAAGTCGAAGGCGAAAATCGCCAAACGCCATAAGGGCCATGATTTCCAGTGATACGCCAATGTGTAAATGCATGTTTCGCCTATTGCATTCAAACTGAACAAACATTTGAAACCCTTTTGCCTAGAAATTTACACTGCAAACAACAAAAATGTGCTTTTTTGCTTAGATATAAAAACAGGCTATAATCGCTTGATTTCCGAGAATAACTTCGATCAAAAACCCGGCTGTTGCTTTTGAAATGTTATTTTTTTTTTCATTTTAGATGTCTAAAATATTTTCTTCGAAATAAAAATCGAATCGACTAAGGCGACTTGAATTTGTTCTCGGTCATGATTCCCAGTTTAGGAGATTTATCTACAAAACGTGGATATTTTTTGAAAATTTCGTTTTAGGATTTTGGAGATTTTCTGGAGACCCCTTTCTCCATACATAATTTTTAAAATCAAAATTGCAAAAGACTATAAAGTCATTGTTGTCAAGCTTTCATAATTTTACATTTAAAATATTTGAAACAAACTGCAATTGAACAATTTTACAATGGATGATGATGTATGATAACTATTAATTTGATATAATAAAGAAAACGGCTATTTAGGGAATCTTTGAATATGAAAACCTAAACTTTAGGATCAGACTTGAGAAAAACCCATGTTCTAGGCTTTAATAACTAAAGATTTTAGCAATTTTTTAATTCTTTTTATTAATTTATGGATCTGAAATATGGGTTTTGGCCGATTGTTGGTAATTTTTTCCAAACTTTTGTGACATCTGTCAGACATCAAAAATTAAAAAAGACAACCGATTTGGAAAGAATAAAATTTGAACGAAATTTTTTTCTTACAACGATTACATTAAGTTATCGAGTTCGGATATCGATTTTCCGCTAGATCATTATGTGTATTGAAAACTTAATCAATAATTTGTATACCTACTTTTTTAATCATATTTTATTTTGTTAAATACTATTGATGTTTTGCAAGTTTTTGCAATTACATACTATAAAATATTACTTTGCGTGTAATCGTTAATATATTTTTTCTATAGTAACTTATATAATTCCATATATGTATTAAAATATATCTACCAAATTGTTTGATACTTAATAACGGTTTACTTTTTATAAACGGAGTAAAAAATCTCTTGCAAGTTACCGACACTTATCAAATTTTGAATTTGTGTATGTATTTTTGTTTTTTTTTCCTTATTTAAACTAAAGTTATATTTTCGTATGCTATTACATCTTACTCTGGCTTCTTGTCTCCATTTTGTTTTTGCTAAACTTAACAAATATATATTTTTTGAATTGTTTCCTTCGTTCTTTGCATGATTATTAGCTGATTTTAAAACATGAACTTCTAATTTGTTAATTGAGTTGTGGGTTTTGTTACGTTTTCCAACTTTAGTAATATTTCCTGTTGTAGATTCATAAATTTTGGAAAAAATTCCTCCATCATTTTAACTTTTCTTTCTTCTAAACGTAAACGCTTGCGATTGATTTCACCTTGCTCGACAAGTAAAACATTTCTTTTTTTCACCTCTTCCAAGTATGAAGTTTCCAATGATTCATTTGCAGCTGTTGCAATAGCTGCACTATGGGCCGATGAACGATTACGTTTTCGTGGTGAGGGTACTACAACGACCGCTTTTGGCGGTTGCATAGCATTGTTGTTCATATTAGCATGATTGTTTAAATTGACAATGGCATCAGTTGTTGCATTAATGTTGTTATTGTGATTTTGTATCACTCGACTTTGTATTAAAAGTGAATTTGGATTAGAGCTCTGTATTATAGGATGTTCAATATTTGTTAAATTTTCTGCTGCATGTGAAACTTTCTGTGGTAAAGTAGGTTGGTGTGAAAGTAACAGACTTTCAAGTGAAATATGATCACCGGAAGTGTTGTTTACTGATACATTTTTTGTTGATGTGCCATTGTCCGTTGTTATTTCATTTGTTAATGGTAGTTCAGTAAAACCTTCGTGTTTTATATCATTTTCAATTTCTTGCTTGATTTCTAATTGATCGCTGCCAAATAATTCGGTGCTAAAACTGTTAGCCGCTTGTGAGTTGTTGCAAAAAAGACTTTGATCGGATAATGAAGCCTGAAAGATTTAGATAATTTTAATTTATGTACATATGTATATGTTCATAAGTGATAACATTATATAGAAATCGGGTATGCTTTATATCAAAACGCGCGATAAATCCACCGCCATATTTTGATAAATAAGATTGGTACCAATAAAAGGGTAATAAAAAACACAAAAAAATATATATAAAAAATATTTTTTTGATTTTTCAGTGTATATGAAAGCTATTATTATTTTTTGTTATTCTCCTGTGAAAAATTTTTGCACCAATTGTCTTCGAAAGTTTAGTTTTACTTTAAAGTTTTTACTTGTTTTTTTTTTTTTTTTGCTAAATGTAGTTATTCTGTTTTTTGACCTTCGTATATTAATTTTAGTATCTAATTTTTAAGCAAAAGGTCTCTTTTTTATATAAAAAACAACAAACAACAACAATTGTATTTTTATTTCAATATTTCGCTACTCCTCTGTGTAGCATCGTCAGGGAATAATTTTGAAATTGAACTATCATCAACATTATTTCCTGCCGATGCTACACAAAGGAGTAGCGAGATATTGAAATAAAATTACAATTGTTATTGTGTATTGTTTTTTATATAAAAAAACAGACCTTTTGCTTAAAAATTAAATACTAAAATATTTTGTGTTAATATAAAAAAGTCAAAAAGAAGCAAATTTCTTTTGCAAAAAGATGGAAAAACTGTAGTCCAATAATACGAATTTTTAAATATTACGAAAGGGCTGACATTATATAATTCGTACTATTGGACGTCCACTATACTTGTCCTATCACTGGAGAAAATTGCTGTGGTACATACAATATGCTCCCGAGCCGTGGGAGGTCAAAAAAGAACATACATACCAATCTCTTAACTCGTTTTTTCTTTTCATTCGATAAATCAGAACAAAATCTTTGCTAAATCGATTTCAAATACAGTGCATTAAAGGGGAAGGATCGTCGAGACCATAATTGATATTTAAATAGGAAAAATATAGCTATACACAAACCAAAATAGGCTATATCTTTTCATCAGACTTCAAATGTCGATATTACACGTATGTGTAAAACGAAAAAGGAGCATAATTTCCGGGAGTGCCATAAAGTGAGTATATTAAAAGCTAGACATACAAAGTTTTAAAAGGGCTTTCTTGCCACGTGCAAAAAATTTTACATTACGAGGGAGGGATCTGAGATGACATAAGTGGCGCCCAGAATTTGATGTCTGATTAAAAAGCCACCAGAACTAAAAATAAAAAATAAATAAAAAGTGCAAAAATGAAATAAAATCGCGTGTAGCAAAAGGTAGGAAAAAGTTAAACTTGGATCCAAATATAGACCTTCTGTTCTTTATTGTGTATATAACAGATATGGGGAATATTGGGGATCTCTATAACTTTTATTGGGGATCTCTATAACTTTTGAAAAGTAAAAAATATAGTTTGCATTTATAGCTTTCATATAAACCTGAATCTGACCAAGGACATATCACAATTTTAAAAATAATTTTACAAAGATCCATTCCCTATAAATCATATAATTACAATGTGGAAACAAAATATAAGTTCCTTAATGATAAACGTAATTTTTTTAACGGCAAACTTTTATATTTTGAAGATATTATTTTTTTAACACTTTGAAAATATGTCGACCCTGTTCTGTAAACCGAATCCGAGTAAATTTCTCGTTTTTCAAAATTAAATAACGTTCCCATTGATGTATTTTAAATCATATATAGTAAATTAATTTCAGATATGATAGGTTAAGCTCTAAAATATATGAAACTGCAAGAAAATCTGAAAACAGTTTGCTATTATTAGTGGATTTAATTTCTCTAAATCGAGCGTTTTCAAATCGATTCGATTTACTGAAGAGCAGGATACCTGAATTTGGATTCTAACCAGGGATTACAGAGACATTGAGAAAAAAATCTTTGAACAAATATTATGTGATAAAGTGTGCTTTTTCAAATGACATAAAATTTTATTTAAGAAATCCCATTTTTGAAACTAGAGGTACTAGAAAATTAATATATTTTCGTAATCAACGGACGAAAATACATAAGAATCAGTTGCCTTAATTTAAAAAAGTTAAAATAAAAAGAGTTTTAAGGACTAAACCAAACACACGATTTTTAACATCCTTGCAATAACAGTAAAATATTCTGATATACTCATCAATGTGACTCTACTAAAATGAAAGAGTTTTCTGTGTATATTAATAATCTAAAAAACATTTTAATGTTTGAAGGACCATTCCTGAGATAATAAGCGAATAATACAGAGTGGTGTAAATTATGCAAATGTTAAATGACACTATCGGCCATGTCACACATTACGATCGGAATGGTTTTAATTCCGTACTTGCATTCCGATCGGTTTTGTTTTGCAGTCTTCATATTCCGTTTATTTTGTATTTTGTTTTTACAATGATAAGTTTTAATACCTTGATGCGTTTGTTTAATCTTGTTTTTAGATGCAAAGCTCACATCCTAAACATCTCCTAAAAGTATGCACGTTTTTTAGTATTTACTGCAAATGAAGTCAGTAGAAAAGTGTTTTTCAATTCCACGATTGAAATGGTATTCTGTGACATGGCTGTATATCGTTGAAACTGGAGCTGCTAGGAAAAAACTAATGATGCTATCATAATCAGCAGTGTAGTAGTGTATCTGATTATCTCCGGAAGTAGTGAAAATTTGGATAATTTCTAATTAGTTTTACATATGCTTGTCATTGCAAGAAGTTCTCATTTTCGATTACCAATCACCGAATTGGAATCGGTGTTAGGAAAAATTTCTTTTTCGGCGTTCTATAATGATTTTTCCTCAACGAAAAACGATGAAAAATTACCAATTTTCGCAACTTGTTTCTTTTTATGCAAATTTAAACGGAAAACAGTGTCAGTCCAGAGGTGGTGGGTTCGATTCCCGCCATAGGCCCTGAGTGTTTTCCGCAGACAAGCTAATCGCTTCGCGGGTTGTGTTTGTTACAAAAAATATTAGTTGAAAAATGTTCTTTGAAAAATCGATTTTTTAAAAAGCATGGCAGTATTTTTTTTTAATTATAAAGGAGTAATTCCATTTAGCCGGGTGTGACCATTTTACACAAATTTTTTTTTATTAATCAAGAATATAAAATTTTTTACTTTAAAAAACATTGCGGCTCGCAAGGACATTAAGCTTAAAGTCGTTGAATAACGGGTAGACACTGATAGAACACGATTTCTGCTCAGAATGGTCGTCAGAAAGCTGCGACGGGTGTGACCTTACAAATCTTAGTTTTAAAGAATTATGACTTTCAGTATAAATTCTATAAAATTTTGACTATAAGGTACACAATAATTTTGGTATAGATATATGTATGTTCAAAGTGTTTTTAATTGCATTATGTATTTACTGTTTGACAAAAAAGTATTTTTCTTATAAAAAAAAACTATTTTTAAAATGAGACGAGTGTGACCGACGGGAGTGGCCTAGTACGAAAATTTAAAACATTCGAAGATATAAAACTTTTTAGAAAAACTAAGTTGTGCATTGAAAATTTTCGTTTTTTACGAGCAGGAAAATATTATTTTTCTGGGCACAAAATGTTAATGAAACGCAACATAACACAATAGAGAAGTGTGCACTTAAATATACTATATTCAAAAAAATGTATTTTTTTAGCATAAAAAAGTTTTAAAAACTAAAATTTTTAGGTAAAAAGTGGTCTGTGCGAGCTATTAGGGTGCCTAGACACGTTCATATTGTATTGATATGTTTACAAAAGTTGTTCGGCTCTACCGTAGCCATAAGTTTGCCAAATATTGTTAATAAGAAATTACGAGACTGTAAGTTATTCTGGAAAATGTGAAAAAAAATTTTCTTAATTTTTGCAAAAAAAAGTTTACGAAAAAATGCTAAAAAATCTACTTAGCCAATCTATAAGAAATTGAAGTTAAATATTTATCTATTGGAAACACCTAAAGTCAATCATCATAGATACACTATAGACTACAGCCGAACCTCGGTTTATGCGATTGATCCGTCCCGCAAGAAATCGCACAAACCAAATTCGCATAAAACGATACACTGGCGTCATATAAAATCTACTAATGCGTTCCTCAATTTAAAAATAACGCATAAATTTAAATTGTTTTATGAAAAGTCGAACAAAATCGCATAGAAAAAGTCAGCATAAAATTTATTTCGTTTACAAAAGACATAAAACAAATGAATAAAAACAGTAAAATTGTAAATTTTTTAAAAACAATTTAAGGATCAGTCTTGCTAAAGTACTCCAAGTCACTTCCATCACTATAATTTTCATTAGAGCTAGCCGTCATAGAATTATCCTTTCGTGCGAAGTAATTTGTTATCAGACCTTGTGGCGCAGATCTGTTTAGTTGCTTATAAATCTCATGATATCCTGAAAAAGCATCGTTTAGTTAACGTTGGAGCTTTAATGCTCTTTCCATATCTGGATCCGTATTTAGAAAATCATTTTGTAAATCACTTACAGCCTTAAGGATTTTACCAATAGTTTTTTGAGTAAGGGGTTTAATATTTTCCTCACAGTCACTTTCGCAATGATTTTCCTCACCATTACCTGCAGTGCTTGTAGTGTAGTTCTAAGTTAATACTTTTGATAGGCGTTATAATTACGAAGACTAACTACGTAGAAAGAGTATTTTACTTTTTTTATTTATTTGTTTTTATTATTTATTTAAAAAAAACGCACAAATTTAAATTCGCACAAAATGAACTTGCATAAACGAGGTTTGGGTGTATATATGTGAGGTCAGTCTGTGCAAATAGCTCGGGAATGCATAATGCTCTAATATTCATATCTTAATAATAAGTAAGTTTATCATTTATTTTTAATTATTATACAATACATGAAAAATTTCAACAAAAATCATTGAAGTACAGCTAATTAGGCCTTCAAAGGCTTGCGACTCCTATAAATTAAATAAATAAATAAATAAAAATCTGTTAAGCGGACTCTTAGCTACATTATTGCCATATATCATTAAGTTTGAATTAGCTGTTGGCCAAATACTGATGACACCGTTTTTTGAGGCTCCACTGATTTTCAGAAACTTTGGAGGTCTATAAAAAAAATTTGTCACCAAATTCGCCAAACTGAGCATAGGGTTTTATTACCCCGTGGTAGTACAATAAAACCTGGACCCAAATCGTCGCTTTCGATGTCGAGCTGATTCGATCGAGTTTTCTTAGTTTGATGTTATGGCATTCGCTATCGAAAAATATAAACACATTGTTCGGTATCGAATGTGATAATCTCAAACCAAGAAAACTCGATCGAATCAGATCGATATCGAAAGCGACGATTATACCCTTGTACTGTCCAGTTCTTGTGTTTTTCCAAAACTCTTCATTTGTAGTGTTATCTGAATATTTTTAATATATATAGATTCTTTGAATGCAATAAAAATGTACTTCCTTAAAAATTACTTCCATTTTTTATACTGGGTTAAGGGCCATATTCATAATAAATGATCAAATGTTAATAAAAGGTTTATGAAACAGATTCCCATACAAAAATTTTTTTCATAAACCTTTGATAAGTATTATAAATAAGGGGGTAAATGTTTAATTTCATGTTTTCGCATGATTTGAATTCAAAGTTACTCTACTTTACAAAAATAATCTAAACGTAAAAATTATTACCAAACAGTTTTGCTTGAAGTACGGAACAAATTTTATTATACATGAGATTTGCTTCTGCAAAATATGTTTTCAAATGTAGTCTAAAATCACTCCACTTTAAACATATAACATAAAGGTTATAAACAGAGTGGTTGCTGTCACCGATACCAATGCTGAATAGGTATGAAAAACTGTCCAATGCATTTGCTTTATCATCCTCTATGTCTTAGCTCGCACTGGCACTTTTTCATCTCATCTTCAGTGTCATCATCAACAGCGTCCACTGCGAGTGTTTACTTAAACCAGTTACGATTTGAATTCCCCGCATTAATCAATTGAACAGTTTTGTTTTTATTCATACGTGTGAACCGATCATTTGTTGCAACAACACATAACTCAAAACACTTAATTTTTTAGTTAATAATGCAGAATTAATCGTCATATCAGTGTAAGAATTTCATACAAATATCTTGTATACTCAACTCTTGAGAGGCGAAAAAACTTCTCATTTTTGTTAAGTTGTGCGCAAATTGAAATCTCGTTATCTGTAAAACTAGTTTTTTCCAGTTATGATGGTATTGCAGCAAATGAGCGCTATATTGTTTTACTTACACTGCTCATATTAACTTCATCTGTTAGCTGGTGATCAGTATTCAGAGATTGGGCCAAGTTAATGTTCTGATCTGGTATATTGGACATGTTTGATGCACTGTTGGGCGAAGAGGGTTGCGTTATGGAACTGTACATGTCTACTAGCGCAACATCACGATTATTTTCCAACGCCTCCAATGGAACAGGTTCATCATCTTTGGAGCGGTATTGATTTTTTAAGATTTTCTCTATAACGTCATATTTTTTCCACTTTGGAGCATTTTTATCAGTTTCCATGTGCTTTTTAACTTGCCTGTATATAAAAAAATAGGAACAAATCTAGTTTAGTGACACAAACAAAAAAAATTACAATATATATATATATATATACATATATATATATATATATATGTATATATATATATATATATATATATATATATATATATATATATATATATATATATATATATATATATATATATATATATATATATATATATATATATATATATATATATATATATATATATATATATATATATATATATATATATATATATATATATATATATATATATATATATATATATATATATATATATATATATATATATATATATATATATATATATTATATATATATATATATATATATATATATTATATATATATATATATATATATATATATATATATATATATATATATATATATATATATATATATATATATATATATATATATATATATATATATATATATATATATATATATATATATATATATATATATATATATATATATATATATATATATATATATATATATATATATATATATATATATATATATATATATATATATATATATATATATATATATATATATATATATATATATATATATATATATATATATATATATATATATATATATATATATATATATATATATATATATATATAATATATATATATATATATATATATATATATATATATATATATATATATATATATATATATATATATATATATATATATATATATATATATATATATATATATATATATATATATATATATATATATATATATATATATATATATATATATATATATATATATATATATATATATATATATATATATATATATATATATATATATATATATATATATATATATATATATATA